>OZ030012.1:18027026-18539526 GCA_964023405.1 Apodemus agrarius
ACTGATAAATTGCTACCTAAGCAAATATTTTCAAAATATAAAGTTATACAATTTGAATCTTTCCAGTAAATTGCTATGTTCCTTTAATGAAAACTTCTTTCCAAAGAGGTTTTGTGAATGAGAGTATGGTTCTTGGATAGAATGCTTGTCTTGCATGTGTGAGGCTCTGAACCATGTTCCCACAATGCTGTCTGAGCCATGACCTTTATTACCTTTGTCTGAAAACTGGGCATCTGGAGTACACATGGAATTGAATTCAAATTGGAAGAGAAGTGAAAGTATCCTTTGTTAGTCACAGAGGATATGACAGTATATGTAAGAGTATACTCTAAAAATTCTACCAGAGAAGGCCCACAGATGATGAATGTTTTCAGCAATGTAGCAAGATACATTCCCTAAAAACAACAGTATCCCTCTTTTATCCAACAATAAATTGGCTGAGCAAGACATCAGAAAAACACACTCTTCACAATAGTAACAAATACTATGAAATACTTTGATATAACACTAACAAAGCAATTGAAAGATATGTATGACAAGAACTTTAAGTCTGTGAAGAAATTAATTGAAGACATCAGAAGATGTAAAGATCTTCCATGTTCATATATCCATAGAATTAACATAATAAAAATGATCATCTTACCAAAAGCCGTCTATGGATTCTATGTAATTCCCATAAATATTCCAAAAATTCTTTACAGACATTGAAAAAACAATTAGGAACTTCATATGAAAAACCAAAACACCCAGGATAACTAAACCAATCCTGTATAATACAATATCTTCCAGTGGTATCACCATTCCCGATCTCAAGCTGAACTACTACAGAACAATAGAAAAAAAACACAATGATATTTTGTATAGTAAAAGACAAGTTGATCAAAATAATCAATCAAATCAAAGTCCCTGGAATAAACCCACATACCTACTGGTATTTAATTTTTGACAAAGAAGCTAAAACCATACAATGGAAAAAAGGAAAGCATATGCAACAAGTATTGCTGATCTAACTGGATACCTGTATGTAGAACAATACAAACAGATTCATGTTTATTGCCCTACACAAAACTCAAGTCCAGGTGGATCAAAGACCTCAACATAAAATTGGATACACTAAATCTCATAGAGGAAAGTGGAAAACAGCTCTGCATACAATGGTAGAGGAGACAATTTCCTGAACAGTATATCAATGGTTCAGGCATTACCATTGATATTTCATAAATGGGACCTCATGAAACTGAAAAGCTTCACAATAGGAAAAAATCTTCACCAACTCTATATCTGAGAGTGGTAAAATATCTAATATATATATGGAACACAGGAAATTACTCAGCAACCAAATAACTCAATAAAAATGGAGTACAGATCTTAACAATTCTTAACAGTGGTATCTTGTATGGCAATTGAACAGAATTAGTGTTTTCCCATAGCATCTTCTGTTGTAACATGTGCTGTTTCTCTGGAGGTTCCAGGGGGGATTTGAGGTCTTTCTACTTCAAGTGGGGCCACAGATTGATTTTGAGAAATTTTCCTTAAGATTGCCAAAACTGGGAATGCATTGACAGGTAAGTTATGTCAGCTTCACGGTAAACAATCAGAGGAAACTGATAATAGTTGAGGGTTTGTGCATATGATCATATTTCTTTTTAAGTAAGTCATAGTAATTAGAATGGTGCTGCAGGAAGATCACTAAGTGTAGGGTACAACTAATTATACATCAAGTGACGATGTAGATAAAGTCTACTATGTATCACATGATGTAGGTAAATTAATTCAGGAGGGACAACAGAGAAAGAGGCACAACATGATTATTTATGTTTTGTATGGTGACAGATAGGCAGCATTCAAATCCCACCACAACACAGAGACATTCCTGCAATCCCTCTGTGATTAGATTGTTGTACCAGTAAATTTTAAGTTTTATAATCACCACATGAACCTTCTTGGTGTACAAAAGAGGTATATAATGTTAAATAATAACAAAAAGAACATGACTGCACAAGTGCTCTGTAGCATTGTGAAATGTGAGTATAGTTCCACTAGACAGGATGGACCAAAATTCAGAGCAGAAATTGATTGTTATATAGGAGAGTGCCCACTGGTTGCTTTTTTTTGCCTACTCAAATTTTTTACAGTTTATACAGAATATATTATATCACTTTAAGTGAGTTTGGAAGGTAAGATTAATGCATTTCCTCTAGTTTTTTAGCCCTGGGTTCTATATTAGTTATATCCATGATGCCCTGGCCAAATACGCTGACAGAAATAACCAAAAAAAATGTTTTGCCTTTGATCTCTGACTCAATATATGAATTTCTAAGTTGTAGAAGGGCCCTGAACCAGTAAATAGAACAGATCATTTCTCTAGTGTCTTCAGCCTTTCAGGTTCCATTCATCCAGTGATTCTGATCAATTACCCACACTGAGAGTCAACACCTGCTTGCATGCCTTCTGTGATGACTCATACTCCAAGCCATTCTGAGTCAAGTTGTCATGTGAGGAAAGTTGGCCAAACTTGTATAAACTCTCAACATGAATCACCATAGGATGTCTACATGGCTACACAGGAAATGAGTGTGTACTGGGTCTGCTTGTTTCCTCATGAAAATTTTAAATAAAATATTTTCTTAATTCTTTGAGAACTCCATACAATGTATTTGAATCCTATTCATTCTTGCACAACACCCCAACTCCTCCTGGCTCCATTCCTATCTCTCCACTCCTTACCAACTTCATATCCTTTTCATTTTATCTTAATAACCACCAAGTTCAATTAGGGCTATTCATATATTCATGGGCATGTATCGATCCTGGAATTTGAATAACCCACCAAGGGCAAGATTAATTTCTAAAAATTATCCTTACATCAATAGTCTTCTTGGGGTCATTTAATTTAATATGACTATGAGTATTATTAATTTCTTCTTCTTCTTTTTCTTCTTCTTCTTCTTTTTATTATTATTATTATTAGTAGTAGTAGTAGTAGTAGTAGTAGTAGTAGTATTGTTATCTTAGCCCTTTCTATTGATGATGATGATGATGATGATGATGATGATGATGATGATGATGACAATGATGAAAAAGACTCTATCCTAGTTTGGATTAAAATTCACTATGAGAAAAAGAAGAGGGAGGCATTGCAGATTTGACTGCTATGTCACTTGTGTGTCAGCGAGTGGCAGAAAAGAGAGAAGCTATGTCTATACTCAGTTTTGATCTGTGAACATTTGAATGATTAGTAATCTTAACATTTACTGAAAATAGTGAGCCTGAGAAGAGTATGATTCTAGTGCCCAGCACCAATGCTCAGGCTCAGACAGACTTTGAGAACAGAGAACAAGCTAGAGTCTAGCAGAACTCCTTGTGGTAAGGCAGGCCTGGGCAGGAGGGTGGTAGAGATAGATGAACTTCATATGTGGCTAGTCAGGAAGATGGACAAGAAGCGAGGCTGTGATGACAACCAGGCCAGTGCCATAGAGCCGGGACAGGGAGCTAATCTGAGATGACCACCAGTCATGTACTGGGAAGGCTTGGGGGGGGTACCATGCTCAAGATGACCCCTGCCCAGCACCAAAATAAACAAGTGGGGCATATACTGCAGGGACCACTCCTGAGATGCCCCTAGACACTCAGAGAAACTGGATTCCACGAAGAGGAGAAAGTAAGTGGTGGAGAATTTGAAGAGAAAGAGAAACAGAAGGATGTGCATACAAGGAAGAAAGGAAGAACTGGAGACACAAGAGTAATAACAAACAGCCTGACATGAGTAGTTGGTGATGACACCTTGGAACATGGTACTATCCTGGTCTGTGATGCCACCTCAGCCTGCACCATCAGGAATCTGTTACCACCAAAGGCCAGGCAAATGACTCTGGTGTGGGCTACTGCCTGTGAGCATGTTGAAGTCTAAAGGCTGAGTGAGCCAGTCCTGAGGATAGCGGCATTGGAGAGCTGGCTCTAATCATCTCCCATACAGTGGTGTAGATGAGGTAGAGATACAGTCTGCCCCTCTACCTCCTTACCATCTATGGCAGGATGGAGAGCTGGCGACGTGGCTATGAAAACACGAGAGCTATCCCTGCCCCTCATTTGCTGCAGCAGTCGGGAGAGCAGATCCTGTACCTTGCCTGGATAACACAGTAGAGCTGGCCCTGCATAAGGGTCTTGCAGTTAAGCCAGCCCAGAAGGTATTAATGCAGGAAAGCCAGTGCTGCTTTCTTTTTTTTTTTTAATTTTTATTTTCTATAATCTATGTTTACATTCCAAAGGCTTTCCCCTTTCCCAGTTCCCCCCCCACCATACGTCCCATAGTTCCTCTCCCCCCCAACTATTCCCCAATCATTCCCCCTCCCCCTCAGTTTCTTTACAAAACTGGATCCAATCTTTACAGGCCCAGGGTCCTCTCCTTTCTTCTTCTTGGGAATCATTTGACTTGCTAATTGTGCCTTGAGTATTTAGGGCTTCTGGGCTCATTAATATCCACTTATCAGTGATTGCATTTCATGTGTATTCTTTTGTGATTGGGTTAACTCACTCAGGATGATATTTTCCAGGTCTAACCATTTACCTACAAATTGCATGAATTCATTATTTTTAATTGCTGAGTAGTATTCCATTGTATAAATATACCACATTTTCTGTATCCATTCCTCCTTTGAGGGATATTTGGGCTCCTTCCAATTTCTGGCTATTATAAACAAGGCTGCTATAAACATAGTGGAGCATGTGTCTTTATTGCATGCAGGGGAATCCTCTGGGTATATGCCCAGGAGTGTATTTCTTGCTCCTGGATTGGCAGAATCAATATAGTAAAAATGGCCATCTTGCCAAAAGCAATCTACAAATTCAATGTGATCCCCATCAAAATTCCAACTCAGTTCTTCACAGATCTAGAAAGAGCAATTCTCAAATTCATCTGGAGCAACAAAAAACCCAGTATAGCTAAAACTATTCTCAACAATAAAAGGACTTCTGGGGGAATCTATATCCCTGACCTTAAGCAGTACTACAGAGCAATTGTGTTAAAAACTGCATGGTATTGGTACAGCAACAAGCAAGTAGATCAATGGAATAGGATTGAAGACCCAGAAATGAACCGACAGACTTATGGTCACTTGATCTTTGATAAAGGAGTCACAACCATCCAGAGGAAAAAAGATAGCATTTTCAACAAATGGTGCTGGTTCAACTGGAGGTCAACATGCAGAAGAATGTGAATTGACCCACTCTTATCTCTTTGCACTAAGATCAACTCCAAGTGGATCAAGGACCTCCAAATAAAACCAGACACACTGAAACTATTAGAAAAGAAACTTGGGAAGACCCTGGAGGACATGGCCACAGGGGAAAAGTTCCTGAACTTTAGTTCCTGAACTTAGCTTACGCACTAAGATCAAGAATCGACAAATGGGACCTCATAAAATTACAATGTTTCTGCAAGGCAAAGGACACTGTCAGAAGGACAAAACGGCAACCAACAAAGTGAGAAAAGATCTTCACCAACCCCACATCTGACAGAGGGCTAATATCCAATATATACAAAGAACTCAAGAAGTTAGACCCCAAAGAACCAAATAACCCTATAAAAATGGGGTACAGAGCTAAACAAAGTATTTTCACCAGAAGAAATTAGGATGGCCGAGAAACACCTTAAGAGATGTTCAACATCATTAGTCATCAGGGAAATGTAAATCAAAACAACCCTGAGATTCCACCTCACACCAGTCAGAATGGCTAAGATTAAAAACTCAAGAGACAACAAGTGCTGGCGAGGATGTGGAGAAAGAGGAACACTCCTCCACTGTTGGTGGCATTGCAAAATGGTAAAACCACTCTGGAAATCAGTTTGGTGGTTCCTCAGAAAATTAGGCATGTCACTTCCAGTGCTGATTTCTTATCTGCTGGACTATGGTGTAGAAAAAGGAGAGATGCCACCCTCATCTCTCTGTTCCTATGTCATTTATAGCAGGTGGGAGAGCTGCCCCCAACCCAGGTCATAAGAGTGGGAGAACTGATCATGTCCCACATTAAATTTAACACTGGGAAACGGGTATTTTTCTCCTTGCCTGGGCAGCAGGATAGAGCTAGCCCTCATTACAGGGTTGCTAGTGAGCTGGCCCTGGGTGTATGAGAGTGGGAGATCTGGTAAACTGGCCACCTTAGATACCTGTCAGGCCTCCAAGTCTTTGAATTTGCTCAACCCAACATCTTCCCCATTGATCAACTGCTGAAGTTCCTAAAGTGACTGGTTCTATAGATACAAAACATCAGGAACTCCATGCCACAGGACAACAACAGGGTATTCCAGAAGATATCCAGTATTAGAACCTCAGATAGAGCATCAGAAGCCTGGAGACTGTACCAGATCAATAAGACATTTACAGTGAATATTTGTAAGCAAAGAAGTATAGACAAAAGAGTATACAGTGGGACACACTGTCACATACTACAGCTTCCACAGTATTTTTCCATGTTGGCGGATTATAACAAGAGTGGAGGGAATGTACAAGGGGAGGGGGAGAGAAGAGGGATTGGGGTGTATGATGTGAAATTCACAAAGAACCAATAACAAAATTAAAAAAAAAACAAGGACGATTTTGTACTTAAACTTTTCTGGCACCAAATATCTAAATCAAGGACTGCATATTGTACAATCATGGGCATACTATATGGAATCCTTGGGATGAATCCCATAGTTTTGAATATGATAGGTATGAACTAAGCCAATAAAGCTACATGTGCTAACTCATAATAGTTCCATTAAACACATCACCTCACTGAAACCCTGATCATGCAGACACACCAATGAGGACAAAAGGATATCTGGTGACACTCTTCTCTGATGACTATGTAAAGCCACTGATTAGAAAATAGAAAAGGCAATATGAAATTTAACTACCCATGACAAAGGATCCTTGATATTCAGTCTAGCTTTTCTTTAAATGTATATTGCTGCATGCTTATATAGGACCTTCACAAAGTCAAGGAAGACAATATTGTGGCTTGAAAGGAAGAAGTTCAGAAGCCCTTCTAATACCTATTTAAGAAGTTATGTCTTTGGTCTGAGAGAGGTTTTAATCAAAGATATTGCCCCTAGAATGTCAATCCAAGTGTCAGTGGAAGCTCCTACACATGTTTTGCATAAATTGGACTAGAAAGTTTTTAAGGATATGAATTTAAGAAAAAATGAAAAGGGAGAGTGATTATATGAAGAGTTATAAGAGATAAATATGACCAAACACATTGCATAAACTTATCAAATTTAATAAAATTATATTAACAACAAAATACAAAATAAAAATGAACTGTATTGCTGGGATAATGATCCAGAATAAAGCAAGCAAATAAAGCAAGTTCTTAGTGGACACTTTCCCTAAACTGTGTGGCTGTTTGTGCCCATGCTGATGTTATCTAGTGTGATAAAGCTTTTCTCCAGATCTTACTGGAGTGAGCCATGCTATGAGAATCCCAGTTGTTGGGGCATATTCACTTCTGCTTTTTCACGTACTGAATTTAATTTTCAGGCTCAGTCACCTGAAAAGAGGCATGTACTTCTATACCTTTCAGAGCTGTGAGTGTCTGCTGCTGGCTGATTAGCACACTACCATACACTCTGACCTCTGCAGCAGCCAGGCTAGTGTTTGAGATCCCTATCAATTTGCCTTATGGCAGGCAGATGCCCGAAGATGTAACTTTTCTATAGAGATTTTTGTGTCCTTGATGGGGTAAGAAATGTCTCTTGAGAGGTACAGCTAAGGAGTCTTAAAATTATCTCTAAACTCTGGTTCATTGATCTGTGAAGGAATACAAGCATGTAGCCTGGTCTTGCATGACCCAGGTGAAGTTTGAGCACATTTTTGTAGATGACTATATTAGGATTTCTTAATTTATAACCTTTGTACTAGAATGTGGTTTAGATAATTAGGATTTTTTTCTTGGTAAAAAAAAATTAAATATGCCTTCCTGAATACATTCTCCTTTTAACTAAAGGAATCACAGTTGAACACAGCAGCCACAGACACATGGCCACTATTTGTGAATTGGAATTTGTTCTTCCTTTAAAAAAACGCAATAACAATAACAAAACATCATCAGTAAGCAGCTGAGATCACAGTTGTCCATCAGAAAAAAGACAAAGTATTACATAATTACAATCTAAAACATATCTATTCCATAATACATACCAGTTCTGTGATTTCTCAATGCTACCTGCAATTGAAAAAAAAAGAAAATATTTTAAAGCTTAGATCATGTTGAGTAATGTCTGCTAAGGTCTTTGGTCCTTCCACTGACATATTCTCGTTGCAGTCAAGATAGAAAAGAGCATTCAAGTAGATACCATGTTAATGGATCCATTATTCAGTGATATAATAGAATATCTCTGGAGCTTTGTACTTCATGAAAAAGACAATCTCACACTTTTTTGTTTTTATATTTAAATTTTAATTTTTATTATATTCAACACAATATATATTCTTATAGCAATAATAAAATGATGGACATGTTATTAAATGAACATAAAAATATAATATCATTTTGGTTGTTTTGTTTTTAGTAGAACTTAAAATCTTGGGTCTTACTATGGTACAAACCCAAAGTAAAAACCATTTTTAGATATTTGAGCTCATTGTAATAAGGCTGTACTTCAATAACCCTCACATCTCCAAAGCATTTTACTTCATAGTAGCTAGGCTAAGAGTTGACAGTTCTGCTGCACCAAGAAATGAATTGTAGGCACAATTATTTGAATACAGATTTCCTGTTTTGACTATAATCAAAGCTATTTGACTTGAGTGATTGTCATTATTCTCATACCATAGGGAACAAGGTTACACTCATTTAAGAAATAGTACATTCACATGTTTTTTTTTTTTTTTATGCTTCGAAGGCAGATTAGGCAAACCTGTCTGGCCTCTATGGAAGATTCCCTAACCTATATCACACACCATCTGTGAAAACCTATATTTTTCATTAAGACATTTTCTGTTTCTGTGGTCTAAAGTAGGTGTAATTTGAGTGTATGACCCAATGTTTGATGTGTTGAAAGAAAGCTCCATGTGTCCAGTGTGTCCATATTCAATGCTCAGCTGGTGAGATCTTTAAAACCTGAGAAGCTTTAAAATACCATATACCTGATCAGTGTCATGGTTCCATTGTGAACCCACTGAATCATAAGGGGGCCATTGAAGTATGCTTTCTGGATGAGAGCAAGGAAAGGCCTTCTTACAATTTTCACTGGTGCTTTCTCCTTATCCACTGGTAAGGTTACACTGTCCAGACATTCAGGTACTGAGGGGATTTCTTCCAGATTCACTAGGGAGATGGAAGTGACTGTCAGCTCACAGTTTTGATTATTGTTTATATTGGGCATTACTTGATGAGGGTAAAAGTGTATGAATTTAGTTCATGTAACAAAACCTGATGAACAAGATGATTTTGCTGCTGCTGGCCTGTTTTCCCATAAGGCAAACTAAGCAGAGGGAAGACATACAGATAAACTAGGATGTACATCTCCATTTGGAAAGGTCCAATTCAGATGTCATACTAAGATTCAACTGCCTTTCAAGACATATTGTATCTGATAAGGGTTCTGTTCAGTTCTCTCCCAGTGATCTTGTCAGTCTCATGAGCTTTGTGAGGGAGAAATGTTTAGTGAATACAAAAAGACCTAGTATACCCAGGGCTGCGGATGGGGACATGGCTGGGGTTAGGCCACACTGTGTGAATTATGTGTTCTAGTATGCTGCATCAACAATAAGGTAACTGGTGGAAGAAATCACAGGATAAGATGGCAATTACCAAAAGGAGGACATGGCTAGAGAAGGAGAGAGACAAGAAGTAATAAGGTAAGCTGGGCAGTGTTGCTGCATGCCTTTAATCCCAGCACTTGGGAGGCAGAGGCAGGCAGATTTCTGAGTTAAAATCCAAACTGGTCTGCAGAGTGAATTCCAGGACAGCCTATGTTAAACGGAAAAACCCTGTCTCAAAATACCAAAATAAAAACGAAAAAGAAGAAAGAAGAAAAAGAAAGAAGAAGAGGAGGAGGAGGAGGAGGAGGAGGAGGAGGAGAAGAAGAAGAAGAAGAAGAAGAAGAAGAAGAAGAAGAAGAAGAAGAAGAAGAAGAGAAGAAGAAGAAGAAGAAGAAGAAGAAGAAGAAGAAGAAGAAGAAGAAGAAGAAGGGAAGGAAGGAAGGAAGAAGAGAAAGATGGAAGACGAAAGAGGAGGAGGAGGAGGAAAGACAGAATAGGGAGGGAGTTAGAAACAGTATCCTGTGTATCAAGCATACATGGTTCACAATCTAGTCAATAGTCTGTGCATTAACCTGACAAGCATCACTGAAATTTGATAGCAAACCAATCTGTAGAATGAGAGAATCTAGGAGAAGCAGATATCCTTCTGAGAGGTTTAGGGTCTGAACCTACTGAGGAAGCTATGGTAAACCATTTTGAGGAAAAAGCCTTATTAGATTATAACCACATGTATACATAAGAGATGGGTCAGATCATGCAAAGAGTGAGGCATTCAAGTAGTCATCCTTTGGCCCAAGAGGTGCCTGGAGAAGTGACCCCCAGGAGTCATGCCCTTTGTCTTGAGGAACATAGACACTAATTTAAGGTAACTTTTGAATTCACCCTGTGCGTCTTGGAGGATGAATTGAGAATTTCTCAAAACAAACAAACAAACAAACAAAACAAAAACAAAACAAAGATGGGCCAGAGTACAGACATATTCTCACCTATTAAGTCACAGGATCCAAGATAGATGTCAACCTGTGACCTCCCGTGATTTAATCACTTAGTGTGCTAGTCAAAGTAAGGTGCATAGGCTGTTACAAGGTAAAGACATAATAAGGCCTTTATTTGTCAGGGCACTGCTAGTGTTGCAGTGAGGTCAGAGGAGAGAATCCTGATAGTTGTTTGTCAGTCTAACCTGTGCATGTCTTTTAAAGTATGACTAAATGATCATAAGATGACCAAGAAGATACTATTATAAAAAAACAAACAAACAAGGAAATATGGGAACAGAATTAGTTTATTTTGTATCACCAGGACCACAGGAGAAGTGGCCATTTGAGTGCATACGAGAAGGCTATCTACCAGCAGAGAGATTGCCTCTACCATAGAATAAAAATCCCAAATGTCCATAATAGCTTGTGGGCACTGTGATAATTAATCTCAATAGTCAAGATGACAAGATCCAGATCCCCAAGCATGTCTTTGGGACATTATCTTGAGGTGATAAGCTGTAGCAAACTGTGACACTGTTAGTGACATTGTTCTTTTGGCTGAGATCCATGCCTGTACAAACAGGTGAGCTGGACAAAAGCACTCTGTTTCTTTCCTTCAATCCGTTGCATTGGATCTCTGCTTTAAACACCTACACCTATGGCTCTCAGCAAATATTCACTTCACACTCAAGCTATTGTGGTGAAAAAGACATCCCTTTTCACTACAATCTGGGAAATACCTTCGATACAGCTTCCATGGAGAGCTACTAACCACAGTGGCAGGCTTGGCAATTTCTTTCTTTTTTTATTTATCATTGGATATATTCTATATTTACAATTCATTTCCTTTTTTTTGGTTCCGCACTCCCAAAAGTCCCAACATGCCCTTTTCCCTCCCCCTGCTCCCTCATCTACCTCTTCCCACATCCCTGTTCTTGTATTCCCCTACACTGATGCTTTGAGCCTTTCCAGCACCAGTGTCCTCTCCTTTCTTCTTGTCAGACATCATTTGCTATGTGAATTGTGTCTTTGGTGTTCCAAGATTCTAGGCTAATATCCACTTATCAATGACTGCATACCATGGGTATTCTTTTGAGACTGGGTTACCTCACTTAGTATGATATTCTCCAGCTCCATCCATTTCTCTAAGAATTTCATGAATTCATTGTTTCTAATGGCTGAATAGTATTCCATTGTGTATATATATACCACATTTTTTGTATCCGTTCCTCCATTGAGGGACATCTGGGTTCTTTTCAGCTTCTGGCTATTATATATAAGGCTGCTATGAACATAGTGGAGCATGTATCCTTATTGCATGCTGGGGAATCTTCTGGGTATATTCCCAGGAGTGGTATCCACATATTGGCTGGGCTGAATAGAAATTTCCTTTCAATCAGCCAAACCTGGACATGTCCTCAACATGAACTGACAAGAACAGCAGCCTGGTGCATTGGTAATATAAGCAGTGTGTGTTCACATCGCTTTGTAGGTAACATCCTCATTGACTATCTGCCTAGTCTTTCTTAGTTCCTGCTTAGATATGGGTACTGACTCAAGGGCAGTGAGGGTACACCATTCCTACTCATGCCTCCCTCACCAGTCCTACCTTCTTGCTATATTTTTCAAAATTGTTTTCATGAATGGTCTCTATTCTAGTCTAGCATGTAATTCACTCTACGGAAAATAATGACCTTGAACTTATGTTTCTCCTTCCTTCACTACTCTAGGATAAGCATTAATAGGATTGATCCATCCTGGGCACATTTTATGCAGAACAAGGACAAAAACTTTGGGTCCTGGACATGCTAAACATGTTCTGAGATAACTGGGCTGAAGTCCAATATAATATTATATTATATTAATATAATAGCTCCCTTTAATCAAACTACAGCACATGAACGTATTAAAACTGTATTTGGACTATGCAGACAACACTTAAAATTATAATGAATTACGTGGTTCACTTCTGAAAATATATATCTACTCCGTATTAGCACGGACACTGACTGCCACTCAGAGATAAAAATCCTTGAGCATAGAATTCTGATGTTTAAATGTATATTCCCTTTGGGTGTGGCCGTGTACTCCATTCATAAATAACAGCACTCTATATGCTCAGGCACATGGAGCTATGCGAGATCTGGGCCAGAAAGAATTCACACACACACACACACACACACACACACACACACACGCAAAACAAAATCCTTAAAATTCACTAAATTGCCTAAAGAATGAGATAGCACTAATATCTAAGTCATGACTAGAGTACTTTCTAGACCATGTGCCTAAATTGTGCTGACCTTTGTCCATGCTAATATTGTCCACCCCCTTTACCTTTTCTGTAGACTTCATTACAGTGAACCATGGGAAACCCAGTTTGGACACATCCATTCTACATTCCTGTTCCCCTGTACTGGGTTTCATTTCTAGGTCCTGCCACCTGAAAATAAGTATGTGTCCTTCTATGCCTTTCAAAACTGACTGTCTGCCTCCTGGTAAATGACACACTCTAGAACTTCTACACACTCTAATCGTCATGATAGTGTTTGAGATACTAATAGATCCTAAAAATTGTAAGTTTTCCATAGGGATTATTGTACACTGGTGAAATCAATGACCACAGATATATAGCTAAGTTTTTAGATCACAGTGTTGCATCAGACAAAACATAGAGAATGTTTACAAAAATTCTAATCTTAGTAATTCCAAAAAAAACATACCTTTTCTTTTTTTAGAAGTCACCTGCAATTGAAAGGGGAAAATATTTTATATTCCATAATCAGGCTGGGTAAGATATTCAAATGGTTTTGATTGATCCATTCACATACTATAGTTGCAGCAAGGATGAAAAATCACAGTTGAGTGATGACTATATTAATTGATACATTATTTGAGGTTGCCACAAATTTTTTGGGGGTTCTGTTCTTGTGAAAAATCTAGTATCTTTCATACTTTTTCTGATTCATAAGTAGATCGAACAAACCTGGCCGGCCTCTAGAGGGTCCCAAAATCTACACCACATATGAAAACATGTATTTTTCACTAATACATATTCTATTTCTAGTGCCCATGGTTTAGAACTAATTTAAGCATATGACTCAAAGTTTGGTGCATTAGAAGCTTACTGTGTCTAGCATGTGAATGTTGAGTGTTCAGTTAGTTGTTCTTTAAAACATGAGGACTAGTGTAAACTGGAGAAACCCACTTGAAAGGGATTAGTTTCATAAATCCAGACATAATGTTACACCACATTTTGTTATATTGAATTGAGACCAAGTTAGTACAGTTCCTATATTCATCTTCTTCCTAAATAAATGCTCTAATAATTCCTATGATATATTTTAATGTCATGACTCAAATTTGATACCTACTAAAATGTAAGGGAATAACTGAGATAACATTTCTACCTTAGAGAAATGAAAGCCCCTCTTACCTTAACCCTCCTCAGTGGTGACTTTTCCCCATCTTCTTCTGAACTTGCACTGTCAGCACATTTAGATAACACTAGGGGAACAGATAGAATAACTGTCAGCTGATGGTACTGCTCATTATTTACAGTGGACTTTACTTGATGCAGATAAAAGTGCATGAACTTAGTATATGTAATTAAAAGTAGTAAATGAGGTGTTTGCGATAAAGGTGGACTGTTTTCTGGGAAGGCAAATAGAGAAAAAATAGGATTTGGAGAGAAATTGTGGGAAACAAGCAAAAGAAACTTGTATTCATCCTTTATTCTCAAAAACATAATGGCTGTTTCCAACTACAGAATAACAAGTGGATTTGATTGCTTAGACTGTAAAACCTGCATTTTGTATCAGCTTACATAGGTCAACCTCATAAAGTAAACCCTTGTCCTTAAATACTTGTATTGGAGGAAAATGCAATGATAACTTGACACAGATGCTTCTGGTTTGGAACCTGAAATACTTTAATATTTTGGCTCAAGGTCACAGTTTAGTTCTCATGTCTGCTCTGTGTCCCTGATTGATCAGTAGCAGCTTGCTTGCAATACATATTTGCCATGTGCACTGACCTGGTGTCTGAATTATATTGAATGTATACAGACTGCATTACATTTGGTGCATAGGCCAGGAATCCAATCACACCACTGAGATTCTTGCTTTGTAATCATTCACATTTGTGGACTTTATTTTTGGAGTACCAAACCTCTAGAAAGTGGCTATCTGGGACCCAAGGAAGAAGAAACTAGACAACGTATTGCACCTAGTATTAGAGGTGGTCAGGAGACATCCTATTTCCTCTTGGGTGCCCATTGGGGGACCACCCAATTCTAGTTCTGGATCCTGTTGATGGCACGTCCAAGCCCCATTGTGGGGACATCTAGCATCTCTTCCATCTCATCCCCAATTCTAATTGTGCTTAGTGTGGCAGTCTGTCTGTGTCTGTTTGTGTCTGTACTTTGATGTAGTCACTTGATTGTTGCTCTCTCTTTCATATTTGGAGAAAATGGCCAAGCTTCATCTGCCAGACATTCACCCCTTGATTTAGTTTTAACTTGTTCAAAGATTTCCAGAGGAAAAAAATAGCTGAATTGAGAACATAAACTGAAAATGTGGCACAGCCCTTGGAGCACTGTCCTTTGAGCAAAGCCCTTGTAGCACTGCCCCCGTGGCCAGGAGCCCAGCACAGTCACTGCATATTTGATTCTGACTAGTCATAAATGTATGCCTTTACCATGGTCTGTAAGTCTTGGTTATACATTATTGCCTTAGAAGTTATTTGGTATGGTTAAGAATGTATAACATCTGTAATAGAATGATATTGAGCCATGTGGTTCACTGCTGAAAACATATCCTCAGGATTCATACTTAAAATGTGGAGACTGACACTACTGAGAGGAAAGCATCCTGGAGCCTGGAATGTACCTCATTTTTTATGTGTACTCTATGGATGTGGTAGTGGACTCCCTGTATAACAGTATACTGTAGTCAGAAGCAGATGGAACTATGCGAGGTCCAGGTCACATATATATATAGATCTCTCTCTTTCTCTCTCTCTCTCTCTCTCTCTCTCTCTATATATATATATATATATATATATATATATATATATATATATATATATATATATATTTTCAGTAGACTCAGTAGAGTTATAGATACACAGTGAAACCATGTATCAAAAAGAAAAACCAAAACCAAAACCAAAAATGCTATATTCCTAAAAAAATATTAGACAGCATTTAGGTTGTGACTGGAGTTCTTAGTGAATACTTTGCCTTAGTTGTTTTGTACATTGTGTTCATGCTAATATTGTCAACCCTTTAAAGCTTTTTCCAGGTTTTACTAGAAGGAACCAACCAAGTCTAGCATGAACCCAGTTCATACACTTGTAACCAATTTCAATGTAGTGGTCAGCACAAAATTAGTAATCTGAGCCAAAACATGGATTTTATTTTTATACTTGTTAATGTCTTCAGGCTGGTTAATTACACTGCCCAGACCTTCTGAGCACTGTGGAGGCCATGACGGTGTTTGAGTTATTGCAGGCAGATGTTGGAAATCTGGAAAATCTTCCCTGTTTTTTTTTTTATTCCATCAATGCTGTTAAATCTAGTTGTTGTTCTGCATATCTAAAAATATCCATCACTTACTATCAATCTTGGTTAATTCATATGTCTAGAAAATAGAAATCAAACTACCACAGATAATTGTGGTGAACGTTAAACACATAAGTAAATTGTATATCCTAATTTTTTTCAAAATCTTTTCTCTGGAAATTGGGTTGAATAACTTGGATATCTTTGTAGATAAGATAGGTTTAGGTGCAGTCTAGTGCACAAATACCAAATTAAAGAGGTCAAAACTGGATGTAGTAGCTATAGACACATGGCTACCATTTCTCACTTGAGGCAGCACTTTTTTTGAATGAATATCCAATTTTCAATCAATACATGCTGATTTGCTCACTGTGGTGCAACCAGACAAAAGACAACTAGTATTAGCACAATTAACACATCTTCAGAAACTGCAGAATACATACTGTTCTGGCCTTTTCTAGGTTCCACCTGCAACATACAGGAAAGAAAACATTTAAGACTTAGATTATGCCAAATTCTGTTTGTACAACCCTTTGGTTCACATCTTGGGAAAACATGATTGCAGCAAAGTCTGGAACGCTAATCTAGTCTCTTAGAAATCTACTGACTCTTACTGACTAATAGAGAATCAGGTGAAATGTTCTGTATTAGTATATTATGTGATACTGATACAGAATAGTTCCAGATGTCTACTTTGTGACCAAAACTAGTGTGTTTCCCACATTTGCTGGGTCAATGCCACGTCAGGCAAAGCTATGCATTGGTTTCTACTAAAGGTTAGTTGAGCTACATTACAATATGGTGAAGCTAACATCTAGTAATACTGCCCCCTTTTATGAAGCACTCCAATAATTTGCATGCACCCTTATATCTTAAGTTCTTGGCACCTTAATGTGCCTTTCTAGGATATGATGCTTCCTCCACATCCATCTTTGGGGAACATAATCAAATTCAACCTAAACTGCAGGATCTAGAAGTCATAAAAGGAGTTAATTCTTACATAAACATTCAAGTCTATATGAATGATATGCGTGTCACATCCTGATTAAAATTTACATATTGGTATCTAATATAGAACACTATTTTCCAGAAGACAGCCTGCCACAAAGTGACTCAAAGTCACTAACTGACATAGTTCTATTAAATCACCAATCTGATATAATTCCATTTCTTTCTCTTCCTAAATAAACTATTTAAGGCTTGCTCATGATATACCTTTTCAACTTTATTTTCCCAAGTGTGATAGCCATAAAAACATGAGGGAATCATTAAAGTGACTTTTTTTCTTACATAAAGGAAAAGGGCTTCTTACCTTCAATGAGGATTTTGCGTGTTTCTCTTCAACACTTGAGGAGGCTGTGGCAGTTGTATGTACAGGTAGAACTAGAGGGACAGAAACAACTGTCAGCTCATGGCACCACTTATTTACACAAACATCTTTGACGTGGATAAAAGGGTACTGAGTCAGTATATGGAATTAAACTTCGGCTACTACTGGGCTGTCTTCCCTGATGGTAAGTATAGGCAAATATTACAAAACTAAAAAGAACTGGGTGGTGGTGGCTCACGCCTTTAATCCCAGCACTTGGGAGGAAGAGGCAGGTGGATTTCTGAGTTTGAGGCCATTCTGGCCTACAGAGTGAGTTCCTGGAGCCAGGGCTACACAAAGAAACCAATCTCGAAAAAAAAAAAAAAAAGAGAAAACTAAAGACCTTTTTTCTTCTTCTTACTTTTGCTTTCAATAGAATGGGAATATAAAGCAACATAAGACTATGCTTCGATACATAATTATTACTTGGCTGTTTCAAAAGTTTTATGCATGTATTAAGTTTGGGAAGGAGTACATCAGAGGGCAACTGTTGGTATCTAGTTTGCCCCTTTCATTATGTGGGATTCTGGGATTAGAATCAGAATATCAGATCCAATGACAACCGCCTATACTATCAAGACATCTCATTCTCCTCGTTAAAATAAATGTCATGATAAAACCACATATGATCTTCATTTCCTTTAAGCACTTTGAAGCCCAGAAAAGCTGAAAAATATCTCCATCATATCTCACAAGCGTATTCCAACGTCCACCGATTGACACATTCTGATTTTGCATTCATCATAAAGAACATAGAATTTTAGATTTTGAACACATACATTTTACTGGGGATGTGAATTTATTATAAGGGGAATGGTGTAATTATATTGGTCCATTCATCCTTTGACGTTCAATAATTTATTGACTCCTGGAAAACAATAAGTACCACATGCTGTCTTTCTCCTTCTAGTCTCTCTTTACTATCCTATGCATGGTTGTATCCCTGTGTGTTGTGGCATCCAGATTAAGAAGAGAAGTAATGGGAAAGAAGAGTATCTGAATCCCACTGGACATTCAAGTCCTTTAAATCAGCTCTAGGTGAGTGTTGCTCCAAGAGTAATGGGGCCTCTAAACACTGGGCAGACATTCTGAGCATTAATGTGTCACTCTCCCAGGGTGTGTGGTTCATAAAGTCTCTGAGCTTTTGAGGGTCACATTTGTATTCCCATCAGGTATCAATTAAAGATATGCCCATTTGTAGTTGGATTTAGGACAGGTTTGAGGACGAGTGCCCCAGCTTTAAGTAGCTGTGAGCTGACAAGAAGTGCTGGTACTTCCTTCCAATGACTAGGGTGAAGTGTGACTGTGATGTAGTAGTATCTTTCCTGTGATAAAGTTACCATGGATTCTATGACATAAAGTAGATAATGCCTAGGACTTCTACAGAGTTGAGACATAGAGACATGTACAGTGAAAACCTACCATCTTGGTGAAGTAGCTTTTCACAAATATGAACATCTTTACATTTAGGTTTTGGCCAATTCATCAAGATAACTATAGCTCTCTGAAAGAGTGTCAGGATAAATAAACCACATCACATGTGAAAACAGCAGTAAGAATTGATACATCTTTTCAGCACCATGTTTCTACCTGCACAGCAGAACCTCTGCCTACTACTCTTTCTTTTCACCATGTATGAACACTTTATGTTCATTGGTTACTGTAAATAGTTACTGACTCTCTAGTTAATTCACCAGTCTAATCAATCTGATTCTATACTTTGTTTGTTGAAATAGTGATCACTCATTCAGAACAAAATAATCACTGTATTGAATGATAGTTAACTCCAAAGAGATGTAGGTCACAGTATTACCTATTTGTGATACCTAAAATTCAGGATAAACCATAAATTGTATACTTTAGTTGCTCAATATGGGATATGGGGATATGTACAACCCAAATTGTAACATTTCACATACATGGAAAGGACACACCTACATTTTAGTGAATAAAGTATACCTAGTAAGAAAATGATTGGGAATGTTTGTGAAAAATGAAAATAGACACACATTCTATTGTCAGACTTATAATTTATTTCCACTACTGTAAAGCCTCTCCAAGTTTCTGAGGTCAATAATTTCAATACACAGAATCTTAGTTATTTCTCAATATATTTATAAGATAGTGTAACAGTATTTATATTTAGGGATGTCTATAAAGCACAGTCGTGAGGGAGGAAATACAAACATGCATAAACACATATATAGAAACATGCATACATGCAAGCACACACATTAAATTCTAAATTCAAAATACTTCGTAGACTAAAATATACAAGATATAGTAATTATATATTGATATGTTAATATTTATAAATTATATGAATTATTTATAAATTAATTAACATCTAAATATATATATAATTAGTATATTAGAGTATTTATAAATTAATGCATAAACAATTTTTATATATTATTATATATTATATATTAATTATACAGCAGTTATAAATATTTAAACAAAATATTTTGAAAAATATTAACCGGTGTAGTTGAAGCAAAGACACTTAGTGGCTAGTAATATCATACCTCGCGTGTGACAACAGTTCCCCATTATACCGAATTCCAATAGTATTCTCTCTTTGTAATTTGTAAATGTGTATTCCTGAGTAAACTCTCAAGGTATACTGGCATTCAGCACTCAGGCCTGAATATAACTAGATACGGGTTATCAATAAGTCACAGAATTTTCATAGTGAACTCATAATCCATAACATGACACCCAACATCTGCTACTCAGGCAAGTCTGTTTATACAAGTTCAGGACTACAGTGTGGGTTATTATAAATACCAGTGTTCTTTAAGAATGATCAACTACAAACTTAATGTGTTCTCTCATCTGTTGATATGGTTTTGAACATCCTGTCTAAATGCCTACTACACAGAAGTCTTTTTTGCTGTCTCTCACATCAAAATGTGAGCTTTCTGATACTGTGCCATTTTGCCTGTCTGCTGCTTTGCTCCCTGCCATGATGCCCATAGATTCTAACTCTCTGAAACGTCATCCTCGACGTTAACTATTTTCTTTTACAAGTTGGCTTGGACTTCATGTTTTATCACAAAAATAGAAAAGTAACCAAGACAGCCCCAACCAGGCTTGTTTGTCTACCTGTCCTCAATAGTTCAATTAAAGACATGATTGTTGTAGTAAAAATTAATTGGAGGTTTCAAAACCTCCTTTGATCTTTTACTTCCCCCATCCATAAAAAAGATGCAGAACTTTTAAATTTATACTTCCCTGTCACTAAGCCTCAGATACAACTTGCCATGTTCCAAACTGAGAACCAGTATTTTCACTACATTATATAGCAACAGACCAAACCTCAACACAATTAACAGTAAAAAGCAGAAAGATTAATAAATTCCTTTCTTTTCTTTTCTTTTCTTTTCTTTTCTTTTCTTTTCTTTTCTTTTCTTTTCTCTTCTCTTCTTTTCTTTTCTTTTCTTTTTTTCTTTTCTCTTTTCTTTTTCTTTTCTTTTTCAGCTTCAGCCCCACTGGCCTGCTTTGCATGAAGGCTGCCATGACTTCTCTTCTGCATTTCCACTGAGCAACACAAGATGGCACCCTATGAAGGCCAGTTGATGCTGTATGTGGTTATACATTGGGAAGAGGAACAAAGGACTGTTGACTCCACCAAGACCATACTCAGAATCCTATGAGGTTTAATTTAAACAAAGTCAAGAAGTATCTATAGCTGGGCAGTGTTGGTCAAGTTATTTTCTCCTTCTGAGCTTCAGTCTCTCCTGAAAAGTTTTATGATAGTGTGTAAGTCTCTTGCCAGAAAACTAGTCCTCCTGGTTTGAGCAAGGGTCCTAGCTTGTTCCTTGAGATTCTTGGCATTCACTGTCTTAAGCTGTCCAGTATCAAAGGAACGAACACAAGTATCTCTTCATAACATTTCATACATGTCAGGGTAATTATAGAAGTAGATCCTTTATGTACTTGCAACCATTGCCTTGACCCCTTACACTTTTTCCTTCCTCCAAAGTTTCCACTTTTGGTAGATTAAAATAGTAACAATGAAATAATAGAATTTACCACTCATCATTAATTCTTTGCATCTAACCTATGATCTGCAAGTGAAACTCAGTTCTAAGGAACAAAATTTCCCCTCAGTTGGAGTCTTGGCTAAGTGTATAGGACATCTGCTTTATGCACAACACCTGCTCCTTAAAGATATGTGATAACTAAAGTGGCATGGGAAATAGGAAGTGGGAAGAAAGGGATATGAAACACCCCACCCCAAGATTTTCTAATGGTGGAGACATATGGCTGTTAAATCTACCTACAACTTGTGTTGGCGCCTGAGATGACAAAGGAAAGGGATTTCCTTCAGATGTTATCCTTTACTAGATAGATAAATGTCTCCCAAAGGCTTTATATGTAACAGTAATGGCAAGAGTAGAAATATTCTAAATAAAACAACTTATTTCCTTCGTGTTGGCTATCAGACCATTAAAATAATGATTCCCTAAAAATTGGAATCTGTTTTTGGAATATCATGGCAGGAAAAATGCAAATAGCTGAGGTCCTTAATCTACCAAGCAGAGAATTCTATTTTGTGAGACTTAACTCTCCATCTCATTTTTCCAAGCCCAAGCTTTAGATGAGTGTTTCATCTGCATTGATAGAACTTCACAACTTTCCTTTTTGCCAGTCAGTTCACCATTGACCAGCCATATCTTCCTGAGCAGAATTTTAGTATTAGGTGAGTATAAAACCTTCAGACTGTGAATTAAGGGGGAATTTAAAGGAAATAGCATAAGGCTTTAGTAATATAGAAAATTCATGGGACAAGTATGAGAATGTGGTGATGCTATAGGAGGATACAAATCAGGGGAGAATTAATTATTTTTTAAACATGAGAGGAATGCTAAACTATCTTCCTAATGAAGATGTCTCATTAATGAGGTTAAAAAAGTAAGGATTTGTTGTCTTTTATTGTGAGCATAGGAATAAGAAGGGAATTCTAAGGGTAGTCCTACACAGGCCATACAGAATTCCAATTCCAGATGCAGTTCAGGACGACCAATAGAATAGAGTTGGGGGATTGGATTGAAAAAACACTGTCAACTTACTTACTCAGCACATTGTATCTCTCATCTTGATGTTCCACAGTGAGCAGTGTTTTTTTTTTTTTCATGGTTATTCCATCTCTCAAGATTTTCCTCAGTAGAGGAAAAGCTTATTCCTCCAACAGCACTGAATTTGAATCTGTTGTATTTGATATGCTCTGGTTACTTAATAATGAAAAAAGAATTTACTGGAAGGACTCTGAGATGTTTCATTACCTAATTATAGGATGGAACAATGAACCTAGGACAAGTAGACCTCTAGGAGATTTGCAAACAATCTCTTCTCCTTTCTGCAGATTGACTTCATTTAATTTGAATACTTATTGTTTTTGTTTTATGCATATGAATGGTTTGGGTGCATATATGTATGTGTACTACATATGCACCACATTCCTGTGGAGGCAAAAATAGGGTGGCAGATCCCTGGAACTGAATTTTATGGATTGCTATAGGTACCATATAGATTCTGACATCTAAACTAGGGTCTTTTGTAAGAAAGCAAATGCTCTTAACCATTGAACCATCTTCCTAGCCCCAGACCTTATTCACTTTTACCAGCTTTACAGATGGAGAAACACAGGCACTAGCAGCTCTTGATCATTATTCTGGTAAATCCATGATGGAGAATACTGATTATTTCCATTTTATTTCTTAGTATTCTTTATGTTGGGACAATATAGAACGAAAAATATTAATTGACTCATGATTCTAATAGCTAGAGTGTCTACATAGTATTGTGCTGGCTAATATCCTAGGAAGAGTGCTCTGACTCACACATTCTCAGAAAATCAGAAAGGGTACCAGGCATGTGGAAATGGTGGGCAAGTACAGGGCAGGTATGTTCACTTCTAACTACACAATCCAACAGGAGTTAACTTTCTCCTGCCATAACATGTCCATTCTTTTTCTATAGTATTAATCCATTTCAAAGGTAGAATCTCTCATGATTTAACTACTTTCCATAGGCTCTCAACAGTGCCATACTGGAGACCGAGTTTCAATCCCATAGATCCTGATAGCAACTCATATGAAGAAAGATTCTCATAGGGTCATATCTACAATATAGGGGCTGGTTAAGCATAAACACATAATTGTGCAGGTTTTGTTGCATACCTGGTATTTCCGGCATACAGCTGGCAGGAGGTTATCTTATGCTACTGTCATCTTCAACAGACATTGACTGAGGTATTGTCTGTCTTTGTACCTGAATTGGCTTTCCTGCACGCAGCAAAATGGTGGGTCCTGCTTATGTATCCAATCTGTTTATCTATGTCTTTTTATTGAAGAATTAAGTCCATTGATATTTAGAGATATTAAGGAGAAGTGACTGTTGCTTCCCATTACTTTTATTAGAGGTGGAGTTATGTTTGTGTGTATCTCTTTTTATTTTGTTAAAATATGATTAATTTCTTGCTTTTTCTAGTGTGTAGTTTCCCTCCTTTTGTTGGTGTTTTCCATTCGTTTTCCTTTGGAGGGTTGGATTTGTGGAAAGATATTGTCCAAGTTATTTTTTGTAGTAGAACACCTTGGTTTCTCCATCTATGGTAATTGAGAGTTTTGCTGGGTATAGTAGCCTGGGTTGGCATTTAAGTTCCCTTAGGGTCTGTATTATATCTGCCCATTATCTTCTGGCTTTCATAGTCTCTGGCCAGAAGTCTGGTGTAATTCTGATAGGGCTTCCTTTATATGTTGTTTGACATTTTTCCCATACAGCTTTTAATATTCTTTCCTTTTTTAGCACATTTGGTGTTTTAATTAGTATGTGACAGGAGGAATGTCTTTTCTGGTCCAAACTATTTGGAGTTTTGTATGCTTCTTTTATGTTCATGGACATCTCCTTCTTTAGGTTAAGTAAGTTTTCTACTATAATTTTGTTGAAAACATTTACTGGCACATTAATTTGGAAATCTTCAGTCTCTTCTATACCTTTAATCCTTAGGTTTGGTCATCTTATTTTGTCTTGGATTTCATGGATGTTCTCTTAGGTGCTTTTTGCATTTTTCATATTCTCTGACAGTTGTTTCATTGTTTTCCATGGTATCTTCTGCATCTGAGATTGTCCCTTCTATATCTTGCATTCTGTTAATACTTATATACATGACTCCTGACTTCTTTTCTAGGTTGCCTATGTCCAGAGTTGTTTCCCTTTGTGATTTCTTTATTGTTTCTGCCTCCATTCTTAGATCCTGGATGGTTTTGTTTAATTCCTTCACCTGTTTTGTTGTGCTTTCCTGTAGTTCTTTAAGGGCTTCTCCCTGTTACTTGTGATCTCCTGTATTCCATTAAGTGAGTTATTAATGTCCCTCTTAAGCCCTCTAACAGCATCTTGAGCTGTGATTTTAAATCCAAATATAGCTACAGAGCAATAGTGATTAAAAAATCTACATGGTATTAGTACAAGGACAGGCAGGTAGATCAATGGAATATAATTGAAGACCCAGAAATGAACCCTCACAGCTATGGTCACTTGGTCTTTGACAAAGGATCTAACAGCATTCAGTGGAGAAAAAGACAAATTTTTAACAAATGGTGCTGGGCCCACTGGTAGTCAATATGTAGAAGGGTGCAAATTGACCCATTTCTCTCCCTGTATAAAGCACAAGTTCAACTGGATTAAGGACCTCCACATAAAACCAGACACACTGAAACTAATAGAAAAAAGTGGGAAAGACCCTTGAGCACATGGGCACAGGGGATATTTTCCTCAACAGAACACCAATAGCTTATGTTCGAAGATCAAGAATTGACAAATGGGACCTCATAATATTACAAAGTTTCTGTAAGGAAATGGACACAGGCAATATGAAAAAACTGCCACCAACAAATTTGGAAAAGATCTTTACAAACCCTATATCAGACAGAGGGATAATATACAATATATACAAAGAACTCAAGAAGGTAGACTCCAGAGAACCAAATAACATTTTAAAAAATGGGGCTCAGAGCTAAAGAAAGAAGGAATATCAAATGGCTGAGAAGCATCAAAAGAAATGTCCAACATCCTTAGGTTTTATGGAAATGCAAATCTAAACAATCCTGAGATTTCACCTCTGACCAGTCAGAATGGCTAAGATCAAAATCTCAGGAGACAGCAGGTGCTGGAGAGCCCGTGGACAGAGGGGAACAATCCTCCACTGCTGGTGGGAATGGAAGCTGGTACAACCACTCTGGAAATCAGTTAGTCGGATCCTCAGAGAACGGGTTGTGATACTACTAGAGGACCCCATTATACCACTCCTGGTCATATACCCAGAGAATTCTCCAGCTTGTAATTAGGACACATGCTCCACTATGTTCTTAGCAGCCTTATTTATAATAGCCAGAAGATAGAAAGAACCCAGATGTCCCTCCATGGAAGAATGGATACAGAAAATGTATATTTACACAATGGAATACTACCCAGCCATTAAAAGCAATGAATTCATGAAGTTCTTAGGAAAATGGGTGAAACTGGAAAATATTATCCTGAGTGAGGTAATCCAATCACAAAAGAAATCACATGGTAAACACTGACTGATAAGTGGATATTAGTCCAGAATTGCTGAATACCCAAGACACAATGCACATATCAAATGATGCCCAGGACGAATGAAGGAGAGGCCCATGGTCTTGGATAGGCTTGATGCAGCAGTTTAGGGGAATTCCAGGACAGGGAAGTGGGACAGAGTTGATTGGGGAACAGGGGGAGCTAAGAGGGCTTATGGGATTTTGGGGGAGGGAGGATCCAGGAAAGGAGAAATCATTTGAAATGTAAATAATGAATATATATATATATATATATATATATATATATATATATATATATATTCAATAATATATATATATATATTTTTTAAAGAAAAAGAAAGAACGTTACTTATGCTGTGATGAAGCTTGCATTGCTCTGGATACGGGATGCATTTAAGTCTTGGAGTTCTTTATGTTCTTTTGTTTCCTCATCTATTGCTTCGTCTTGTTCATAATACAGAGTCCAAACTGTTTAGTCACTTCAGCTAAATTCTAGACATTAAGAAACAAATAGCAGTTAGTACTATGGAATCCTGTCAAAATGTCAGGGCCACCAGGTGGTGGTGGTACATGTCTTTCATCCCAGCACTTGGTAGGCAGAGGCAGGTGGATTTCTGAGCTTGGGGCCAGCCTGGTCTACAATGTGAGTTCCAGGAGAGCCAGGGCTATACAGAGAAACCCTGTCTCAACAAAAAAACAAGAGAGAGAGAGAGAGAGAGAGAGAGAGAGAGAGAGAGAGAGAGAGAGGCAGAGAGGTAGAGAGACAGAGAGAGAAAATGCACCAAAGAATGATCCAAGTCCTTCTGCTCCACAGCCCTTTCACTGCAGTTGTGTTAGTAAAACAGCTCCTTCATTTGTTGCCTATCCAAGAAAATACACCGTACTCAGGCCTTCTCTACTAAATACTGTTGTTTGGTATCTGACTTTTACTTTCTTATTATTCAGATTCCACTGCCCCAACCCTTGAATCTTCTTGGGAAATATCACTCACTTCTCTTCTTTCTGCTACAAAATGTCTAAAAGAATAAGAATTTATGCTGTCTTCCATTTCAAGGATATCATGATACCAAACAACAGTATCCCAGTACTCAGCAACGCTTGGTAGCAATACAATATTAGCTCAGTTCTGAGATCAGATCCTCAGAGCACAGGGGTGATAGGTCTAGCAGTGTCTGGACAAGACACTTAAAACACACTGTGTCTGATCTAGAGAAGAATGAACCTGTGGGCCCCAGAACTGTGCTTAGAGTCTCTAAAGACCACACCTACTTCCAACCATGGTGGCTTTTACTAATGCTTCCAATGGGTGAGCTTCTCTAAGTGGGATTATTTAAATGAATGAAAGATTGAACACCTTGGTCAATCTCCACAAGCAAATCTCTCCCAAGGAATTTCCTGAATCACTGTTCAGCTGGGTGTGGTAGCTCACACCTTGTAGTTCAAGAAATTAGAATGCTGAAGAAGGAGAATTTTCAGTTCAAGGCCTGCCTAGAATATGTAGTGATAAACCTTTAAATAAAAAAAAATAGTAATTTTACAAGACTGTTTTACTGTAATTACATATTGTGCAATGTGCTTATACTTTGCTTTTTATAGCTTAACAGATGGTGGCACAATTAATCTCTCATTCTAGCAAATATCAACATGAATATCTTTTGGGTTTTGGAGGATGTTTTACAACTTCTTTTAATCATATTGATCTCAACTATTACTTCTTCCAAGTCTACCCCTTTACTGACTCGACTTTCTGTTCTAAAAGGGTAAAAATTCAGGAATCTCACTCTATTTACTTTTGACTGTATATAATGACTGTAGACTTCAAAGATGCCTAGCTCCCAATCTGTTGAGTTCCCATTACCAGACAGTTGTGTGTTAATGTTGTAGATGTCAAATAACCAGGAACTTCCATATCTCAGTAGGGGTTTTGCTTGCTTTGCACCTAGATGATTTTTTAATATATTCTTAGTTGAAATTAAATTCCATAGTTTTCCTGCTCTCTCTCATCCTTACAGGTCCTTCATAGAGGCTGCTATCAGAGCCTTGGCTAGGATTTTAGGTAGATTCTCGAAGCTCAAAATGTCAGGGATTGGGTAGTTTTTTCCTCATCATATGATTCAGTCAAGAGGGGAAATATACTCATGAGAAAAATTCAAGCCTCTTTGAGTTATTCTTAATTCCAGATGTAGTCAAATTACAACCAAGAACAGCCATCACAAGGGCTTACCACTTTGTATTGGGTGATTAGTCAGAAAGCCTATCTAGGATAAAGACTAATTCTTTGTCTAGTTGTCAGAACTAAGGTCTTCATCTCAGCAGCCAAAAAGCAGAGAGGCAGAATACATGCACTCACTTACTGCCTTTCTTTTATTTCTATGTGTCAAATTTATTAGATGGATGCTCACAGGATGGATCTTCCCTCTTGTTCTCCGAAAGACCTTCATAGACGTACCCAAGGGAATAGTCTGTTGATTACCTAGGCACTTCTTTTTTAATCATTGAAAATATGTCTTTCTCATGAATGGAGGTTTAACATTCACAGCTGTGATTGTTGGGTTAGATGCACTGCATACAACAAATTCCTTTAATATATACACACAATCCTTTAATATATAGACACAATCCATAATTTCTCTAATTCTAGAGAACTTTGACTAATACAGAAGTTGGTACTGGGGACTAGGGTATTATTGTTACAGGCTTTTTCAATATTTTATTTGGAGGAGTATTGATTTGGTGACTTTGGATGTGGAAAGCAGTGAAGTGCTTTAATTTTGGCTTAGTGAATAATTCTAGTAGGAAGACATTGGTGCTGTGGGTGATTTGAACTCTGGGAGAAGGATGTCAGTATGAGGCCTAGAGTCTGCTCTTGTGATATTTAGTGAATAAATGTGGCTGCCTTTTGCCCTAGTCTTAAGAATCTGCCTGAGGGTATGTTTAAGAGATTCAGATTAATTGCATTGACAAAGGAAGTCTCAAAAATACTGAACATAGACTTTTTTCTCTGGTAAAGTCTTGTGAAGAATGTTTTGAACAAGCTTAGCAAGCTTAGAAAGGAAAATATAAAATGCATTATTCAAGTATTAAAGGGGCACCAGCTGTCCAGTGGTGGTACATGCCTATAATAACAGGACTTGGGAGGAAGAGGTAGATGCATTTCTGAGTTAGAGGGCAGACTGGTTTACAGAGTAAGTTCCAGGAGAATGAGAGCTGTACAGAGAAATCCTGTCTCAAAGAAAAAAGGGGGTGGTGTGGTGAAATGGAGCTTGATTGTGAGTTCAAGGATATTACATTGAATTAAGGGAGTGTTGATCTTGGGGAAAGATCCTTCCCTGCTAAATTTAGATCCAGGCATGGTAGTACACACTTTTAATCACTACATTATGGAGACAGAGTCATGCAGATCTCAGAGACCAATCTACAGAACAAGTTCCAGTACAGGCAAGATTAGGCAGTGAAGGAGGTAGAGAACAAAAAGCTAGTGATAATGAAACAGATCAAGGGGGAGGACATGCCTGATCTCCTGCAAGCAGCAGAACTTGGCAGCTTCTACCACTTAGACTGACTTTAGAGTCCAAAATAGAAGGGACTACTGGGATAATAGATGTTGGTTAGCTGGAGCTAAGAAATTAGCAATAATTAAGAAAAGACCAGCATCACTGAGGTGAAATCTTCTGGGAAGTATTTTCTGAGAGCAGAAAGAGGTTGTATTCCAGAGATAGCCAAGGCTGTACCTGGTGCTGCAGTTGGACTTGGTAGTAACCCAAGTATTACAGAATTTGAAGGTATGAAGGAGTTGTAGACAGCAGCTGAGGCTTGGTACTGTTACAGCCCAGAAAATGCCATTGAAGAAGGTGCAGGCTCAGTAGCAATTCATGGCCCAGGATTGAAGGGATTATGCAAAGAAGTTGAGGCTGGGCACCATGAAGGGAGCCTATGAGAGGCTATTGGTGAAGCCTAATTGCAGTGGAAGATCCATCATATTAGAAATGCCAATACCATGGGATGACCCCATCAAGAACAGCAGCAGCAATGGAGTGGCATTGAGTCAACCAGGGCCTAGAGTGCTACAGTGGGAAGAACTTGAGATGAGACCCAAGCCCATGAGGAGCTCTGAAGGTAATGTGTAGATCTCAGACATTGGAAAAAAGAAACTGTAAAGATTGTCTTGGATCCACCAAGATGTATCTGAGATGTCAAAACCTTGAGGTACCTGCCAAGGAAAGCTGTTAACACAGAATAGAACCAGCTCTAGAGAATGAAGTTTGTTGCTGCAGAATGTCAGATCTGCCAAGAGCAGTCAACAAGGATGAAAGTAATTAGTCATGTGAAGAGTGCTTTGACATCAGACATGGAGACATGACGTTTGGAGAGTGCCCAGCTGGTTTTTTTTTCTTGCTTTGGCCCAGTATGTTTAACTTTATATGGGATTATAGTTAGTAGACTACAAAAATCTCACAAGAGACTTTGGAATTTTTAACATTGCCATGACTATTATAGACTGGAGACTTTTGAAGTTGGATTAAATGTATTTTGCATTATATTATGACTTGGTATGGGCCCTATAGACTCATGTGTTTGAACAAACCTATGTGATGGTTTGGATATGCCAAACACAGGGAGTAGCACTATTGGGATCTGCTGTCTTGTTGGAATAGATGTAGTCTTGTTGGAGTAAGTGTGTCCCTGGGGGGTAGGCTTTGAGACCCTCCTCCTAGCCATGTGGGAGACATTCTGTTCTTGACTTCCTTTGGAAGAAGATGTAGACCACTCAGCTCCTCGAGTGACATGCCTACCTGGATGCTACTTTGCTTGATAATGGATTGAACCTTTAACCTGTAAGGCAGCCCCAATTATATGTTGTTCCTATAATAGTTGTCTTAGTCATGGTGTCTCTTTACAGCAATGGAAACCCTAACTAAGACACTAAGCATATGACTTTTTGTTTTGGTTTGTTTGCTTTGCTTTTTGTTTTGGTAGTTTTTTTTAATTTAATTTTTATTTTCTATATTCTATGTTTACATTCCAAAGGTTTTCCCCTTTCCCAGTTCCCCCCCACCATATGTCCCATAATTCCTCTCCCCCAAACTATTCCCCAATCATCCCCCACCACGATTTCTCTGGTCTGCATCTACAAAACTGGATCCAATCTTTACAGTCCCAGGGTCCTCTCCTTTCTTCTTCTTGGGAGTCATTTGACTTGCTAATTGTACCTTGAGTATTTAGGGCTTCTGGGCTCATTAATATCCACTTATCAGTGATTGCATTTCATGTGTATTCTTTTGTCATTGATTTGCACACTTAGAATGATATTTTTCAGATCTAACCATTTACCTACAAATTGCATGAGTTCATTATTTTTAATTGCTGAGTAGTAATCCATTGTATAAATATAGCACATTTTCTGTATCCATTCCTCATTTGAGGGATATCTGGGTTCCTTCCAATTTCTGGCTATTATAAACAAGGCTGCTATAAACATAGAGGAGCATGTGTCTTTATTGTATGCAGGGGAATCCTTTGGGTATATGCCCAGGAGTGGTATGCTAGGGTACTCTGGAAGTGACATGCCCAATTTTCTGAGGAACCGCCACACTGATTTTCAGAGCGGTTTTACCATTTTGCAATCCCACCAACAGTGGAGGAGTGTTCCTCTTTCTCCACATCCTCGCCAGCACTTGTTGTCTCTTGAGATTTTAATCTTAGCAATTCTGACTGGTGTGTGGTGGAATCTCAGGGATGTTTTGATTTGCATTTCCCTGATGACTAATGATGTTGAACATCTCTTAAGGTGTTTCTCGGCCATCCGAATTTCGGCTGGTGAAAATTCTTTGTTTAGCTCTGTGCCCCATTTTTTGATAGGGTTACTTGGTTCTTTGTGGTCTAACTTCTTGAGTTCTTTGTATATATTGGATATTAGCCCTCTGTTGGATGTGGGGATGGTGAAGATCTTTTCTCACTTTGTTGGTTGCCGTTTTGTCCTTCTGACAGTGTACTTTGCCTTACAGAAACTTTGTAATTTTATGAGATCCCATTTGTCAATTCTTGATCTTAGAGCATAAGCTATTGGTATTCTGTTCAGGAACTTTTCCCCTGTGCCCATGTCCTCCAGGGTCTTCCCAAGTTTCCTTTCTAATAGTTTCAGTGTGTCTGGTTTTATGTGGAGGTACTTCATCCACTTGGAGTTGATCTTAGTACAAGGAGATAAGAGTGGGTCAATTTGCATTCTTCTGCATGTTGTCCTCCAGTTGAACCAGCACCCTTTGTTGAAAAAGCTCAACAAGATAGATAAACCCTTAGCTAGACTAACCAAAGGGCACAGAGACAGTATCCAAATTAACAAAATTAGAAATGAAAAGGGGGATATAACAACAGAAACTGAGGAAATTCAAAAGATCATCAGATCCTACTACAAAGGCCTATACTCAAAACTACTGGAGAATCTGGAGGAAATGGACAATTTCTTGACAGATACCAAATACCAAAATTAAATCTGCATCAAGTAGATCAGCTAAACAGTCCCACAACCCCTAAAGAAATGGAAGGGGTCATAGAAAGCCTCACAACCAAAAAAAAGTACGGGGACCAGATGGTTTTAGTGCAGAATTCTACCAGACCTTCAAAGAAGACTTACCACCAATACTCTTCAAACTATTCCACAAAATAGAGACAGAAGGGACACTGCCCAACTCATTCTTTAAAACCACAATTACGCTGATACATAAACCACAAAAAGATCCAACAAAGAAAGAGAACTACAGGCCAATTTCTTTTATGAATATCAATGCAAAAATGCTAAATAAAATTCTTGCCAACCAAATCCATGAGCATATCAAAACGATCATTCACCATGACCAAGTAGGCTTCATCCCAGGGAGGCAGGGATTGTTCAATATATGGAAATCCATCAATGTAATCCACTACATAAACAAACTAAAAGAAAAAAACCACATGGTCATCTCATTAGATGTTGAAAAAGCATTCAACAAAATTCAGCATCCTTTCATGCTAAAAGTCTTGGATATAGCAGGAATTCAAGGTCCATACCTAAACATAGTAAAAGCAATCTACAGCAAACTGGTAGCCAACATCAAAATAAATGGAGAGAAACTTGAAGCAATCCCACTAAAATCAGGGACTAGACAAGGCTGCCCTCTCTCTCCATATCTTTTCAATATACTACTTGAAGTTCTAGTGAGAGCAATTAGACAACATAAGGAAGTCACAGGGATACAAATTGGAAAGGAAGAAGTCAAAGTATCATTATTTGCAGACTATATGATAGTTTACTTAAGCGACCCAAAAAACTCCACCAGAGAACTTCTACAGCTGATAAGCTACTTCAGCAAAGTGGCTGGTTATAAAATTAACTCAAGAAAATCAGTAGCCTTCTTATACTCAAAGGACAAGCAGGCTGAGAAAGAAGTTAGGGAAATAACACCCTTTACAATAGCCACAAACAACATAAAGTACTTTGGTGTAACTAACCAAACAAGCGAAAGATCTGTATGACAGGAACTTCAAGTCCTTGAAGAAAGAAATCGAAGAAGACCTCAGAAGATGGAAAAATATTTCTTGCTCCTGGATTGGCAGGATCAATATAGTAAAAATGGCCATCTTTCCAAAAGCAATATACAGATTCAATGCAATCCCCATCAAAATCCCAACTCAATTCTTCATAGATCTAGAAAGAGCAATTCTCAAATTCATCTGGAGCAACAAAAAACCCAGGATAGCTAAAACTATTTTCAACAATAAAAGGACTTCTGGGGTAATAAATATCCCTGACGTCAAGCAGTACTACAGAGCAATTGTTTTAAAAACTGCATGGCATTGGTACAGCAACAGGCAAGTAGATCAATGGAATAGGATTGAAGACCCAGAAATGAACCCACAGACTTATGGTCACTTGATGTTTGATAAAGGAGCCACAACCATCCAGTGGAAAAAAGATAGCATTTTCTACAAATGTTGCTGGTTTTGGTAGTTTTTTAAAGATAGAGTCACACCATGTAGCCTTGGCTGTACTGCAACTCACCTAGTATATAAATGTGGCAGGCCTCAAACTCATAGAAGTAAGCCTGTCTTTGTCTCTTTGGTGCTGGGATTATAGTTGTGTGCCTTCACACCCAGCTTAATTATATATTTTGAAGGAGACAATGTGTGACAACTACTACATCAATTCTGGTCTTTTAAATCAAGTATATGAGTAATGTCCCCATGATAAAAGCATCACTAGTTACGTTTTCTGTTACTAACACCAAACACACCCCAAGTGATGCCATGAAGGTTTATCGGGAGTCCCAAAATTGAGCACTCTTAAATCTAGGTCCAGTGCAACACAGAAATTATTGTCATGCTTAGAAGAAAGTCCAGACCTGTGGTTGTCAGAATGAGGTAGGTGAGTGAACAAAAGATTAATAAGTGACTGAAGCCTGGAAAGCCCTATTTAAGATTGGTCTTAAAGCAGGGTCCTCTTTTTGTCTTAGTAGTTCAGCCCACATCCATATATGGGCACTACACTGATTGTACCCACTGGATTTGAATACATAAATAATTTAGGAAGGATGACAAGAATTTGGGAGGGAGACTGGAGGGGATGTGATGGTGGGGTGGGTCTTCTAAGAAATGAGCAAGGAAAAGTTGGGAGAAGGAAAGAGGGACCTGGAAGAGATAAAGATTACACAAGACCAACTGTGTCAACTCACCTGAACCCTTAGGGGTTCCCAGAGACTGAACCACCAACCGAAGAACATACATGGGCTCTACCAAGCCCCCACCCCACCCCTGCCCACATACATTGTAGATGTTCAGCTTGGTCTTAATGTGGGTCCCCATACATCTAGAGCAGGGTCTCTCCCTGAATCTGTTACCTCATTGAGGATCCTGTTCCCCTAACTGTGCTCCCTTGTCTGGCTTCAGTGGGAAAGAATATGCCTAGCTCTGTAGTGACTTGATGTGCCAGGGCAGGGGATAGCCAAAGGAAGGTCTCCACCTCTCACAGGATAAGCTGAGGGGGGATGGAAGGAGGGAATGTTTGAGGGAGACCAGTAGGAGTGGGAGGTGAATTTGGATGTAAAGTGAAGAAACTATTTTAAATAGAAAAGTGAGAAAACAAATATTTCATAAACAAAGCTAGGTACATGACAACCAAGAGTACATATATGGACCATTCTGAAGACATCTTCACGATTTGAGAACCTCAGAACAAATGTCAGGCGTACACATCTCAGAACTGTAATGTGAAGTGCTTGCTGTTTCCTACGTGGAAAATGTTTCTGGCTCTAGAGCTTTCTAAGGTTCTAACAAAATATAGTTTATTAGTTTGTTTCTTCCCCTTGAGACAATCCTTAAAATTGCATTCTCCAAAAATCATACATTTTATCTACATTCCAAACATTGCCCCTCCTCCCAGTCCCCTACACAAAGTCTCACCCTATCCCATCCTACTTCCCTTTCTCCTCTGAGACGGTGAGACCATCCCTGGGTATCCCCCAATCCTGGAATATCAAATCTCTGCAGGGTATCATATCTTTCATATCGTGTTTGATTGGTTGGTAGTTTTGTTCTGTTTTATTGTTTTTTTTTAGGGATGGTTTGTTTGTTTGTATTTTGGAAACAGACTCTCTTTTATGTAGCTCCTGCTGTCCTGGAATCAATTATGTAAACTGGCCTTAAATTAACACATCCTCTGCCTCCAAAGTCCTGGGATTAAAGGTGTGTACTACAAGGCTCAACCAATATTTGTTTTTATTACAAAAATCTAAAGTAAAGCACACCTCCTAAGATTTTAAATGCACATAATTGCACCCATGTAATGAAAATAAAGTGGCTTTAGAAAACCTGGGAGGCATAGGCAAATAGAGCTCTCAGTTCTAGTACAGCCTGGTTGACAAAGAATTGAAGATCAGCCAGGGCTACAAAGAGAAACCTTTTCTCAAAAAAGGAGAGGGGTTAAAAAGGAAGAAAAAGAAAGGAGAGAAAGGGAGAAGGAAGGAAACAAAGAATTAAAGAAACGAAGACATAAAGAAAGATACAGGAAGGAAGGAAGGAAGGAAGGAAGGAAGGAAGGAAGGAAGGAAGGAAGGAAGGAAGAAAAAAAGAAAGTAAGGAAGAAAGGAAGGAAAAGAAAATAAAGAACTTTCATGGAAATGTACAACTCTGGTTCATTACTTAGAAGAGATTTAATTGTGAATTAATTAAAACAGCTGGCCCCTGTCATTTCTAGACGGCTTCTCAGAGAGGATTGTCTAGATGAATTTTTGAAGACCAGGTCTTCATTGTTCTAGAAGAGTTGTTCTCTTTACCTAGATGTCTTGGGTTCACAGATGACACTCACAAATGAGTGAGCACCATTAATTCAGCCTGCTGAGCTGACTAACCGTGTAATACCCCTTTGCCTTTATATTATAGAGAATAAGATATTGACGTCTGGGCACTAGAATTACTTTTTATAAGAGCAAAAGAATAGAAAATGTACAGTTTTGACAATATCATGAGTTATTTAGGGGTTCCTCTATAACCCCCTTGGACAACAACTCAAAAGAAAGCAAGTCTCAGTGCTGGAAGCGTCAGCTGGTGGCAAGAGATGTCCAGTTGAGGCTGCCTCCCCATTATTTAGGAGCCCATTCATTTAGATCACTTCATATACGTATATACAGAAGGAAACTTTTGCTGTATTAGGTTCCCATGCTATGATTCAAATAGCCCTTAATTTTAGCTGTCTCTCCCCATATCTTCAGTTTTCCCTGTTCTCCTGTCCCCTCCCTACTTGATATTCTGATTCAAGCCCTGTCATGCATTCATCTATATCTACCTATTACAAATTCCTTTTCCTTGAAGTGACTAAGTATCTGTCCTCTTACTCTATATGTAACTGCTGAGGTCATACAGATTATACCTCATGTTTACAAGTGGCTTATAACCATTTATAAATTAACTGTTAAAATCCACATCCGAGTGAAAAAAATGTTATGTGTGCCTTTCTGTGTCTGGGTTACCTCAATTTAACTTTATAGTTCATCGTATTTGCTTGCAATTACTTTTTCCATTAATTAATTTATTCACGTTACATCCCTATCACTGTCCCCAGTTCTGATCATCCTCTCAGAGAGTCCCTCTACCCATGCCCCTCCCATTCTTCTCTGAGAAAGTGGGGGCTTCCTGGGCATTCCCCTACATTGTCCAACAAATTTCTGCATGGTAAGGCAATCTCTCTCTCTCTCTCTCTCTCTCTCTCTCTCTCTCTCTCTCCCTCTCCCTCTCTTTGTCTCTCACGTGTGTGCCAGGCAAAGCAGGCCAGTTGGAGAAATGGATTCCACAGACAGGCCACAGCTTTAGGGACAGCCCCAGTTCCAGTTGTTGGAGGCCCCAAAAGAAGAATGAGCTGCATATCTGCTACATATATGCTGAAGGCCTCTGTCTAGCCTGTGTAAGCCCTTTGTTTGGTGGCTTGGTTTCTGAGAGCACCGTAGTGGTCCAGGTTAGATGACTCTTGGTTTTCCTGTGGAGTTCCTATCCCAGTCAGTGCCTTCCATCCTCCCCTCCCCCAACTCTTCAATAAGAGTCCCCAAGCTCAGTCCAAAGTTTGGCTCTGTGTCCCTGCATCTCTTTCTGTCAGCTACTGGGTGGAGCCTCCTAGAGGACAGTTATGCTAGGCTCCTTTCTGCAAGCATAACAGAGTGTAATTCATAGTGTTTGCCCATGGGATGGGTCTTAAGTTGGGCTGGTTACTGGCAGACCATGTCCTCAATTTCTGCTTCATCTTTGCCCCTCTATCTTTTTTTAGACAAGACAATTTTTGGGTCAAAATTATGTGGGTAGATTGCTGTCGATATCTCTCTACTGGAGGTTCTATTTAGCTACAGTAGGCAGCCTCTTCAAGCTCTCTCCTATACATTCCCAATGCTATGACTCTCACTAAGGTTGCCCACATTGACTTATGGGAGCCTCCCCCATCCCAGATCTCTGGCATGTCCTAGAGATGCTGTCCACCCCCATCCCAGCCAGCTGCAGATTTCTATTCATGCTCCCAGATCTATCTCTTTCTCTTGTCTCTCCCATACCTGATCCTGAACCCATCTCATTTCCTTCCCCATCCCCTCTCTTAGCATGTTCCCTGTCCATATGCCTCCTATGACTATTTTATCATCCCCTTCTAAATGAAAGTCAAGCATCCTTGCTTGGGCCTTCCTTCTTGTTTTGCTTCTTTGTGCCCATGGAGTATATCATGTGTTTATTGTGAAAATTCAAAAGGATAATAGGCTAAGTAAAAATTGGCCAATCATGTGGAAAAAGTTGAAGGTGAGTGAATCCCTACTATACCATGGTGAGGAAACCAAGGTTGTAACCAGACCAAGAGAAAATGCCACAAAAGAGATTACTGCTAATCTTGTGGTTACTCCCAAAATTTTGTATTTTTTTAAAATGTATTTATTTATTTTATGTAAGTACACTATAGCTGTCTTCAGACACACTAGAAGAGGGTATCCGATCTCATTACAGATGATTGTGAGCTACCATGTGGTTGCTGTAGAACTCAGGACCTCTGGAAGAGCAGTCAGTGCTCTTAACCACTAAGTCATCTCTACAGTCCTTGTATTATTTTTTAATGCAGCACAGAACACGTTTTTGTCTTTCTTCACTTAGCTTTGTTTTCCTTCTGACCCTCTAATGTGTTGTAAAACGGCCAAGTAGGCCAACAGAAGAAGCTAAAATGATGAAACTACCTGATCTTGGATTTCCAACCTAAAAAAGAAAATGCCATCACAGATCCTTAAAGACTACTATTACTCTGTGGGTTTATGTCTAATAAATACTCAAATATTTGTTGTTAGTTATATTTTACATTACCTGTATCCATAGGTATAATGGATGTGTTAGTATTCTCTATGTATTATAATTTTGTATAAAACTGGAAATACTACAAAAAACATTTGACATCTACTTTTTTTTAAACTTGACTGATATGTTTATTATTTTTTCAACAGCATATGGAAATAGTGTGTTATACAAGGAGTATATTTTGCTAAGGTAATCAGAAACTTGACAGCTGGGTAAGAAGAGCTCATAATGGATTTCATGATCTGAGCATGTACAAGGGGTTTGACTACCTAGTAATTAATAGTTTGGACAAAAAAGGCAGTTATGGTAGATCAGAACCCAAAAATACAGTCAGTACAAAGTATGCAATGATCATGAATACAAGACTGCATAAAGCAAGAGGTGTGCAGTAAGAAGAGCTAAAAAGACAGATTTAAACCAAACCAAGTACCTTTCACCTGGCAGGCAGTAATGGAATATACATACTTCAGTCATAAAGAGGAGAGGTTTCGAAGTTACCTATAAAAATACAAAGCGCTTATTCTTTTACAGTGGATCTGTGTTCTACTATACTATATGCAGATTTGATCTTCAAATTCTATTTTGTAATGTCCATGACAATTTGTCAACTTTGACTTTGAAATATAATGTCATTATCTCTGTAGCTATGGAATAATAATATCACTTTCCCAAAAATATATTTCCCTATTACTGATTCTGTTAGGTGCTTGAGACATCTACTTTTTTTCCAATGAGATGCATTCACATGATAAAAAGCATTTCCCCAAATGATTCCTTGTGTTTTTTCCCACATTTTATTTTTCAAAAAATAACCTGGGAATCAAGGAAGGCTTCTCTTCTGTATGAATGTGCTGATAAAGGGCAACTCCCTTACCTCTGAAAGAATCCCTGTAAACATAAAATGAATTACCAATAATGAGCTCTTGGTAATAGAATGAAACAGATCACAGTTGGGAAGACTAAACATTACACATTTATTTCTCACTAATGCACCAGATACATGGCACAGAGATAAAGTTAAAAGACCTGTTTTCATCAAACAATTCTTAACTTGCAATAACTTTCTCCTACCAAATTTACAGACGTCCTTAGGGTCATGAGCCTTTCATTCTGACATGACAAAGAAACTAAAAACCACTACCTGCTATTTTTTTCAGGCTGCTGAGTCTAGTACTACTCACCACTTGTGTTCAGAGTCTCCCAGAAGATCACATTTAATTTGGGATAGCCACAAGCAAAAGCTGAAAGTTGCAACCTATTTCCTGAGATAAGAAAACAATCTTTGGAGTATACGTAGTTACTCTACTACTCAGTATTATTTCTTTGTAAACTTTTTGTGATGTATGCCAATAATTGGTTTCTTTTGCTGTTTTTTCTTTAATTTTTTAACTTATGCAATATACATCCCACTCACCACCCACCTCCAGGTCACCTCCTCTGAAAATCCTTCCCCCATAACATCATCCTGTTCTCCTTTGAGTGGGTGGAAGACCCCTGGGCATACATCCCCAGACCCTGGCACTTCAAGTCTCTGCACAGCTAGGCACTTCCTCTCCCACTGAGGCCAGATAAGGTATCCCAGTTAGAACAACATATCTCGAGTACAGGCAACAACTTTTGGGATAGCCCTGGCTCCAGGTGTTCGGGATCTACATGAAGACCAAGCTACTCATCTGCTGCATATGAGCAGGGAGGCCTAGGTCCAGCCTCTGTATGCTCTTTGGTTGATGGTTCAGAATCTGAGGACGACAAGGGTCTGGGTTAGTTGACTCTGTTAGTCTTCTAGTGGAGTTCCTATCTCCTTTGGCCTCTATAATCATTCCTCCTATTTTTCCATAAGAGTCCCAAGCTCCATCCACTGTTTGACTGTGTCTGTTTCTGTCTGAGTCAGTTGCTCAGTGGAGCCTCTCAGAGGACAACTTGCCCCTGCCTGCAAGCATAAGATTATCATCAATAGTGTTAGGGATTGGTGCTTGCCACATAGCACAGTACCTGAACCGCCTCTCCATACTAATGAGGCATCTCAATAACCTTAACCTTCAGCCAATGACCTTCCCTTCCTGGATATTCTCACACCCTTCCCCAACATTACATAATTGCTCATTCACCCAGAATAAAGCCTATGTGTTCACATTCACCCCTAATAAAGCAATACAATCAAGTTAAGATCATCACAGAGAGCTTCTTCATTAATGATCACCTAAGGGAAGGTCTTCACATAAAAGGAGACATAACACTAAAACTCCTGAGGAAGACCTCTCTTCTGCCCTTCTGTCAAACCAGACTAAGTTCTTTCCTCTCCTATACTATTTTCACCCTTCCAGCCTGAAATGCAGCAGTGTCTGACAACCCAAGATGAACACACACTGCAACCCCCTGTCCTTGCCTTCACCTTGTCTTCTACAAGCCAGTGTATTGGCTTCTAGGCACTTCCAGACGAGAGGCAGAACATGGACGACATCCATATCCATTCCTAACATAGCTCCCAATATTGGTGCATTCTCTGATGGCTGCTTAGGTTTTGATTTCTATGAAAAGGATTTTCTACATACATTGCATTCATAAGGTTTCTCCCCAGAATAAATAAAGTCATGTACAATGAGGGATGATTTGTAGCTAAACATTTTTCCACACTGAATGCATTCATAGGGCTTTTCATCTGTGAGGATTCTGTGATGCTCACTGAGAACTAACTTCCACTGAAACGTTTTCCCACATTTATTACATTCATAGGGCTTTTCACCTGTGTGAATTATCTGGTGCTTGTTGAGAAATGACTTGTTTTGAAATACTTTCCTATACTCTTTACACTCATATGGTGTCTCACCTGTGTGAATCTTCTGGTGAGTTTTGAGGTATGCCTTATTTTCAAAGGTTTAACAACATTCTTTACATTCATGTAATTTCTCACTGTTGTGGAACCTCTGATGCCTCCTGAATTTTGACTTCTGGTACAAGTCTTTTCCACACTCACTGCACGCATATGGCTTCTCGCCATTGCTAGTTCTATGGTACACTTTGAAGTATGACCTGTTATGAAGATTTTCACACATTTCTCACACTATAGAGTTTATCACTCTTGTGAGGTCCCTGATGCATTCTGAGGTATGACTTCTTTAGAAAATCTTTTCCACATTCTTTACATTCATATGGTTTCTCCCCAGTATGAGTTCTCTGGTGCGTTTTGAGGTACTATTTATGTTGGAAGGTTTTACCACACTCATAAAATTCAAAGGATTTCTCTCCAGTGTGAGTTCTCTCATGTACAATGAGAGCTGACTTTTGTCTCGAGGTTTTATCACATTCAGTAAGATCCATAGGGCTTTTCTCCTGTATAAATTCTCTGATGAATAGTAAGGGAAGATTTAGAGCTACAAGGTTTTTCACACTGGATACATACATGGTCTTTTTTTCTGGTTATGTATCCTTTGATGTACTATAAGGTCTAATTCACTGGTAAAGGTTTTCTTACTTTCAAGACATTTACAAGATTTCTCATTGAGTTTGTTGCTTGGTGTTTAGTGAGGTTACACTTCTTACTGAAAGTTGCCTTCTTTATCTTAGCCATGACATCTGACTGAAGAGAAACTTGCTCACATTCATTATGCTTACAAGAAGTCAGTCCCATTTGAGGTCTCTTAGATGGGGTAACATTTTTCAATAGTTTTCCCTCCTTTGTATCTTTCCCTTCTCTGATATATTAAAAAACCTGCTGTCCTCTTTAAATCTTGGAATCCTGACCCAACTGCTCAGGACATCTGATGGATTTGTCTGCTACACAATTGCCATTATATTGCTCTCCAGCACACTATCCATGAGGCTCCAAAGAGAGATTTGTATTCAGATATCAATTCAAATCCTCAGGCTTCACTCCTGATCAGTTTCTATTACTTACAAGAAAACTTGAAATATTCATGGAGTATGAATAAAAAGTGTATTCTAATTCCTCTGCTTCCTCAGTTGCTTTATTGTGGCCATTGGCGGTAACTTGCCACAAATGTCTCTCTTGACTCTTCTGGTCAGTATCAAATATGCCATACACACTGCAGAAGTCTAAAAATACAAATAATCTAACAAAAGAACTTTCGATGAATTATTTTAAGAATTTCTATCGTTATTCTCATTTATGAAAAAATTCTAGCTTACGAACACATACTGTTATTAAAATCATAGTATTAGCTTATAAACTTTAGTTTACTCCTTTGATTTAAAATACTGCAATACCCTGATAAGTTTCCTAGTATTAATGTATTAGTAAAGTATTGCTTCATTTTATTTTTTGTGAAGAAGTGTTTTGTTAAAATATTCACCAATTTCTAGGTATAGTTTTCCACTCAGAGAATGGTTACATTTTTTTTTTGACAAGGTTCTAGTCACATGTATACTTTATGATAATGATGACCTTTTCTTTCTGCCATTCTCTTTATTCTGGTCTAAAAGAGGCAATAAATTCTAGGACATCATCATTGCAGATTATGAGAAAACTCTGATAGGCTACTTCCTAGCCTGAAACTTCCATTATGGCCACGAATTTGCATCTTGTATACTTAGAGTTATTACAAATGACAAGACTGTGACTATTTCAAACCTGAAATTTCTTCCTTTCTACTTCCACCCAAAACATCCCAGTTTGAGGGCTCAATTGAACAACATGTCCTGTTCTTTCATGAACCAACATAAATACAAAGACCATCTTGGATCCTGCGGCAAAGCAGCCAACTCAGACAGGTACACAGAGGACACCAGAGTGAAGAATTGCTCAGGACACAGCCTGCCTGGGTTCTTTATGCATGAGGAAGCTGGGCAGCTCTATAGCTACCTGGGCACATATCATGTAGGGGAGCATCTGACATGCAGGTAGTCCCGCCCTTAAAGAGAGCCCAGAGGTCTAAGGTCTCAACTATTTTGACTCCTGTGGCCAAGCAGCTAGCTCAGCCAGGTGTGCAGGGAACACTGGAGTGGAGGATCACTTGGGATAAAGCCCGCCTGGGTTCCTTGTGCAGGTGGGAGCTGGGAAACTCTACAGTTGTCTGGGAACATATCCTACAGGGGGGCTCCTGAACTGTAGGGAGTCCTATGATTAGAAGGAGCCCTGTGGTACATGGTTGTCATCATCTTGGCTCCTGTGACCAAGTAGCTATCTCAGCCAGAAACCTGTGCCACATCTGACACAGGGAAGATCCCACTTCCTAATACTCTCTAGAGAACCAGCAGGGGCAGGTTAATAGCCACTGCCCCTTTCTTTTCTTCTTTTCTTTTTGTTGTTTCTTTGTTGTTATTGTTGTTGTTGTTGTTGTTGTTGTTGTTATTGTTGTTGTTGCTTATTTTGGTTTATTTGAGACAGGGTTTCTCTGTATAGCCCTGGCTGTACCAGAACTCACTCTGTAGACCAGGCTGGCCTCGAACTCAGAAGTACGCCTGCTTCTGCCTCCCAGAGTGCTGGGATTACAGGCATGCACAATCCTCCCAGCTCCACTGCCCCTTTCCATCAGATGTGGTAGACCTGTGTCACATCTGACATGTGGAAGATTCTATTTCCTGATACTCTCCCAAGAACGGACAGGAGCAGGTTATTCGGTAGAAGTGGAACATTTGAAAACCAGCATCAGTAGAACATTTGAAATCCAGCAGCTAGCCCTGTCATGGGCCATTTGCCCTGCAGAGTGATCAATGCTAGGAGGTGGTCCTCCTGGTGTCCACCATCTTCACTACCAGGTGGATGAGACAGTCAACACCAGGTACACAGGGGCAACCTGAGTATAGGAATCCTTGGGACAAGGCACACAAGTGCAACAATGACACCCAAGAGTAGGGTAGTATATCAGAAATCTGTGCCAGGGAAAAGCCAGTCATCCAGGGGTGTGGAAATAAACTTACAGTCAAACAGGAGGTTCAAGCACCAGCCAAAGATAGCAGGACCAACTAACGCCATAGATAACCAGATGGCAAAATGTAAACACAGGAATGTTACTAACAGAAATCAAGGCAATATGGCAACATCTGCACACAAATCTCCAACAACAGCAAGTCATGGATACCCCAACATACCAGAAAAAAAAGATTTAAATTTAAAATCACTGGTCATGATGCCCTTTGAGGAACACAAAAAGGGCATAAATAAATCTCTTAAAGAAATACAGGGGAAATAAATAAGTTAGAAGCCCTTACAATAGAAACACAAAAATCATTTAAACAAATTCAGGAGTTTATCAGTTAACAGATAGAAGCCAATAAAGAGGAATCACAAAAAAAAAAAATCACTTATAAATGCAGGAAAAAATTGAGTCAACAGGCAGAAGTCATGAAAGAGGAAACACAAAAATCTATTAAAGTAATACAGGAAATCACAAACAAGTGAGGAACTGAGCAAAAGCATCCAGGATCTAAAAACAGAAGTAGAAACAACTAAGAAATCACAAACAGAGACAACTTTGGAGATAGAAAACCTTGGGAAGAAGACATGGACCATAGATTCAAATATCAATAAGAGATAGTAGAAAGAATCTCAGATGTCGAAGGTACTATAAAAAGCATTGACTCAACAGTCAAAGAAAATGCAAAAAGCAAAAACATTGAAACCCCAAATATCCAGGAAACCAAGGACACAATTAGAAGACCAAACCTAAGGATTATAGGTTTAGATGAGTGTGAAGATTTACAACTTAAAGTGACAGCAAATATGATCAACAAAATTATGGAAGAAAATGTCCCTAACCTAAAAAGAGAGTTGCCCAGGAATGTACAAGAAGCCAACAGAACTCCAAACAGAATGGACCTGAACAGAAATACCTCCTGTCACATAATAATCAAAACCCCAAATATACTAAACAAAGAAAGAATATTACAAGCAGTAAGAGAAAAAGGCCAAGTAATATATACAGGAAGATCTATTAGAATTACACAAGACTTCTCGCCAGAGACCATGAAAGCTAGAAGATCCTGGGCAGATCTCATGCAGACTCTAAGAGAAAACAAATGCCAGTCAAGACTATAATACCCAGCTAAACTCTCAATCACCATAGATGGAGAAACCAAGATATCCCATGATAAAACAAATTTGCACAATATCTTTCTAAAAACCTAGTCCTACAAAGGACAATATAAGGAGGGAAACTACACCGTGGAAAAAGCAAGTTAGGAAACTTCTTTCATCAAACCAAAAAGTAGATAACCACTCAAATATAAAAATGACATCAAAAATAAAAGGAAGTACTAATCACTATTCCTTAATATCTCTGTCTTAGTTAGGTTTTCACTGCTGTGAACAGACACCATGACCAATGCACGTTTTATAAAAGACAACATTTAATTGGGGCTGGCTTACAGGCTCAGAGGTTCAGTCCATTGTCATCAAGGCAGAAACATGGTAGCATCCAGGCAGGCATGGTGCAGGAGGAGCTGAGAGTTTTACATCTTCATCTGAAGGCTGCTAGTAGAAGATTGACTTCCAGGCAACTAAGGTAAATGTCTTAACACCACACCTACAGTGACACACCTACTCCAACACAGCCAAACCTCCTAATAGTGCCACTCCCTGGGAAAAGCATATACAAACCATCACAATCTCTTAACATCAATGGACTCAATTTCCCAATAAAAAGACATAATCTAACAGATTGGATGTGTAAACAGAATGGTACATTTTGCTGCATACTGGAAACACATATCAGTGTCAAAGACAAACACTACCTCTGAGTAAAAGGCTGGAAAACAATTTTACATGCAAATGCTATTAGGAAACAAGTCAGAGTAGCCATTCTAATATCAGATAAAATTGACTTTTAACCTAAAGTCATCATAATGGGCAAGGAAGGGCACTTCTTACTGGCAAAGGGAAAAATCCACCGAGAGAAACTCTCGATTTTGAACATCTATGCTTCAAATGCAAGGACACCGTCATTCATAAAAGTAACTTCACTAAACCTCAAGGCACAAATTGCACCTAACACAATAATTGTGGGCAACTTCAACACTCAACTCTCTTGAATGGACAGATCAAGAAAACAGAAGTTAATCAGGGACACAGTGAAACTAATTGAAGCATTGGACCAATTGGAAAATATATATATATATATATATATATATATATATATACACATATATATATATGTATATATATATATATATATATATATATATATATATATATATATAAACATTTCATCCTAAAGCAAAAGAACATACCTTTTTCTCAGCACCTTATGGTATCTTCTCAAATATTGACCATATAATTGGTCACAAGACAGACCTCAACAAATGTAAGAAGGTCCAACTAATTCCATGCCTCTTATCAGATCACTATGGAATAAGAGTGGTCTTAAATAGCAACAAAAACAGCAGAAAGACCACATACATATGGAGGCTGAACAATAATCTACTCAACGATACCTTGGCCAAAGAAGAAATAAAGAAAGAAATCAAAGACTTTAGAATTTACTGATAATGAAGGCACAACATACCCAAATTAATGGGATACAATGAATTCGGTGCTAAGAGGATAACTCATAGCCCTGAGTGCCTCCATAAAGAAACTGGAGAGAGCACATGCTAGCAGCTTAACAGCACACCTAAAAGCCCTGGAACAAAAAGAATCTAATTCACCAAGGAGGAGTAGAAGACAGGAAGTCATCAAACTGAAGTCTGAAATCAATCAAGTAGGAACAAAGAGAATCATACAAAGAATCAACAAAACGAGGATCTGGTTCTTTGAGAAAATCAACAAGATAGATAAACCCTTAGCCAGACTAACCAAAGGTCACAGAGACAGTATCCAAATTAACAAAATTTGAAATGAAAAGGGAGATATAACAACAAAAACAAGGAAACTCAAAAGATCATCATATGCTACTAAAAAAAGTCTATATGCAACACAACTGGAAAAATGGAGAAAATGGACAATTTCTTAGATACCAAATACCAAAATTAAATCAGGATCAAATAGATCATCTAAGTAGTCCCATAACCCCTAAAGAAATAAAAGGGGTCATAGAAAGTCTTTCATCCAAAAAAAAGCACAGGACCAGATAGTTTTAGTGCAGCATTCTAACAGACCTTCAACGAAGACATAACACCAATACTCTTCAAATTATTCCACAAAACAGAAACAGAAGGAATACAACCCAACTTGTTCTATGAATCCACAATTACGTTGATACCAAAACCACACAAAGATCCAACAAAGAAGGAGAACTACAGGCCAATATCACTTATGAATACTGATGCAAAAACCAGCAATAAAATTCTTGTCAATCTTATCCAAGAAAACATTAAAAATTCACCATGATCAAGTAGGCTTCATTCCAGGGATGCAGAGATGATGGTTCAATGTAAAAAAATCCATCAATGCAATCCACTACATAAAGAAACTGAAAGAAAAAACTGCATGGTAATTTCATTAGATGCTGAAAAAGCATTTGACAAAATTCAGCATCATTTCATGCTAAAAGTCTTGGAAAGAAGAGGAATTCAAGGCCCATACCAAACATATTAAATGCAATATACAGCAAACCGTTAGCCAACATCAAACAGAATGGAGAGAAACTTAAAGCAATCCCACTAAAATCAAGGAGTAGACAAGGCTGTCCCCTCTCTCCCTATCCTTTTAATACAGTACTTGAAGTTCTAGCTAGAGCAATTTGACACATAAGGTGGTCAAACGGATATAAATTGGAAAGGAAGAAGTCAAATTATCACTATTTTCAGATGATATGATAGTATACTTAAGGGACCCAAAAAACTCCACCAGAGAACTCCTACAGCTGAAAAACGACTTCAGCAAAGTAGCTGGTTATAAGATCAATCAAGCAAATCAGTAGCCTTCCTGTACTCAAACGATAAACAGGCTGAGAAAGAATTAGGGAAATGACACCCTTCACAATAGCCACAAACAATATAAAGTATCTTGGGGAGACTTTAACCAAACAAGTGAAAGACCTGTATGACAAGATCTTCAGGACTCTAAAGATGGAAATCGAAAAAGACCTCAGAAAATAGAAAAATCTTCCATGCCTATGGATTTGGCAGGATTAATATAGTAAAAATGGCCATCTTGCCAAAAGCAATCTACAGATTCAATGCAATCTCCATCAAAATCACAAATCAGTTTTTCATAGAGTTAGAAAGAGCAATTCTCAACTTCATCTGTAATAACAAAAGACCCAGGACAGCTAATACTATTCTCAACATTAAAAGAACTTCCAGGAGAATCACTCTCCTGGAGTTCAAGCAGTCCTAAAGAGCAATAGTGTTAAAAACTGCCTGGCGTTGGTACAGTGACAGGCAGGTAGATCAATGGAACAGGATTGAAGACCCAGAAATGAACCCACACACCTATGGTCACTTGATCTTTGACAAAGGAGCTGAAACCATATTGTAGAAAAAATATAGTCTTTTCAACAAATGGTGCTGGTTCAACTTGAGGTCAGCATGAAGAAAAATGCAAATTGATCCATTCTTATTTCAGTGTACTAAGCTCAACTCGAAGTAGATCAAGGACCTCCACATAAAACCAGACACACTGAAACTGATAGAAAAGAAACTGGGGAAGACCCTTGAGGACATGGACACAGGGGAAAATTTCCTGAACAGAACAGCAATAGCTTATGCTCTAAGATCAAGAATTGACAAATGGGACCTCATAAAAATACAAAGTTTCTGAAAGGTAAAGGACACTGTCAATTGGACATAATGGCAACCAATAAATTGACAAAAGATCTTCACCAACCCTACATACAACAGAGGGCTAATATCCAATATATACAAAGAACTCAAGAAGTTAGACTCCAGGGAGCCAAATAACCTTATTTAAAAAATGGAGTACAGACCTAAACAAAGAATTTTCACGTGAAGAACTTCAGATGCCTGAGAAGCACCTTAGAAATGTCCAGCATCATTAGTCATTATGGAAATGTAAATCAAAACAACCCTTAAATTTCACCTCACACCTGTGAAAATGGCTAAGATTAAAAACTCAGGAGACAGCAGGTGTTGGTCAGTATGTGGAGAAGGAGGAACACTTCTCCACTGCTAGTGGGAATGCAAGTTGGTACAACCACTTTGGAAATCAGTCTGGTGGATTTCCAAAAACTTGGCATGACACTTCTGGAGGACCCTGCTATACCACTCCTGATTCCTTGGCATGCAATAAGGACACATGCTCCATTATGTTCATAGCAGCCCTATTCTTAATAGTCAGAAATTGGAAAGAAGCCAGATGTCCCTCAATGGAGGAATGGATACAGAAAATGTGGTATATTTACACAATGGAGTACTACTCAGCAATTAAAAACAATGAATTCATGAAATGGTTGGATCTGGAAAATATCATCCTAAGTGAGGTGACCCAACCACAAAAGAACACACATGGAATCCAGTCCCTGATAAGTGGATATTTGCCCAGAAGCTATGAATACCCAAGACACAATTCACATATCAAATTATTCCCAAGAAGAAGGAAGGAGAGGTCCCGGGTCCTGGAAAGGCTTGATCCAGCATTGTAGGGGAATACCAGGACAGAGAAGTAGGAGGGGGTTGATTGGAGAACAGGGAGAGGGAAGAGCGCTTATGGGACTTATGGGGGAGGGGAGAACTGGGAATGGGAAAATCATTTGGAATGTAAACAAATAATGTTGAAAAATGCTTTGGAATTATTAAAAGTAAATAAATGAATACAAGGAAACTCCTGTTTACCTCTCTGGAAAAACATGTATGCTATATATCTTCTCTAAAATATGTGGCTACTTGTGATATTGATGACCCCTAACATTTGCCTCCAAAGTGGTGATGCATGCACCATCATCTAATAATTGATCAATTCTCAAGGATGTTGACATGTTTCAGAGACTTGACTTTTCTTAGTTTCATAAAAAAGTGGCTTCTATAATTCCTCATTATCTTTGTTGCTTTAGAATGAAAGAAGAAAAATTAAACAAGTGCTACATACAGCCCTAAGAAGAAGAAGAAGAAGAAGAAGAAGAAGAAGAAGAAGAAGAAGAAGAAGAAGAAGAAGAAGAAGAAGAAGAAGAAACTTGAGTTCTTAAACTTGAAAACTTCTCTCTTGGGACTGGAGAGATGGCTCAGTAGTTAGAAGCACTGACTGCTTTTCTGAAGGTCCTGAGTGCAAATCCCAGAAACCACATGGTGGCTCACAACCAGCTGTAATGAGATCTGATGCCCTCTACTAGGCTGTATGAAGACAGATACAGTGTACTTATATAAAATAAACAAAAAAATTAAAAGTAAAAAGAAAGCTGGGCAGTGGTGGCCCATGCCTTTAATCCCAGCATGTGGAGACATAGGCAGGTGAATTTCTGAGTTCGAGGCCAGCCTGGTCTACAGAGTGAGTTCTACAACAGCCAGGGTTACACAAAGAAGGAACTCTGCCTCAAAAAAACCAAAAATAAATAAATAAAAAATAAATAAATAAATAAATAAATAAATAAATAAATAAAATAAAACTTGTTTCATTTCTCCTTGCAAGGAAAATGCTCCTGATTCTTTCTCAAGTAAAATCACCCCTTTCTATGGATTCTTCTTGTGATTTCTTGCACCATAGCTCACAGCCTAATTTCTAAATCTGTTTCTTTATTATCTCATCAACTTTGTAAGTGAAATAATCATCTGTGTAAGTTAAACAGCATCTGTTACTCATTATACTCTGGTTCAACATTACATATATTTGTTTGTGACTCTTCCGTATAAATAAACTTATTTGTCTGTTGAAATTAATTCCATGAAATAAGGATATTACTTTTAGGGATTATTATTATTTTTGGGGACAGGGTTTCTCTGTGTAGCCCTGGCTGTCCTGGAACTCACTCTGTAGACTTGGATGGCTTCAAACTCAGAAGTCTGCCCACCTCTGCCTTCCAAGTACTGGGATTAAAGCCATGCACCACCACTGCATGGCTACTTTTACATTTTTATTTATATAAAATATATGTAAGAACCAGTACTTGCAATCTGCTTCATTAGAATGTGCTAAAACAAACACGAGCACATGAAATATGTCTGAAAAAAATACCCATGAGCCTGGAGTGCAAGAGGCATTTGAAACTATGAAAAAGAAGTGAGAAAAAAAACATCAAATTACAGAAGTCAGAGGTTAGATGGGGAATTGGGGGAGGGTCTAAAATATTTCAGCAAATTGAAAGGCAGGAACATATGCAAGAGAAATGTCCTTGCAGACTACATAACAAACATGTTTGAGCCCTCAGACATGGAACTTGGAGATAAACTGATGATATGACCAACTTTTGTTATACATGGTCTCCCATTTACAAGGAACAACAACCAAACTGGCAGAGTCTTGTTTGCAAGTCCTTCTGCTGTCCATGGCTCCTCTCCCTGTTCCAATTTGAAGATTAACTCAGGTTTAGGGATGCATTGCCCTGTTAATAGGAAATAATATAGGACTTGGAAAAAGTTTGTTAATAAGGTTCTTTGAAGAAAGACAAATCCAGCTTTTAAGATCTAGGCAACAAAAGTGCAAATGTGGACCTTTCACTAGAGAGCAGTGAATAATCATACAAGGCCTAGAACCTAAGCCCTCAACCTCACAAGTGCCCATATATTTGCTGCAGGGAAGGTGCTTGCTCCTGAGACTCACCCAGTGACAGCAGGCTACTAGACATCTCCAGCATCACATTCCTGTATAGCATCTTCTGAGCATTGTTGAGATTTTGCCACTCCTCCCAGGTGAACTTCACAGTGATATCCTCAAATGACATCAACTCCTGTTACAGCACATGTCTCCTCAATCAATTTACTCTAAGATTGTAAAAAGGAGCCTGAAGACCAGCTTCTTTTAAGGGGTAGAAAGCCCTCTGTGTATTTTACATTATAATATACCATGTTTATGTAGTATAAAAAAGTAAAAAAAGAAAAATACGGATGTAATTAATTAATTAATGTACTACTGATAATATTAAAATTAAAACCTTCACTGTTGGTGTAAGAGAACCCAGACTACTCAGGTAACCAGGCCTTAATCAGATAGTACTGCATGTGAACGTAAACATTCCCTTGCCTCTCTCTACCTCCTAGAAGATGGAGGCAGCCTGACGAATGTCATGTTGTATGGGTTGTGCAATAATAATTCCCATTCTCTTATGTAAATGAATTATCTTTAATATAAATATCATCTGTGAATTAATCCAGTGGCTGTATTTCTTTACTTTATACTATTTCTCAATAATCACACAGAAAAATCAGTAGTTCTTTAAATCTGTACCTTAATAGCTGATGTCCCACTATTCTCTATTCTGTCCAGTGATAGTGTGATCATCACTTATTTTCGGGAAGAGAATAAATGATAAGAATTGTTTGCAGAAACTTGACACATGACATTCTTAGTATAAGCATACTCGTGCCACATCATGATTGAAACAAGATATGAGGGCAGAGAAATCTGCATTTGCATTACACAAGGGTAAACTTTACACAGTGTAAAGATACATTATGTCTACATTTCCCCCTTTTGTCCAATAGGGGGAAATGCTCTTTTGTTATAATAATAAACAACACACAAGAAAAATTATGAAACAATTATAAAAATATTAGGTAAGAGTTACATTGAAGAGTCTGGTCTGTTTGCAATTGGAAACTAATAAAGTGTGTTAATTCATACCTTACAAGGTGATAAAGACTTAAATAGCCCAAGAAAATTATCAGCTGAGACTGAAAAAGAGTTGGCTCAGACAGAGAAGAAACTATAGAACACACATCTAGATCGTTACCCAAGATCACCTGCATCCTGGTTATCTTCCCTTCTACTCACTCTCCCACAGGAATTCTTACACAGAGAGAAGATTTTAATCTTAGAATAGATATCTTTAGTTCATAAACAGAGTAAAAAAATTAAATACCTACACAGAAAAGGTTTCTGAACTTATTGTAAAGGGAAAATTGTTACTTTGTCAACTCTCTGGAATGGATCCACCTGAATTGTGACACCTTTTACCAATGTTGAGATTGCCTCACTATGAGCACAAGATGAATTTTGGTAAAGAGCCTGCAATAATTTTTAGAAGAAATTAACAACAAATACCCAAAAAACAAGTGGCTTCAATGTGTAAAAAGAACTAATTGGATTTTCCCTGGTATAATAAAAAGAATTCCAATTTCTGGAGCACTTACATTTTACACTGATGCAAATAAATCAGGAAAGGCAGAATATAAGTCAGAAGATATAAATAAGGTGGTTAAAAATCCTTATGAATCAGGATAAAATCAAAATCATATGAAATACTTTTGAAATAATTAGATTTTCTAGAATATCTAAATATAGTAACTATCTCTAAATATGCAGAAAGCATTGTTTTCCACATAGAAACTACTGAACTTATTCAGGTTGATTCCAAATTGACCTCTCTGTTTATTCAACAAGTGGGCTGAGTTTGCCATTATATGTTTATTGGAAGTTATGGCATGTGGAGAAAGAGGAACACTCCATCACTACTGGTGAGATTGCAAGATGGTACAACCACTCTGGAAATCAGTCTGGAGGTTCTTTAGAAAACTCTGCATGACATTTCTTGAGGACCCTGCTATACCACTCCTGGGCATATACCCAGACGATTCCCTGGCATGCAATAAGGACACATGTTCCACTATGTTCATAGCAGCCTTTTTTATAATAGCCAGAAGCTGAAAAGAACCTCAGAAGTCCCTCAGTGCAGGAATGGATACAGAAAATGTGGTATATTTACACAATGGAGTACTACTCAGCAATTGAAAAGAATGAATTCATGAAATTCTTAGGCAAATGGTTGGATCTGGAAAATATCATCCTAAGTGAGGTAACCCAATCACAAAAGAACACACATGGAATGCAGTCACTGTTAAGTGGATATTAGCCCAAAAGCTCTGAATACCCAAGACAGAATTCACATATCAAATTATTCCCAAGAAGAAGGAAGGTGAGCGCCCTGGTCTTGGAAAGGCTTGGAATGTAGGGAATTAGCAGGACAGAGAAGTGGGAAGGGGTTGATTGGAGAATGGGTGGAGGGAATAGGGCTTATGTGACTTATGGGGAGGGGGGAACTGGGAAAGCAGAAATCATTTGGAATGTAAACAAAGAATATAAAAAATAAAAAATAAATAAAATAAATAAAAATAGAAGTTATGGCAATTATGGGTATACCTATAGAAATTAAAACTGACAATGCTCCAGCGTATGTCACTAGTAAAATTTTTAAAAATTTATATATTAATATAAAAAGCATATTATAGGTATACCAACAATCCTACAGAACAAATATTCATTGAAATGTCCAACTGTACTTTAAAAGAAATGCTTAGTAAACAAAGGGAACTATCAAAGAACTCAAAGATGGATTACAAATGCTTTATTAACTTAAAATTTCTTAAATGCTAATAAACAAAAAACAATGGCCACTGAAGACAATGGATTATATAAAAAAAAACTGAATTTTATCAGCCTGTTTCTTTCAAAGATATATTAACCTCAAAATAGAGAACATGAAATGTGTTACTCTGGGGAAGGAACTTTGTATGTGTTCATACAGGAGAAGAAAAATTATAGGTTTCATTCAAACTGATAAAAAACAGATTTAATAGAGGAAGACCCCATGAAGATCTTGACTACAGATAGCAAAAAATAGGGAATAAAAAAACCAAACAAACAGAATTGGTAATATGATTTCATGATCCCTCTACACGGATCAGCCCTGGCACTGACAAGAAATAAAAATGTCTTTAACAAGAATTTCAACTAGACATGGCCAATGGATTTTATTGGCAACAGAGTCTACAAGATTCATCATTTCATCCTTTTATATGACATGATTGAAGACTTATATTGCAGTTTGGTTATCTGATCAAACATGCTCATAAACAAAGACATTTGTCTTTCATCTGCTCAAACAAGAAGCAAAATATCATTTCTAACTGATCCGTGTGTGTTGCACATTCCACATATTATATTAATATAGAAATATATATTACCACTAAAAGCTTTATGTTCACTTAAAAAAAAAACTTCCAAGAATACAGTCCTGACAAGTTTCACCCTCAAGGATGCTAAGATGCTGCGACTTGTAATTCCACCTCCCTGGCTGATCCTACCTCAACTACCTGGAAGCTGGTTTCTTCTAAAGACTTGCTTCTTGGGATAACTTCAGAAGCACTATCTTTCTTCGTCCAGCCTTTCAGATGGTTCCAATTGGGACTTCATTTAAGCCTGCAATTTCTCAGCATACGAAACTGGACAACAAATGCTACAGGTAGCTTTCTTAAGACTAACCATTTTTATTTGGCTTCCCCCCCAAAAAAAAATCTATATCTAAAATCAACTGGAAGCAATTATAAACGAACTTTACCCCATTTCCTAGAAGTAGGGTAAAGGAATTCTCATCATTCAATAGATGTCAGATATTTGTTGTTTTTTAAAGGGGGATGGTTACAAGTAATTATGGTCTTGGACAGAAAGGAAACAAAATAGGAAGGTTTGATTCAGGGATTTCTTTTTCCTTTCCTTTTCACTTTACTTCTTTTCTCGGATAAAGTAAAGGGGGTTGAAAAGGGGGGGGTATTATAATGTTAGATATAGCCAGGCAGTGGTGGTACATGCCTTTAATCCCATCACTTGGGAGGCAGAGGCAAGCAGATTTCTGAGTTCTAGGCCAGCCTGGTCTACCTAGTGAGTTCCAGGACAGCCATGGCTATACACAAATCCCTGTCTTGAAAAGAAGAAGAAGAAGAAGAAGAAGAAGAAGAAGAAGAAGAAGAAGAAGAAGAAGAAAAGAACAATTACAACAAGAAGAAGAAGAACAAGAACAAGATCAAGAATAAGTACAAGAATTTAGATACATAAGGGTAAATTATTGAATATACTCTTAAACCAAAAAAAAAAAAAACATTTATAATCATAATTAACCTTATACATGATTGTGTATATTGATACAAAAATAAGGTTATGTTTGATACATTAGCATGGGTTATTTTATACTAATATAAATTTAAGGTTACTTTGATACCCACAATGCACATTTGTTCTTAATGTTTATTTGAGGTATTGTACTTATATAATTCTTAAAGATGCAATATAAAGTTCTAGTCCTTTTGAAAGGACTGCTATTACAAACTGTTAGGGATGATAAAAACTGCAAGTTACAAACTTTCAGGGACAGTCATACTCATGGTCATATTAAATACTAGTCTAATTAATTACAATGTTTTCAAGGTTACTTATATAAGCTAAGAATAAATAGCTATGAATAAACAATGTTTGAAAGTTCAGATATATTATAAGTGAATAGCTGGTCTTCAAAAACCTCAGAGATCCACAGAATATGACATATAAAATATTTCATTATTAAAAGATCTCTTGAGTATAAGACAGGTCTGCTCCTGAAAGTACTCCATTTGACGTCACATATGACAATGAGCATCCATAACCTCCATGTGGAGGTGACTCGATTGTGTCAACTTACCTACTGGGCAAAGAAAATGCCCATACTTCAACTACAGGACCATGCTGTCCAGAAAGGACAAAGGGACACAGGAAAGCCAATTGTCAAGCTCTGCCAAGACCGAGCAACCAAAGACCTTCATAATTCCTGCTTCACATAAGTCTATGAGATACACTGGGCCAAAAGGCTGAAGATGGATGCTAGAAAGTTATAGAGACAATATTGAGTGTCCAAGAATCCAGCTGTCTCTGTCATTTCTATAATTTTGGGGAAGCTATGTCCCTGCCCTTCCTGTATACTCAGGTAAATTTTTATTTCTTCTCAGGTTTCTGATGAGGTTGAAAATTATAGTCTCACAATTAACCTTGAGTTATTTAGGATTTAAGAAGATGTTATAGGTCTAAAAGGATGTTTTAGGTTGGTAACACAAACTAGGATAAAATTTGAGTTAGGCACAAATCTTTGAATACACCAAAATAAGATAGAGAAAAGAATTTTTTCCTTAATTGCCAAATTCTGTGGATTTATCCACATATTCATTATATTATGAATGTAAATCCTACCGAACAGTTTCCACAATTGTCTCATAATTGTTATAATTGTTTTAGTTTATATTTTAATGGGAAAGATCCTCTTATTGGACTAAAATGGGGAATTGTAGAGAGAGTATCTTGTGTATGATATGGATGTTTCACCTGTCAATTAAAAGGCTTATAATCTATGGAGTAGGCAGAAAATAGGAAATTGGAAACCTTGGAAGCAGACGGAATTCTGGGATAGAGACAGATGATAAGATTGGCTTGGGAAGATGTGAGGAGACGGATGCATGGTACCTGAGCACAGGTAACCAGCCAGCTGGCAGAATGTATGTTAAAAAATTGTGTTATCTAAGTTATGAACTAGTCAAAGATGACACTAGCTATATGACCAAGGTATTTTGAATTGGAGTCTTATTTCTGGGAGCATAGGGACTGGGAAGAAGAACCCAGATAAAACTTCTACACTCTTTCCCAAAGAAAGAGTGACCCTTGTCATTAAGTTGTACCTCAGTTATGCAAAATAAGTCCATGTTAACCAAACCTGCTTCCTACAAGAATTCCCATTCCCTCAGAGCCCTTTGAAAGAATAACCTTTGCTTAATCTGGCATAGTGCAGCTGTCTTTCAAAACCCTGCCTCAACCATACAAGCAACCACACATCAGAGTAATAGTCCTATACATTGCAGAGAGAATCTCTTGTGTACTGTACAGAAGTATCACCTGTCAATAAAAAAAAAAAAAGCTGTCTGGCCAATGAGCTGAGGCAGAAAATAGGTGAGAGTTCCAGTAGGGGGAGGGGACTCTGAGATAGAATCTGGCAGGGAAGAGGTTTGACCCAGACTCTGAGGAGTCAGACACATAACACCGAGAAGAAGTAACCAGCCATGTGACACTCACTGAGTAAATGGGTTAATTAAGTGTTCTGGCTCGTTTTATGTGTCAACTTGACACTGGCTGTAGTTACCACAGAGAAAGGAGCTTCGGTTGGGGAAGTACCTCCATGAGATCCAGCTCTGGGGCATTTTCTCAATTAGTGATCAAGTGGGGAAAGCCCCTTGTGGGTGTGGGGCCATCCCTGGGCTGGTAGTCATGGGTTCTATGAGAGAGCAGACTGAGCAAGCCAGGAGAAGGAAGCCAGGAAGAAACATCTCTCCATGGCCTAAGCATCAGCTCCTGCTTGCTGACTTCCTTTGATGATGAACAGCAGTGTGGAAGTGTAAGCTGACTAAACCTTTTCCTCCTCAACTTGTTTCTTGGTCATGATATTTGGGCAGGAATAGAAACTCTGACTAAGACAAATTGGTACCAGGAGTGAAGTATTCATGTGACAGCATGACCATGTTTTGGGGATGACTGTAGAAGGACTTTGGTACTTTGAGATGGATCCATTCCATATTAAGAGCTCTGTGGGATGTTGTGTAGGAGCTTGGAAGATAATGCTGAGAACGGCATAGAAGATGGAGGCCTGGCTTGTGAAATTTCAGAGGAAGATTAAAGACTTTTATCATGGCCATGTTTGATTGTGGAGATTCTGTGGTTTTGGTTGGCTGGTGCTGAAGAATCATCTGTGCTCAACAAGATACCAGAAGCACTAAAGCCAAGCTTTGTGTTACTGGGACTATTGATGCTGGGTAGCTGGAGCTAAGAAATTAGCAGTGATTAAGAAGAGACTAGCATCACTGAGGTGAAATCTTTACTGAGAGCACAGAGGCTGTGTTCCAGACATAGACATGGTTGTATTTTGTGGTTTGATGTGGTACTGTGTAAGAGTCATTCACCCAGGTGGTACTGATTTTGGAGGCATGAAGCAGTCATGAAGAGCAGCTGAGGCTCAACACTGTAAGAGGCTGTGGAAGTCCACTGGTGAAGGTGCAACCTCAGTTGCAATTGATGACCCAAGACTGAATGGGTCATGCATAGGAGTTGAGGTTTGGCTCCATGAAAAAAGCCTATAAGAGGCTATTGGTGAAGCCTAGTTACAGCGGAAGACAGCAGTGTTTTAGAATTTCCAGTGCCATGAGATGACTGCCAAGAACAGCAGGTGCAGTGGAGTACAGACAGTTGGAGCCTAGAAGTAAAGATGTGTGATACAAAGTGCAGAGCTGGAGAAGTGACCCAAGCCCTTGGAGGATTGCGGAAGATTGTGAGTTGTATGCCAGACATTGAACCATTGGAGTTTGAGTTTTTCTTCTGATTCCGACTGTACCCTGATATTTTCCCTCTTGAAGGAAGAAAGTATTTTAGTGGAGCCCACAGTTAAGAGACTTTGCATTTTAAAAAGACTTTGGATTTAAAAGATAATGGACATTTTAATGAGATTGAACTTTTAATATGTAAAGAATGTGGCCTTTTAAAGTTATTTAGATCTTGGGGATAAATAAAGTAAGGTTTGAGGCTTAATAGTGATGTGTTTGTGTGTCTAGTTGACAAGGGGTCAATTGTACTAGCTTGTTTTGTGTGGCAACTTGACAGTAGCTGGAGTTACCACAGAGAAAGGAGCTTCAGTTGGGGAAGTGACTCCATGAGATCCAGCTGTGGGGCATTTTCTCAATTAATGATCAAACGGGGAGGGCCCCTTGTGGGCATGGTGCCATCCCTGGGCTGGTAGTCTTGAGTTTTATAAGAGAGCAGACTGAGAAAGCCAGGAGAAGCAAGCCAGGAAGGAACATCTCTCCATAGCCTCTGCATCAGCACCAGCTTGCTGACTTCCTTTGATGATGAACAGCAGTATGAAAGTACAAGTTGAATAAACTCTTTCCTCCCTAACTTGTTTCTTGTTCATGATGCTTGTGCAGGAAAAGAAACCCTGAGTAAGACTTTAAGTTATGAGCTAACTGGGAAATATGCCCAAATTTATGCCCTAAGCCTTGTTTATTCAAATGTAATTAAGTCTCAGAGTCGTTATTTCCGGACCTGAACAAGAATGGAAAAGCCCATGCCATTACAAATGGGATCCAATGTCAGGCACAGAATACAAGTTTAGACAAACGATTCACATATTAGAAATAGGTGCAGGTGGAAAGGCAGGAAACAAGCACTTTTCAGAGCTGGATGCAGTTTCCTAGCCAGAGAGGAAGATAAATCCCTTTAAGAGAGAGCAAGCAGAAGCCTATCAGCAGTGGACAACAGACATCGAACATCCAGGTGGAGCCGGAACCTCAGGCATGCCCATAGGCATCCAGAGCTAGGGTCAATAGGCTCGAATCCAAGCTGGGACCTGTAACTATGAGGCTCAACTCTCACAAAAGGACAAACAGTGGCTCAGCCCCGAACCTGCAAAGCCAGCCTACTAGACCAAGCCAGTGTAATGCAGCTGGCTGCCATAGACATGTGCTGGGCTGAGGAGCCTGCACACAGAAAGAAAAGCAAAAGCAACATTTTCCCATAGCTGCAGTAGAACTGAAAAGCCCTAAACCTCTGAAGTGTAAGGTATTAAATTTAGAAACTGCAAAAGAGAAAAGTATTTAAAAAAACATATATAAGTGAATAAACCTATATTGTTATCACTGTATCATAAAATTGAAAGAACTTGGCCTAGAGAGATGGCTCAGCACTCAAGAGGACTGCCTGCTCTGCCCGAGGTCCCGAGTTTAATTCCCAGAATCCACACAGCAGCTCACAACCACCTATAAAAGGAACTAATGCTTTCTTCTGGCATGCAGACAGAGCACTCCTATATTTTAAATCATTAAGTATTTTTTAAATTGCAGGAACTTATTGTGTAGACAATGATTCTGTATTTATATATCTAGAAAATTTCAACAGTTAATTTTACATGTCTGTTGGTATTCCTTACAAATTAAAACCATGTACTCTAACATTTCATTATGTCTTTGCTGCATACAAACAGCTGCTTTTTTGTTTATTTGTAAGACATACTGATTCTAAAATCATAGTGCAATGCAAAGAAGTCAAATCACAAGATATATGTAAACTAAGCAGATCTGAGTTTCAACAGCCATCCCCTAGAAAAACTAAAAAAAAAAAAAAAAAAAAAAAAAAAAAAAAAAAAAAAAAAAAACTTGTAGGTTACTCAGAAGACATAAAAATAGAGTAAGATACAGGGGTGTTTACTGATATAACAGAAAGGAAAAAAACACAACAAACAAAACCTAGAAAATGCATGTGAAATTCATATTCCACAGATAGATGCTCTCCAATGTGGAATAAGGTTAAACAACTTACAACTGGATAAGGCATGGATTTAAAAAAATCAATAAATAAAAGTTTTAGAATATTTTGAACTGGATATCTGGCATAATGGCTCAACAGCTGAAGATGCTTACCACCAATTTTGATAAACTAAGTTCTATCCTTGGGACCCACATGCTCTGCTGATTTTTACTCACATAGAAATGTGTGATTGAACACACACACACACACACACACACACACACACACACATATTTTAAAAGGAATATTTTGAACTGAATTTTTAAAAATTAATAAGATAAAAAATTGTAGAAAACAGCATAAACCACTACTAGAGGGAAGCTGATGCCATGGAATCAAGTATTAGGAAGAATAAGCTGAATTTGCTTGGACCTTTGCAGAGAAGAAAAACAAAAACAAATTAAATACAATAATATAATAAGAAAAAGATAAGATTTAAAGAATAAATCAATGAAATTCAAATTTAAAAGATAGTAATACAGAGTATACACATACACACTCACACACACTCACTCACTTACTCACACTCACAACCCACATACTCTGCTCAGCAGTTAAGGGTCAGAACTATTCTGTTCCTGAGTTCTATTCCTAGGCAGAAATCAAAAGAATTGGGACATAGGCTACAAAGAAAGGAATAATGCAGATCTTAACAACAAAATCTTTTTTTCTTATTATTAAAGATGAAACAATAATCATCAAAGCAAATCATTATGTTGACCATCCACACATATCCCCCAAATAAAACCCCATATATTATCTAAAATCTTTAAATAAGAAACCTATATCAAAACAAGAGCTAAGGATTGACTCAGTATTCAAAAATTAAATACTGTCCTTTGAAATAAGCTTTGAGCTAAGACAGTATTTTCATGAAGAACACTGACATGAGCTTGAGACAATCACTGAACAGTGACTTCTGGGAGTGGGCCAGAATGCCTGGGCAAATCCTCCATCTTTGGTGGACACTGAACTTAATCTTTACCTTTAGCAAATGGTTTGATCAGTGAGAAAACGTGGAAAAGTTACAGACAAGGCTTCCAGAAGTGACACAGCATCATCAGGAAGCCAGGCACATGGGCTGGCGAGATGGCTCAGTGGTTAAGAGCACTGACAGAGTCCTGTTCAAATCCCAGCAGCTACATTATGGCTCACAACCATCTCTAATGAGATCTGACACCCTGTCTAAAAAAAGGGAGCTGAGCACTAGGTAGGAAATACAACTATCCTGAGACAACTTTGGTAAAGCACATGGAAAATCCCTAAGAAAGAACCCTTTTTCCTAGGCCCATGGAACCTCCTGCCACAGGCCACTGCCACCAACCTTGAGTGCTCTTGGATATCACCCTGCTCTGCTTTCAATGACCTACTTCAACTGCTAGACCACTGTAGAGAGGCCAGCCAGCAAAGAATCCGTAACACAGAACCAGAGGTCATAAACTATGTTATCAGATTTTTAGGATGGCTCTGATCCAAGGTTTGAATATGAATTATCCTCCACAGAGGCAAGAATAAGATGTTTCATTCTAAGCTAGTGGCACTATTTTTAAAAGTGAGGAAAACTTCAGGAATTTGCAACCAGTTAGAGGAAATAGATCACTGGGCCATATCCTTGTGCATTATAATCTCTAGCCCTTTCTGAATCTTTCTCTCTGCTTGCTTTCTACAATCTGAAGGCTTCTCTGCAAGGATTCAACAGAGTGTTTAGTAAAAGGTCACAAGCTCCAAAAGATGTTCTCCTTACTGAGGGAATTGGGATTGACCTAGCTAGACTCCATGAAACAAGGCAGCTGATGTGGGAGAATATTGGGTAGTGGATTTTGGTGAACTCTATGTATGTACTCTTTAAAGAATTTACTTCGGCCTCATTTCCTGTACTAATGACCACAATCTGAAAAAAGAAAGCACAGGAAGGAGGAGGAGGGCAGAAATGGGGACAGTGCAGTGTGTAGTAGGTAATAGGCAATGTTTAATGCTCAGAGGACAGTGCAGGGTGTGGTTCAGAAATAGGGAAAAACTTAATGCTTGTGAGACCCTTGGCTGGAGTCCCAACATGCACGAACACACAGAGTAAATGGAATGGAGGCCTCTGAGTATTAGGCTGTCATAAGTGAAAGAAGATGGCCAATTGCAAACGTAGCCATTTGCTAGAGAAAGAGAATATCAACTAAGAGACTTGCAAGAGCCAGAAAGCAGAATGAAGATACATGGACCATGGATCTGGGCTAGGCTTTTAACAAAGAACTGGCATAGGTGCCTACTGGGAATAAATGCCCAAATCAGTGTGCACAGGGCACCCCCCATCTTAGCACCTTGCCTTCTATAAATGTCCACCATGTATGCACTTGCCAGCCTCTTCACTATGCACTATGCACTGGATATGTATGGAGGACAGAATTTTCAGGTACCAAGAAGCCACTTAATTATGATTTCATCTAATTCCTTAAGGGGCAAAACCCCAGGGTGGAAATGATGGTCACCAAAGATATTTAAAGCATGGGAGAAATTAATAATTTGTGGCAACAAGGAAACTGAGTTATTAAATGTTGCTATATTACTACAAATAGGAATTAAAATTTAATTCTCTCTGTAAATTTAGGCAGATCTTACTGATGGTCAGTCTATGAATATAAATAAAATAAGAACACATAATAAAGTAGGGAATAAACAACTTACCACATAGTCATTCATGATGTTTGTAAGTTGCTTGGTTTTGGTTTTACCCTTGGAAACATGAAGAGGATACTGGGATACACTTGAAAGGGAATCATATTGAGTCATGAGAGTGAGAGGATATTCATGGCTTGATCCTACATTCTCACTCAAAACACTGTGCAATTAGATGAAGAAGAAGAAGAAGAAGGTGAAGAAGAAGAAGAAGAAGAAGAAGAAGAAGAAGAAGAAGAAGAAGAAGAAGAAGAAGAAGAAGAAGAAGAAAAACATAAGAGAATAGTCACTGGGGGCTAGAGAGATAGTTCAATGATAAAGAGCACTGGATGCTCATCCCAAAGATCCAGGTTCAATTCCCAGGTTCGCTAGGTAGCTCACAACTATCTGCAACTCTAGTTCCTGGGGATCTGGCGCCCTCACATAGATATACATGCAAGGAAAACAGCAGTTCACATAAAATAAAATAAATTAAAAAAGGAAACAAAAAGACCCATCTACAAAAGAGAGCAAGAAAGACACATTGACAATGAACCCATAATACATTCACAATCATTACTCATGGCTCAGTTAATGAATGCATGCATGTATAATTTTAATATGCAAATTGATTAACAATTAAAATTCTCTCTTAAAGACACTAATTAAACCAGAGTCATTATGTTTTCTCATCATAAAAACTAAAATCACATGTTAGATGAAATATTCTATTAATCTACCCTAGGGGCTCCAAATAAGTACTTCCTCTACAATACTACTTCTTACATACAGTTCATTTTCTTGGAAAATATGCAGATTAAAAGGTGGGGTATTTTTGCCCATGCTTATACAGGGGAAAAATTAAATTTAAGTAATGCACATTTCATATAGGACATCATTATAGTAATGTTTCCAAATGGGGCATCTCCATGTATCCAAACCCCTGTTTAGTTCCCATAAATAAGATGGGTTTTGCCATTAGATTAATTCAACCAAGACGAACTCAACAAATATGAAGATAACCTAAAATTGAAAAGAATTTCTTGACTGGCATTTACCTACTGGACACAGCTATGTTGTGAAGAATCTTGGTGCCAGCTTGATGGAAATAGAGCCTTGAAAAGAATCAGGAGAAACCACTGAATGTAGGACTGAAACCCCAGAAGTTATCAGCCTACATAATCAGTGCAATCTGATTTCTTCATTGTACAAGGGCAGACTCCTATTAGTTTCATTGCTACCTTATGAATTTTGGTTAACAGAAGCTAGCATTAAGCAAGACACTTCCTTTTTATATCTTCAAGGTCACACAATGTACAGATTTTATTGATAGCAAGCATAAGATGCTCAGACAAGGTGTCTGTAAAGTGTCTGAAATTTGAACACCTTGATGTTTGGGAAAGCATTTGCAGACCACACTCGGGAAGACATTACATGGTAACTAAAAGTCAGTATTAGAAAGTAAACAAACATTGATAAGTAGTATGCCCCTGGCACCCACATATCATGCTAGTCTCAGCAAGTCTTAATTCCTTGTGATCATTTTTTTCAACTTTCTAATGAAGCTGAGGTACATGTGTAAACCACAAAATCCACTAACAAGATAGAGGCGCCATCACCTGTTTCCACATGAAAATTCTCTTAATAATGTACCAAAAAAAGCTCACATGAGGCTACAGAGATATTCAGCAGATAGCAGCAGCAGCTGTTCTTCCAAAGGACCAAGGTTCATTTGTGTGAACCCACATCGCAATTCACAACAGCCTGTGGCTCAAAATCCAGGGATTCTAATGCTGTATTCTGACCTCTTCAGGTACCAGGCATGCACATGGTAAACAATTTGCTCACCCACAAAATAATAATTTCTCATATTTTTTTGAGACAGGGTTTCTCTGTGTAGCACTTGCTGTCCAGGAACTCACTCTGTAGACTAGGCTGTCCTCGAACACAGAAATCCACCTTACTCTGCCTTCCAAGTACTGGAATTAAAGGCATGTGACACCACTGCCAGGCTCACAAAATAAAAAAGTTTTAACCAATTAATTTAAAAAGGAGCACACATGCTGGAAACAGAGAAGAAGAGAAAGAGAAAAATAAATTTACAAACCACTGATTCAGTCAGGTGTGAGCTAGATCAGAGCTTCCAGATCCAATAAATTATTTCCAGACCTCTCTTTTTCAATATAGCTGGTAGAAGAGAGCTAGCCACAACCTCCATAAGATCAAGCCCCTAACTACCTCCATGTTGACAGCTTCTGAAGAAGGTGGTAGCTTTGCCCTAATTTTGTGCTATTCAATGGGATCAGTAATTATTAGGCCATGCAAAGCTAAGAATTTCACTTTTGCTCTGCCCCTGCTCAAATGCATGAGTTGTGGAGGAAAAGCAATTAATAACAGATCTTGCCTGCATTGAAGCAGGTCCGCATTAGAAAATCTTCACAGGACTGTGATTGTTTGCATGGCCATTATACAGCTAGAAGTTACATTCAGAGTAGACCTTGCTTAAGTCTCTAAGCTGCACACTGACTCACACAGCACACATTACATGCCAGAGAAGAGACACACAAAGAAACTCCCTCTAAGCTCATACTTGACACTGCCTGGAGGGCCAGGAACCAGAAGCCTAGGATAAACCAAACAGCCTGGCAAAAAAACAAAAAAAGTAAATGAAATGATTCCTAATGATATTCTTCTCATAGCAGATCAGGTTTCCATGGAAACAGATGCAAGATGCAGAGACCTACAGCCAAACATTAGGTGAACTTTAGTGAATCCTGCAGAAGATGGGGAGGAAGAATTGTAGGAGCCAGAGGGGTCAAGGACACCACAAGAAAACCTACAGAATCAATTAACCTGGCTTCACAGGGGCTCACAGAGACTAATCCTACAATCAGGAAGCCTGCATGGATCCGACCTAGGCACTCAGCATTTATTTTATGGGTATGTAGTTTGGTCTTCCTGTGGGACCCCTAACAGTGCAAGTGGGGGGCTGGCTCTGACAGTTTTTCCTGCTTTGGAGACCCTTTTCCTCTCATTGGGTTGCCTTGCTCAGCCTTTATATGAGGAGAGGTGCCTAGTCTTATTGCAACTTGATATGCCATGCTTGGTTGGTATCTCTAGGAGGCCAGCCCTCCTCTGAAGGGAAATGAAGGAGGAAGGGAAGGGCGTGGGTAGGGATGGGAGAAGAGGGAGGGGAATGTGACATTGGGATGTAATATATGAGAATAAATTAAAACATGAGAAAAAACATCTTCCTGTATCAGAACAAGTATATCCTCTGTCTCTGACATCACCCACAGCTCATTAGCCTATTGAGACATGTGGCACACTAGTGTCTCAGCTTGTTGCTCTATTGCAGTATACTTAATAAAGTATTCTAAAGGGCAAATGTATTCATTCAGAGCCCAGCTGACCTTCCCTGTGCTGGCCACCAACAAAGAGTGAGCACTAAAGTAATGGGAAAGGAAACCAATAGTCCAGAATGGCCCCTGTACTGTTTTAGCATATGATAATGTATCTGTAGGTAGCTTGCAATAACGTAGTCTCTGCGATGAAAATGTAGGCATACCTGGTTAATCATAGCGCAGGTTTAATCAAAGTGGCCTGTGTCACTGTGCCCTGCAGTTCTATAGAGTTCAGTGAAGCAGTCTAAGGCTTGGACCATGTGTAAATTGTGCCCAACGTCGACCCGTGAAGAAGGACACGACACGACCAGGTTCTTCTCTTCAGCCATTTATTCAGAACTTCCTTAAAGCTTCAATCGCCCCCCCACCCCCGAAATGACCCAAAGCAGTTCCTTAACTGCCCAAAAGCAGTTAGCAGTTCCTTAAATACTCACTAGTAGCTCACTAAGCACCGTGTCAGGACCTGATTGGATAGGAGGTGTGCTATGTAAATGAATGGCTCTGTGGATTGGATGGGAGGTGTGCTATGTAAATGAATGGCTCTGCGCATGTGCTGTTCAGCAGGAGATACATGTCCCTGAGGCTCTGCACATGCTCTGTTCGCCGAGGCTCCTCACAGTTCCTCCTTTTTAGTTTTGTTGACAGCCATTGGGGGAGAGTTGTACCCATCTCTGAGTACCTCTACAGCCACCTGTCAATTCCTAGGACGTGTTCCTGAGCAAGGGACTTCCAGACGTGGCACTGGGGTTGATTTTGTCTTCTTCTGTCTTAGGCCATCCCCTGCTGCAGCTTGGTCTTACCCATCATATGGTTACCCTATCACCCACTGGGCCCCATGTCTTTGGTCAATCCAAGTGCCGGGGAGGTTGGCCGTCACTGAATACAGTCAACACAGAAACACCCCTAGCATGTGCCTAAGTGGGTCTGGGGGCAAAACCTCCAGCTACTATTTTAGTGAAGCAAGCCAGATGGCTGGGAACCCTCCTTCTTCCACTGCGAGAAGCGCCTGATATATAGTCATTTTAGTACAGGTGTGATCCTGCCTCATCCTACATAGGCACCAGCCACAGAACAGACAAGCCACCAGGAGTAAGGAGACCACTGCTCCCACCCCTGCCCACTCCTTGTGGATTGGGTGAAGGATCGGCCAAGCTTTGGCAATTTCCCAGAGAGTTTCTTCTCGGGAAGTCATCTCTTGTGGCAGGAGGAGGATCAGCATCAGGATCCACATCAAGATCTTCATTCTTGTGTCCCTGGAGCACTTTTCTCGTTAGTCTCTCAGGTATCCAGATTGGATCTTGCCGGTCCTGTGGAAAAACACAAACAGTTCCCCTAGATCTCACAATTACAGGATCTGGACCAAGCCATTGGCCAGTTAAGACATCCTTCCAACGTAAATCATTATATTTTTTAGGTTGGAAATTCTGATGACGGTCAGCAGCTGAACGATTTTCAGAATCAAGATGTAGAAAATTAAGGGTGAAGTGGGCTAAGGCTAGACGGTCTTTAGGTGTATGACCATGGCCTATTCCCTCCTTTTGTTTTTGTAGACATTTTTTGAATGTGCGATGTGCACTTTCAACAATGCCTTGACCCTGTGGGTTATAGGGTAGGCCATGGCTGAAAAATACTTGCATCTGCTTGCAGAAGGAAATGAAAGATTCCACGGTATATGCTGGGCCATTGTCAGTTTTAATGCAGGTGGGCTTTCCCCAGGCCACCCATGCTTCTACACAATGAGAAATCACGTTTTTGGTCTTTTCTCCACTCAAGGGAGAGGCATGAATGATTCCAGAACATTTGTCCACAGAGACATGTACATAGCAAATATTGCCAAATTCAGGGATATAGGTGACATCCATTTGCCAAAGTTGTAGGGGGTGTAGGCGACAAGGGTTGACTCCCACATGGGGTGGATGGAGAAAAGCAGCACAATGAGGGCAGGACAATACTACGTGCTGTGCATCGGCGCGAGAGAGATTGAATTTGTGTTGTAGTACTTGAATAGGGACATGATACAGGGAGTGGAGTTGTATAGCTTGCTCCAAAGAAGATCTCAAGAATGCCAAGGGCATGCATATCCAATGGTCCACAATGTCATTGCCATGAATGAGGGGTGCTGGCAGATTGGAATGTAATGTCTGAGCTGACTTCTGGATAGGCCATTCTTTGGACTAGTCCTTTACTGCTATGATACTTTTATTAGCTCCAGTATCCAGAAGGCCCAGTACTTTTCTGCCTTCTACTGCTAGATTTAACATAGGCCACTGTTGTAAATCCAAGGCAAGGTAAGCAGCAGTCTGCCCTGTGGAGCTGAAGCTCCCATTCCCCCTGACATTGTTTTGAGCCGCAAAGTGCTCATGTAAACTAGGTAGCAGAAGCACTTGTGCTATTCTATCTCCATGGGAAATAGCGGCTATGCCTTTGGGAGATTCTACCATGACTTTAATAATCCCCATAAAGTCTGGGTCAATAACTCCAGGGTGAATACAGATCCCTTTTAGAATAAGTGACGCTCGTCCTATGACGAGGCAGACTGTGTTGGGTGGCAAGGGTCCTTGAAAGTCAGTATCAACTAGCTGAGTCCCCATCTGGGGTGTTAGTATGAATCTGGTGGTGGAACAGACGTCCAGGCCCACTGAGCCTGCAGTGGCTCTCCTCGGCAGTTGCAAGGGTGGCGGAGGCTGGCTGCCGCTCGTGTCTCCTCCTCTTGATCTGTCATTGCCCCATATATTTGTGGGCCCTGAGGGCGGGGCCCCGCGTCCCGTTTTTTGAATGGGCCCCTCCATACCCTGACCCTAAAGGGTGTCCTTGCAGGTCTTTTACAGATCTGCATTCATTGGCCCAGTGGTTGCCTTTTTGGCACCTGTGGCATAGACCAGGGCGGTTGTTCAGGCGATCTTTCGATTTCCTTTTAGGGCAATCTTTCTTAAAGTGCTCTGATTGGCCACATTCAAAACATCCTCCAGAAGTTCTTTGAGCTTTGGTGATTTGCATAACGGTGGTGGTCAAGCCTGAGTTGCTAAGAGGCCCCCCTCTCTGCATAATTTCATCCAAACCTCTAAGTCCTTACTCTTATAGGGTGTTATGGCTGTGCGGCACTCCTTAGTGCACTGTTCGAACACAAGTTGTTTTATTAGCAGCATGGCTGTGTCTGGATCCCCGAACACCCTTCCTGTTGCCTCTACCATTCTAGCAACAAAGTCTGAGAATGGCTCAGCAGATCCCTGTAAGATCATCCTTAAGTTACCAGAGACTTCCCCTTGATGAGGGAGGGACTTCCAGGCTCGTATACCTAGCTGATTAATCTGATCATAGACTGGTAGCGGGTATCCTGTCTGCTCCGCCGCAAAACGTCCCTGTCCTAAGAGCATGTCTCTATCCCAAGCTGGTTGCCCTTGCTGTTGATTAACTAGAGCCTGTTCTCCTGCATACTCCACTAGGAATGACTTGAAGTCCAAGGACTGCCCTGGAGTGTGGCAAGCTTTTGCTAGCTGCTGCCAGTCAGCGGGTGTCATGGCCACATGCGCCATGTTCTCAAGCTGTGTAACAGTATAAGCAGCTGAAATCCCATATGTTTGTACTGACTCTGCTAAACTTTTGATGACCTTAAAGTCTAGTGGTTCATGATAGCGCCCGCCGTCCTCTCTCAAAGACAGAGAAGGTTAGACCTAGCTCTCTTTTTACCTCTCGCCAGGCACCTGGACAGAAAGACCGACTGACACCTCCTTCATTGTATGGAGGTGGTGCAGAAGTGCCACAAGCATGGTCCAAGAGATGCGGCTGTCCAGTACCGGATTCTCTGGGCAGCTGCCAGCATCTCCTGTTGTACTTAATTGCCTCCTCCTCTAACTCTTCCTGCTCATCCTCACTCAGCTCTTCCTTCCTTCATTCTGAACTGAGCTCCATCTGCTGTCTGAACACATTCAGGGATGGGTAGATGTTAAAAGGGGAATCCTCTGAGGTTTCCTTCGTCCCCTTTTTCTGAGCCCCTCTCGCCTTTTTGCCCCTTCCATTATCGCTCCCTCTCTCGGACTGACTCTCTTGGTATGCTCTACGAACCCTCGTTCCCTTTTTCATGGCCTCACAACATCTCTAGCGCTCCTCCATGGGTTTATGACACCCACAAGCAAAAAGTATGACCAGCACCACAACCGCCCAGATTGGTAAGATGATCGCGATCAGAAGGTAGTGGTCAATATGTCCCTCTTGTCACTTACCGTGAACCTTAGTGTTCCCCACTCTGGGAAGCTTTATCGTTCCCACTTACCTAGGAAACTTACCGGTACTGCTCCTGTTGCTGAGAGTTCTGAACCTCATTTTACCTGTACTGGTCACCAGTTGTCGCGCCCAACCTCAACCCGTGAAGAAGGACACGACACGACCAGGTTCTTCTCTTCAGCTATTTATTCAGGATTTCCTTGCTGCTTTAATCGGGGGGCCCCCCGAACTGCCCCAAAGCAGTTCCCTAACTGCCCCAAAGCAGTTCCTTAAATACTCACTGGTAGCCTGCTAAGCACCCTGTCAGGACCTGATTGAATGAGAGGTGTGCTATGTAAATGAATGGCTCTGCGGATTGGATGGGAGGTGTGCTATGTAAATTAATGGCTCTGTGCATGTGCTGTTCAGCAGGAGGTACATGTCCCTGAGGCTCTGCACATGCGCTGTTTGCTGAGGCTCCTCACAATAAATTCCCTACCAGGACCCAGTGGTTCCTGGTCTATTATTAATAATGGTCTTCCTCCACAGGAGTGGGATAGGATTCATACCATTGGATGCCCTCCTTTAGAACATGAAACCTCCCTATTTTATCCCCAGGAAAATTTTCCTATAACAATACTATAATCTTCGGAGATAACCTCTTTTCTCTGGTAACCAGACATTTTCAAAAACTAAACACCTAAAAGAGTGGTTCCCAACCTCCCTAATGCTGCAACTCTTTAATAGAGTTCCTCATGCTGTGGTGACCCTGAACCATAAAATTATTTTTGTTGCTGTTTCATTAGTAATTTTGCTAAATGTTATGAATCCTAATGTAAACTTCTGATATGCAGGATATCTATCTGATATTCAAATCCTGTGAAAGGGTCATTTGACAGTACCCAGCCACCCCCAGCCCTTTCAGGTTGAGAACCCACAGGATTAGAACCACTGTTCTAAGAGTTCAAACCTTAAGTGCCAAAGACATCATTTAATAAAGAGACAGAAAACTGACGAATACAATTGCCAATACACATAAGGGTACATTTCCTACATGAGAATTTCTCTAGGAATTTGAGGCCAATTCAATAGGCTAACAAACACCCTCTTTCTTACAGATGTGTGGGTCACTGACCTCCCCCATGCAGGTTCCAGCATTGTGATATCAACCCAAAAATTTCCCCAGGCTCACAGTTTGGGATTTCTGGGCCATGTAGTGAATATTCTCAGTTTTGTAGTCCTGTCTCAGATTTATGGTCTTTCTCCATCCCAACTCTGCCCCCACCCCACCCCCCCAAAAAAAAAAACAGATGCTAAAGCAGGTAACAAGATTCTTCACTAGTAAGACCTGGAACCTGGAATGTGAGCTCACATTGGAGGCTTCCCGGTCCTGACAATCCACAGACACGAACCACCCTCACCCACAAGTTGCCATCTTGGACTCTCACCTCCTTGGCAGAGCTTCTTTCTGTAACTGACCTTTTGGACAGTCAGAATCACAGATCCAAACACTCCTAGTGAAGTCTTCGGATAAAGCTACCATTAAAGCCCTGCCAGGCCGGCTGTTCCGACTGGAAACGATGGATATCAAGTCCCCTTCCTTCCACAGAGCTACTGCGGTCAGCTCACAGTCCGAACTGTGACTCAGTCCCTCCTCCAAGACCCACTTATGTTTGTTTCCACTTAGGTAGAGGCCACGGGTCATGCTTCTGAAGATTCTGCTGCCATTCTCCTCTTTTTGTTTTTCTGAACCACCTTTAGAAACCTTGCACGAAACTCACAGTCCAGGCAAAGGTGTCAGCACAGAGCTAGGATGCTACTTCCTAAGCAGTAGTTGCCAAGAATGCATTTTAGTACCAAAAGAAAAATGGGGGGACCCCAGCGCCCCAAGCCTTGGAAGCCGTCACCCCAATCACTCACGAGAAACAGTCTTGATGCAATAGCAGGAGGATTTTAATTCCAGAACTCTGGGGTCACAGTCATTCCCCCACGTAGGGTAGGTGACTGTGAACAATGCATGCAGAATCGGGGCACCTTTTATAGGCTTATAACAGAACCCTCCTAACACAAGCCACTCCATAGTTTCTAATCCAATTAGTTTAAATTATGTGAGTCCACATTCTCTGAGAACAAATCAGTTTCCTATAGAGGACGGATAAAATAGTTAAGTCATTTCCGCTTACGTGGCCACCATGCACAGGGTCTTCTCTAAATATAAATTGAGCATACTGTTATCATTTTGTAAATTATAAACTACAAGATAGGCCTAACATCCAATCTCTGTCAATCAAACAGAACCTTTGTTGTCTTTACTATCTTAAAAGACTATAAGCATTAACACCTGACTCATGTTTTGGCTATAAATTTTATGTCACCTGAAAATCATTTATTTATATCTATATCAGCTTTCTCAAGATTAAAGAGCTTGGGCTGACTATGAGACTAACAGTTTTTATCCCAGTCAGAAATCCAAGAGTGAGCAATATTTACTGAAAATATATAGAAAGCTTAACACAGCTTCTAAGACTTAGTCAAATGATAGAGATTGCTAAGCACCTGAAAAGTTTATACTTTAAAATGTTGGAGCATCGGTCTTCAGGCTTCTGGCACGAGAACATCTGGCAGACTTAAAGAATCAGGAATTATTAAGCCATATAATAATCTATAGACATATTGGGTTTGTCTGTAAATGAAGAGAGGCAATCTCGTGGCCCTCTCTCTCGCCATAACAGAAGCAAATCTACACATGCTGTTTCTTCAAGAAAGCGAAGCTGTCAGGAGCAGACTAGTCTCTAAAACAAAAATAAATAATATTAAATATCCTATTTCATGAACTTTTGACATTTTTTTAAAAACCAACTATCTATGTAAAGTAATGTGGGCTGTTGTCTGTTAAAATATCTTCAGCTATTTCTGATTAAAACATAGAAAACACCCTAATAATAAAATCAGAGCCTTATATTTTTATTTGGCCCCAAACTCACAGGCTTAAACATCTCAGATCTATAATAATAACAGCAAGGAAGGCTGGGTGTAAATCCTGCATTTTTACGTTTTTAGTATTTATACCAATGAAAACCTTGATTTTGTATCAAAATAAAATCTGTATCAAATAAGAATTTATGCCTTAAACATAATAACGATTTCTGTAATATAAACCTCAAAACAAGATTTTAGTATCACCAAGACAGATTTTTTGCTTAATATTTCAGAATCTAGTCTTTTGGAGTCTCCCTTATTTTGACCTCTTTCCCAGAGGAACAATATGACCATGAAGTTTAACATCATATCTATTATAATAATCTAAACAATTTAAAATAAATGAAATAAGCCATCTGTAACTTAAACCTAGAATTCCCATATGTGCCACTTTGAGTGTCTTGTTAAAACATATTTTCCCCACCAGGGGCCTAAGAGCTCAAAAATTTCATCTCTTTTTTTTGATATAACATGGCGGGCTTGAGTTATGTGATCTGATCTTGCCACCACAGAGCCTAACTTGGCGGGCTTGAGTCATGCAACCTGATCTTGCCACCACAGAGCCTAACTTGGTGGGCTTGAGTCATGTGACCTGATCTTGCCACCACAGAGCCTAACATGGTGGACTTGAGTCACGTGACCTGGTCTTGGCACCACAGAGCCTAACACAGCCACCTTTTCAAGTGGTCTAAATTCCTAAAAAAATCATCAGTCATCTCGTCAGTCATCTAAGTCCGAGAACACAGGACAAGATATAAAACAACACAGAGAAAAACAATCACCGCATAGAGAGCCTGACCCTGCCACCATCAAGCTTCTAAATTCAAGACAATTTGCCTCTAGATGAGCCCAGCTTCAGATACCAAATGTCCCTGCCCATTGCAGGAACCAACTACAGACAGAGAAGAGTCTTACTCGGCCTTCTCCAGGGTCCTCCAGATCCCCGCGGTTTCAACTACCTGTCGAACTCTCCACACCAGACAGGCTCAGTAGATAAAGGCACAAAAGACAACAACTCACAAAACAGAAACCAAAAAATCCAAGCCCTTGTGACCCATCAACATCTCCCACAAGCAGGCAAAAGAATTGGACGGCCACAGAGGGGGAAGCTTCTACTTTTACAACAGACCTCGGCCCTCTTGACCTTCACCAGGAGTCTACCAGGCATCCCTGGCACTCCTTACCTCCCAGAGCGTCCTCCGGGACCACAGCGTGTGGCCCGAGGGCATCCCATCCCACGACCCCTGTGTCCTTACGGTCCACAGTGGCAGCTGCACGGAGTGTGATTCCACGTCCACTCCCTCTGTTACAAACCAAAACCAAGACACACACACACAGTGGCACCACACTCAAATACTCAGAACAAAGACATCGGCTGGCCCACACATGTTTCAGAGGGGATCCCCTTATCTCCAAGTTGGTTCTTGAGTGTGGGGGGTGATCGCACTTCCCGGCCCATGCATCAAATGTAAGACCCAAAAGAAAAAGGGGGAACCCCAGCACCCCACACCTTGGAAGCCATCATCCCAATCACTCATGAGAAACTGTCTTGATGCAATAGCAGGAGGATTTTAATTCCAGAACTCTGGGGTCACAGCCATTCCCCCACGCGAGGTAGGTGACTGTGAACAATGTGTGCAGAATCAGGGCAGCTTTTATAGGCTTATAACAGAACCTTCCTAACAAAAGTCACTCCATAGATTCTAAGCCAATCAGTTTATATTATCCGAGCCTGCGCTCTCTGAGAACCAATCAGTTTCCTATAGAGGCCAGATAAACTAGTTAAGTCATTTCCCCTTATGTGGCCACCATGCACAGGGCAAAGCCAGTCAGGCAGGCGTTTCCTGTTACGCATTTCCTATGGGGCCATGGTCACATATGTACGGGCCCGGCGCACTGCAGTGACCCTTCCAACCCAGCACCCAGTAGCGTCCACCCTTGCCTCAGCTTCTCCACAGGAAGCAAGACAGGAAAGGATGCTAGGGACTTTCCCAGCCTGCAGCCCTCATCCTTTCAAGTACAGGACAAAGATGCCCATCAGCCAAAAGTCAGAGCTGTTTACCTGATCCTGTGTGGGCAGGCCTTGTATGTTAGCGACTACATTACCCAGGAGACTCAGGGAAACTATGGTAAGAAAAAAAGGACATTTTCCCCAGGGTCCACTATCAGGAATTATCACGATTAGTGGACTTCATGGTTCAGAACAGGTGCCTATCCAATAACTGCAGTGTGAAATTCATTCACCTTTCTCTCATGTAAACCCCCAAGTGTCCCAAAGTAATATAGAACCTGAGAATGAGCTCTAGTGTGTTCGTCCTACAATCAGACCAAATATCTATCGCTGTGGGAGACATGGAGACATAGAAAATCTGTGATATCTGTTGTAGGGTAGTCACCAGAGAAGACTACTCAGACATGGGTTTAAGCCAATAAACAGCCTTATTAGTCAGACTGCAACTACCCTTGGTGTTCAGGATCTCAGAGAAGCACCACAAAACCTTGTCCTGGATTGATAAACTTCAGATAAGAACAATTAGTCAGAAGTCAAAAGGTAAGGTTAATACTTTTAGATACTTTCCTGTAACTATGGACTTTGACAGATTAGGCTTTTGTTATAGGTTTAACAGATGGTGCTCTCTACATGCTGAGTTTTACAGGCTGAATAGTATTTTTGTCTAGGAGTCAGTTATGCTAAGATCTCAGTGCATACAAGTTCTGGAGCTCTCTTCTGGCTGTACAACAGTGCATGAAGTTGAATGCTTCATGTTTCCTAACAGCTATGAACCATTTACATCACTAGTCTAGCATCAAACTGAGCATTCTGGGTACAGCGCACAGTAATTTTCCAGTTAATTTTGAAATATAACCAACTGATTTGGACCTCCAGTGTAATAGAAGGAAGCCAGAAGAAGCTATGTGGATTGACAAGAGATAAAAGTTATGTTGCACATTGCCAATAATGCTTAGAAATAATTGGAATTTGAAATGAAAACAAATTACTTACCAAAATTGAAATATATTTTTTAAATCTTCAAAAATAAACAAATTCAAGCTGAATGTGGTAGCACATGCCTTTAATCCCAGATCTCCAGAGGCAGAAACAGGCGTTTGAGGCCAATATGGTCAACAGTGTGAATGCCAGGGCAGCCAGAACTAAACAGAAAAATCCCTGTCTGAAAAGTGTGTGTGTGGGGGGATGGTGGGCAGTAGGGAGGAGATGGGAGAGATACTAAGGAGTCAAACAAAATCTAAATAAATTTAAACAGTCCCTGCCCAGAGTTGAAGATACATTACACATTAAGATGAATTTTTCATCATAAACTATTCACTATAATCTCAATGAAAATGTTTCTGTTTGTAGAGTCAAAGACCTAAGGGCCTCACACTTACAGGGATCTGCTTGTCTTCAACTTCACAAGGGCTGGGATTAAAGGTGTGCACCACCAGGCCAGGTTCTTAATAACTTACTCCTAATAAATAAAGTAATGAATTGTCATTTTGAGGACTGTCTTATATAGAAACTGAACCTGTAGCCTCTATTTGTGCATTCCTTCTTCCTCTTCTTTTATCATTTGGCCTGAAAGAAGCCAAATGCCACTTGCAGGTTGGGCTGTAGCAGGAGCCATGGGAATGATCATGGAAACCAAGATACAGCTCAAGTGGAATTTGAGATGACTCTAGCCCTGAATATGATGTTAATAAAATGATAATTAAGTTATATTTTTATCTGTTTGCTTGAGATAGGGTCTCTCTACATAGCCCTGACTATCCTAAAACTCACTGTATGTATCAAACTGGTTTTTCCACACAGAGATCTGCAAACCTCAAGTTGTGTACCACCATGATTTGCAGGTAACTGAACTGTAAGTTAAAGAAACTCTTGAATAAATTGCATACAAAAATAATAATTTGAATTTTGTATAATCTTTAAAACAATCATTTTATAGCCAGGCATACCTAGCAGACCTCTGAGTTCAAGGCCAGCCTGAAATACACACTGAGTTCTAGGATTACTCAGAGTTGCACAGAGAAATCTTACTTCCAAAAAAGTAATAAATGAATATCCTCTTATGACACTAATAATATTCATGAACAGAACAACCCTGCGATCAGATAATAATTGTGCTTCACATTGGCAGACAGATCTCTGAATTGTTTTACAATGTTAAGAAAAAAACGTAAGCTTGCTGTTTTCTAAGAATCAAAGGATTGGGATCAAGGGATGCTGATTTATAAAATAATCAAAGGAAACCTGAAATAAATAAGCAGATTGATATCTAAATAAAAACTGTACTTGTGGTCTTCAAGAGATGAGATAGCAGAAAAGGGATAGCAGTTCTTCCGAGTTTTTCTCTAGGAAGATTAGAGCTATCTGGAAATCTTTGGAAACCAACACAGTTCTTCAAGAAAGTTTTCTTAACAGAATTCTGGCTTGGTGAGAAGATCCAATTACTTTTCTTTTTTGTTTTGTTTTGTTTTGTTTTGTTTTTGAGACAGGGTTTCTCTGTATAGCCCTGGTTGTCCTGGAACTCACTCTGTAGTCCAGGCTGGTCTTAAACTCAGAAACCCACCTACCTACCTGTGCCTCCAAAGTGCTGGGATAAAGGTGTGTGCCACCACTGTCTGGCTTTAAAAATATTTTATAGCAGCTTTTCTGACCAAAGCCAGAAAAGTCATGAGTTATCTACATAGGTTTTAGAATTTTCAATATCAAAGAGAGCTGTCTCAACTAGAGAGTTTTTAGAATAGCAAAAATGCTGAGAGAGAGAGAGAGAGAGAGAGAGAGAGAGAGAGAGAGAGAGAGAGCACAGTTTGGAAAGCTATTTGGGAAATTACCATTTCTACCACACCTGGGCCTAAGCTTGCTCTATCCTAGGCTGACTTTGAAATCAGGAACCTGGCTGCACTTGTATCTGTCTGCCTTTGTGTCTTTCTGACAAGATGGCTCATAAATGCAACTGCCTTATTCCCTTTAGATTAGTGAAGCCTCTCATAATTTATATTGCACTCTTATATTTTGCATAGTTTAGAAATTATACACACACACACACACACACACACACACACACACACATATATATATATATATATATATATATATATATATATATATATATATAGAGAGAGAGAGAGAGAGAGAGAGATTTTCCACAACCTTAAGGACCTTTCCTGAAGATCCCAGTGTTTACTATTTTGCTGAGACATTGGCCACACCTTCACCTCCTGAACTTGTGCTACCTATCTGATTATCATGGAGTCATTAATATTAACAGAGAACATTCCTCAGAGGAATGTAAAATATGTTCATTACTGAAAGACCCCCAGAGAGGGGAGACCCTCACTGAAATCGCAGGATAATGCGACCCCCAAGAACTCATGAAAGACTGTCCTTGCTGCAATCACACAAGGTTTATTCGGAAAACTAGGGCACTGGGGCCGAGCTCATATCCCATGCAGGGATAGAGGAGTTTGACCCCGAGCAAATAAGCCAGGGATATTTGAGGGGAAAATCACAAGGCAAGGGGTGGAGGAAAAACATGCATGGAATGGGTAAGTACAGAATGGGTAAGTACAGAATGGCTCAAATTTTTGAGGTTGTCTAGTTCCCAGAACAGGATGTTCTAGCCCTGGGGCCAGGCTGAGGTCAGTCAATTCCCAGAACTAAAGGTCCAGTCAGGTGGGGTTTAGCCAAACATGCAGTTCTCAGGCTCTAAGTTTGCTAGGGGTCTAATTTTCTCATGGGTGGCTTAGGTCTTTCAATTACTACACAAACAAGTCTTCTGTCCACAGCAGGTATCAAGACTCATAAAGGCTTACACAGGGGTCCTGTCCCAGGGGCAGGAGCCTATGCCTGCAGTGTCAGAACTAGACAGGTTAAGGGAGACTGTAGCCATGAAGTCAGCCTGGTCTCCAAAACAAGATCCTGAGAATGAAGGAAAGGAAGGGAAGGAAGGGGGAAAGTAGACAGGGAAGGAAGGAGGGAGAAAACCCTTAAAGAATTCTAAATTCAAAAGCCAAAATCGGCAGATTTAGAATGTCAATAAAAACATTCACCAATGTGAAAAGATCCACAAAATATCCATGTATGTATATGATACACTTTAAATACATATTCTCTTGATTTTTCTTCTCTAGCCAACTTTTGATTGACACTGAAAGGCAGTTTTGCTTAGCTGTTATATATATATATATATATATATATATATATATATATATATATATATGCAAGGAATGGTCTTAAAGGAAGGGTCTGGTGGGGGCCACATGGATCTCCCTGGGAAGGGGAGATAGAATACATATTATGGATGAACTAGAGCAGGTGGCAACAGGAATAGGGTGGTGGGTGGGGAGGGGTAACAGAGATTGGGTAGAGGGAGAGGATTCAGGGAGAGAAAGAATGGAAGGGCATTTTAGGAATGATATGAAAACCTGGTACAGCAAAAGCTTCCTAAAATATATGAAGGTAATGCTAATGTGGTTTCCTAATAATAAGGGAGATGGTGTCCTAGCGGGCCATCTCTGGTCATGCAAAAGGCTTCCGGTACTGGGAATATGTTACATTCATTTCAGTTGTTGGCCAAGGGAGTTGTGATGGTTTGTATATGATTGGCCCAGGAAGTGACCTATTAGGAGGTGTGGCCTTGTTGGAGTAGGTATGTCACTGTGGGTGTGGGCTTAAGATCCTCCCCCTGGCTGCCTGGAAGTCAGTCTTCCACTAGCAGCCTTCAGAAGAAGATGTAGAACTCTCAGCTCTTCCTGCACCATGCCTGCCTGAATGCTGCCATGTTTCTGCCTTGATGACAATGGACTGAACCCCTGAGTCTGTAAGCCAATTAAATATTGTCTTTTATAAAACTTGCATTGGTTATGGTGTCTGTTCACAGCAGTAAAACCCTAACTAAGACAGAAGTTGGTACCAGGGACTGGGGTATTGCTGTGATAGGCCTGAGCATGCTTTTGTTCGGAAGAATGTGGATTTTGGGACTTTGGATTTGGAAAGCCACGAAATTCTTTAAGTGGGGCTTAATGGGCCAGACTAGTAGGAATATGGAAGACAGTGGTGCTGAGGGTCATTTGCACTGTGTAGGCCTGACGGCCCAGGAGGTTTCAGTGAAGAAGAACTTTAATATGTGGCTGAGAGACTGTTTTTGTGATATTTTGGTGAAGAACACAGCTGCTTTTTGCCATTGTCTGAAGAGACTGCCCAGGACTAAAGTAAAGAGATTTATATTAATTGCATCTGCAAAGGAAGTCTCAAAGAAGCCCAACAAAGACTTTGTTCTCTGGTTAAGTCTGATGAAGAGAATTTTGAACAAACATAGCAAGCTGAGAAAGGAAAAGTACAAAATATATAGTTTTAGTATTAAAGGCATTCCAGGAAGTGAAATGGAGCTGAATTCAAGGATATTAAATTGAATTAAAAGGAGTGGTGACCTTGGGGCAAGATTCACCCAGTTAACTTTAGGTCCAGGCATGGTAGTACAAGCCTTTAATCCTAGGAGGAAAAGATAAGTAGATCTCTGAGTTCAAGGCCAGCCTAGAACAGAGCAAGTTCTAGGTGAAGAAAAACTTAAATCCAGGCTTGGTGGACCACACCTTTAATCCCAGTGCTTAGGAGACAGACATGCAGATCTCTTGAGTTCAAGGTCAGTCTAAGGAGCAAGATTCAGGACAGCCAACTTAGACAGAGCTGGGAAAAAGGAAGCTAGTGATTATGTAGTAGAACAAAGCGGGGCAATGTTCCAGCTCCTGCAAGCAGCAGAACTCAGCAGCTTCAGCCATGTGTCTCTGGCTTTATATTCAAGAAGAGAAGGAGACTCTCTGACTCTTCGGCCTGCTCTTGGGACTTCCTCTAGTTGGGTCGCTGTGTCTAAAGTCATTATGATAGATTTTGCTTTATCTTATTATGTCTTATTTTGTCATATTAGGCTGTTATCTCTTAGAAACCTGTTTTTTTCTAATGAGATACAGAAAGGAAGGGGAGAAGAAGGGAGAGGTGGACAGAAACTGAGCGAGGAGTAGAGGAAGGAAAATAAAATCAGGATTTAGTGTGAGAAAAGAATCTGTTTCCAATCAAAGGGAAAATGAAAAAAATAACTAAAACAGCTTCACTTAACCAGAAGAATGAAAACAACTAACTTATGAGCAAATTTGGAGCATATATATCAAGCAGCCTGTGGCATAAACTCTAAACAGAGGTGTCATGGTTAATTAACATCCATTGTCATTTTGATGCACCTGGGAATGGAGATGATGAACTGGGGAATGGCCTCAATTATATTGCCCTGTGTGTATGCCTGTGGGGCATTTTCTCCGAGCTAATTGATGTAAGAGGGTCTAGTCCACAGTGAGGAGCTCTATTCCTGGTCAGATGGGCCTGGGCAATATGAGGAAAATACATGAATGTAACCCTGGAAACAAGCCAGCAAGCAGCATTCCTCTGAGGTATCTGCTTCAGTTCCAGTTTCCTGGTTTCTGTCTGCATTAAGTTCCTGCTTCACTGCCTTTACTTGGACTGGAACTTGTAAGAAAATTAGTACTTTTCCTCCTTGGACTTGTGTTTAGCCATAATGTTTATCCCAATGACAAAAGCCAAACTAGAACAAGCCTAATTGAGAAATGTAATACTCATCCCTTTGAGAGAATCAGCGCTTCCCACCCTGTTATCTCTCTGGTACCTATATCCCTGGGCCAGGTGAGACAGCCAGAAAATCTGTGAGCAACCTGTTTACAATTTGTAGCCTTAGCACGAGAACCATGGACACCTTTACAGACTGCTGCAAACAGACTCAGGCTAGATCTGACTCCTCAGGGTTGCTTGGCTTGCATTCACACTGCTTAGGTAGTTGTTAGAACTTCAAGCTGTCAAAGAGAAGAGAAGAAATTAGTGGGTTCAAGAAGAAACTTAGGTACAATTTACACAGGAAACAAATAGTTCAGGCTAGGCATTATGATCCATGCTATCTACAACAGAATATCCAAGTCTCTGAACCCATTCATTCCCTGCTGATGACTATCATTAGCTAGTCTGATCTGGTTGATTTATTTCAACTATTAAACTCCATTCTCTGAGCAAAAAATGCATACATCCTACCTTTGGCATCATCAAAAAATGGCAAATGTGGGCTGCCTACTGTTATGTGACAAGACTTTTCCTGAGGATACACAATACATGTCTATCCCAGAGAGGGAGGCCATGACATACTAAAGTACAGGTAACACCTAAATGCATCTTGGTGAATCAATGAGTTTTATTGAGGGTTATAAACAGGAATATGAGTGAGAGGTTACTTATAGGAAAAAAATGACTCAAAAACCACCCCATCTGGATGACAGTTTCCAAGACCTAGGAACCTGGAGTAGATTGTGCAGCCTGCAGGCAGCTCAACAAGTCCCAGAACATCCCATCCCATTTGGTCTAATCCTCTTCTAGGCAACTCTGAGGGTTTCTGCTTCTTCCAGGCAGCTCATCTGCTTTCAATCTTCTTTCAGCTTGGCATGTGTAAAGTTTACTCTCAGTAGTTTTTATTGTTTACTTTGGGAGAAAAGGGGTCTCATGAATATGATCAGTTTCAGGGGCATCCTGAAACTATTTTGAGTTATTTACACATTTGTCTTAAAAAGCTTCCTTTGGATATGGAATGTTTAAATCTATGGAGAAACTGTTAGACCACACCTAACACACACACACACACACACACACACACACAAAATACAACTTTCTCATGCTGAATATGGCCAGATAAACTGTTTTTTTAAAAAAAATCTTTCAACAGATGGGAAAGGCTGAAAACAAACAGTATAAAGAGAGGAACCATCAGCCTAACACAAGTATAGCATGGTTGATGAAAAAAAACCCAATGGCTCTAGTCCTTTCTCCTACTCAGTCTCTCAAGCAGCATCCTTCCTTTGCTCCTGGATGTGGTGAAGATCTTTTGAAACAGTTAGGGTTCCAGAAGTCACATCCTAGCACCACGGAACTCAGAAATCTCATGTCTCTTTGGCAGGCACTGTCTTCTTGTTTTGTTTAGTTTTGTTTTGTTTTTGAAACTGGGTTAATATGTATAGCCCTGGATGTCCTGGATCTCTCTCTAGACCAGGCTAGCCTGAAACTAAGAGACCTACCATGCAGTCCAACGCTCCACCACAACATTTATTATTTCATGTGTACATAATAAGAGCTTAATGATCAATGAATAGATAAAGTTTGAAAAGAAGGGCTAAAGAGCAGAGTCTGTGGTTAATAGCACTTGTCATTCAAAGGACCCAGATTCAGTTTCCAGCATTCATATGGTGGGTCACAACCATTTGTAACTCCAGTTCTAGGGAACCCAGTACCTTCTTCTAACCTCCTCAACACTAGGTATCGACGTGATCCACACGATGCATGCAGGCAAAACAATCAGACTCATAAAATAAATCTTTCAAAGTTTTAATTAGAAGGAAAATGTTGGAAAAGACCCAGTCAAGCTACAATGTTAGCACTGGTGTGCAGCGTGACTTGGGTTATTTGGAACACTAGTTTCATTCTAAGGTGGGGCTGATGCCCAGTGCTTGGTTCTGGTAGAGTCTCATTTCCTCCTGTCAGTTGCTATGTTCCACCCCCATAGATGCCAATAGCAGGATGAAGGGGATCTGGACTTAGGGGTTTTGAACCTGTTGACCCTAAACATCACTGCACCTGTTTCCGTGCTATGGCCAGAAATAGATCCAAAGACCATCACACACCTTCAAGGAGTGAATTGTGCCTGCCAGATGAATTCTGTTAGTAATGTCATGAATAAGTACTTATTCTGTAGGCAGTGACAGATAAGAAAAGTGACATTGGAAAAGAGATAAGACTGTGTTCAGAAACTCATTCTTCTGACTCCCTTACCATGTGCATTCTGTGGTATTCCCTGACATTCTTATGAAGCCCAAGGTTCTTTTATCAGATTCAGTGTATCTGGTCTTATGCTGAGGTCTCTGATCCATTTGGAGTTGAATTTTGTGTCAGGTGATAACTGTATATCTATTTGCATTCTTCTGTATGCAGTCATCCAGTTTAACCTGCTATTTTTGGATGATGCAGTCTCTTTGCCAGTGTGTACTTCTGGTTTCTTTATCAAAAATCAACTGCCTATAAATGTTTGGACATTTGTATGCGTCTTCAGAAAATGTGGGGAATAGTCTTGAACATATTGGCCCAGAAAAAGATTTTCTGAACAGATCACCAGTAGTGTAAGCAATAAGAACAACAATTAATTAATGGAACCTCATAAAACTGAGAAGCTTCTACGTTGAAAAGGACATCATCATTCAGACAATTACCAGGTTACAAAATGGAAAAAGACTTTTTTATTTTACCAATTACCATCCAACAGAGGACTAATATCTAAAATATACAAAGAATTCAAAAAACTGAAAATCAAGAAAACAAATTACCCCATTTTTTAAGGTGTTTCTCAGCCATCCGAATTTCTTCAGGTGAAAAGACTCTTACATGCTCCACTATGTTCATAGCAGCTTTATATATAATAGCCAGAAGCTGGAAAGAACCCAGATGTCCCTCAACAGAAGAATGGATACAAAAAATGTGGTATATATACACAATGGAGTACTATACAGCCATTAGAAACAATGAATTCATGAAATTCTTAGAGAAATGGATGGAGCTGGAGAATGTCATACTAAGTGAGGTGACCCAGTCTCAAAAGAATACCCATGGTATACAGTCACTGATAAGTGGATATTAGCCTAGAAGCTTAGAACACCAAAGACACAAATCACATATCAAGTGATGTCTCACAAGAAGAAAGGAGTGGACACTGGTGCTAGAATGGACCAAAACATCATTGTGGGAGAGTACAAGAACAGTAAAGTGGGAGGGGGTGGATGCGGGAGCAGGGGGAGGGAAAAGGACATGTGGGACCTTTGGGGGTGGGGAACCAGAAAAAGGGAAATGAATTGTAAATATAGAATATATACAATAAAAAGAAAAAGAAAAAAAAGAAAAAAAAAGAAAACAAATTACCCAATTATAAACATCAAGTACAGATCTAAACAGAATTCTCAATAGAGGTAACATAAATGGCTGAAAAAACACTTAAAGAAAGGCTCAACATCTTTTGTCATCAAGGAAACAAAAATCAAAATTACTTTGAGATTTCATATTATACAGATCAGAATAGCCAAGATCAATAAAACAAATGGCAACCCATGCAAGCAAGGATTTTGAGTAAAGGGAACACTATTACATTCGTGGTGGAAGTACTAATTCTACAGCCACTATGGAAATCAGTGTGGTGGTTCCTCAGGAAACGGGGACTTGACCTACCTCAATATCTAGCTATACCACTTGTGCATTTACCCAAAGAATGCTTCATCCTACCACAAGGAGACTTGCTCAACCACTCTATTCAGAATATCTATAAACTAATAATATCCTAGGTGTTCATCATTGGATACAGAAATGGGTAAAGAAAAGTGTGGTACATTTACACAATGGAATATTATTTAGCCACTAAAAAATGAAATCATAAAATTAACAATACATATTAAGTATTTACTGTGATATTTATGAAATGCATAAATAAATGGAGCTAAAAAAAGTTAATCTGAGTGAGGTAACACAGACTCAAGAAGACAAATATTGTCTGTTTTCACTTACATATGGATGTCAGCCATTAAGTCTTTGATAAGCAAACTACAATCTATATAACCAGAGAGGTTATATAGAGAGTTAGGAACTAGAAGGTTGGAAGGGATCGCCATAGGAAGGAGAAATAGAAAAGGTAGTTATAAACAGATGGAATAAAGGTCCTGGAATGGGAACATCAAATGGGAAGGGTGAGGGAAAGAATATGGGGAAGGACAGCTAAAAGGGCCATTTGCGTTGTCATATGGGAACCTAATACAGTAGAAGCTTAATAACATATATACACATATGAAGCCTATCTAAATGAAAGCATCAAATAGCTAGATATTTCTTATCATCAAATGAAGCTTCCAGTAGTGAGAATGGGGTACATCCAATCAAGTTGTTGGTTAAAGTGGTTCCATGGAAACCACTGAACAACACAGGCCATTCTGATGGTACTGCCCTATTGCTGAAGACAATACCTACATAACAGGTGACAGCATATGTTGGGTGATAATATGGAGAAAGAGGAACACTCCTCCACTGATGGTGGGATTGCAAACGGATAAAACCTCTCTGGAAATCAATTGGACAGTTCCTCAATAAATTGGAAATACCTCTACCTGAAGACCCAGCTATACTGCTCTTTTTTGGGGTGATGTTTTGTTTTGTTTTGTTTTTTGTTTTGTTTTTAACTTTTTTTCTTTTTTTACTCTATATTCTTTGTTTACATTGCAAAGGCTTTCCCTTTTCCCAGTCCCCCCCCAACATACCTCCAATAAGTCCTCTCCCCCCCCCACCTATTCCCCAATCACCCTCCCCACCATTTCTGTGTTCTGGATCTACCAAACTGGATCCAATCCTTTCAGGCCCAGGGTCCTCTCCTTTCTTCTTCTTGGGAATCATTTGACTTGCTATTTGTGCCTTGAGAATTTAGGGCTTCTGGGCTCATTAATATCCACTTATCAGTGATTGCATTTCATGTGTATTCTTTTGTGATTGGGTTAACTCGCTTAGGATGATATTTTCCAGATCTAACCATTTGCCTACAAATTGCAAGAATTCATTATTTTTAATTGCTGAGTAGTATTCCATTTTATAAATATACCACATTTTCTGTATCCATTCCTCCTTTGAGGGATATCTGGGCTCCTCCCAACTTCTGGCTATTATAAACAAGGCTGCTATGAACTTAGTAGAGCATGTGTCTTTATTGTATGCAGGGGAATCCTCTGGGTATATGCCCAGGAGTGGTATGCCAGGGTCCTCTGGAAGTGACATACCCAATTTTCTTAGGAACTGCCAGAGTGATTTCCAGAGCAGTTTTACCATTTTGCAATCCCACCCACAGTGGAGGAGTGTTCCTCTTTCTCCACATACTTGCCAGCAGCTGTTGTCTCTTGAGTTTTTAATCTTAGCCATTCTCACTGGTGTGAGGTGGAGACAGGGTTTCTCTGTATAGCCCTGGCTGTCCTGGACTTCACTCTGTAAACCAGACTGGCCTCGATCTCAGAAATCCACCTGCCTCTGCATCCCAAGTGCTGGGATTAAAGGCATGTGACACCGTTGCCCAGTATGCTCTTAAACATATACCCAAAAGATGCTTCACCATACCACAAGGACACATCCTACACTAAATTCATAGCAGACTTATCTGTAATAGCCAGAAACTGAAAACAACCTAGTGTGTCTCAACTGAAGAATGGAAACAAAAAATTTGATTCATTTGCACAATGGAGTACTATCTAGCAATTAAAAACAAAGATCATGTGTTTTGCAGGCAAATGGATGGAATTAGAAAAAATCATCCTGAGTGACAAAACTCAGTCCTAAAATGATATGCATGGAATGTATTCACTGATAAGTGGATATTAGCTAACAAGTTCAGAATATCTAGGATACAACCTACAGACTGTAAGAAGTATAACAAGCAGAAATGATGCATATTTTAAAAACAAATATATCTTAAGTCTTACTGACTACATAGCATTAATATTTGATACTTGTGTTTTAAGGTTTTGACCTCTTCATAGAAAGCATATATCATCAACATTAGGTATTTAATTATTACCTACCATGGCATATGTTTAGAAGGAGATATGAGCCACATTATGATAATAAGACAAAACAAAGGTAATAAAAGAAAACAGCTGATATGATGAAACACTCTGCTAACCCCACGTTGAGGCATAGGGCAGTCAGGAATTCAATGTCAGCCTGAGTTCACTGTAAAATCTTATTTCTGAAAGAGAGAAAAGATTTCTGGTCAGATGGTGCAATGGAAGTTGCCTACCTGTGGTGTGGTGAAACGTGTTAGCCTTAGAAAAAGTAACTCTACTCCCAAAAGAGAAAGAGAGGAAGTGTTCCAGAAATTCATAAAAGTAGTGACTGAACAGCTAACAAGTTTGGAGACAGATGATCATGGCATGAAGCCCCCAGCTCCAGCCATGAAGCTTCCAGGATGGGAAGAAGCAAAACCTCATCAGAAGGTAGACCAGATTCTCCAAGTGAAAGACCACAAGTACTACTTCCAAGAAATGCTCCCACTTCCAAGTTTCAATCCAGATGGAAGTTTTGGTGATTCCTATAGCAGGATAGATTACCAGAGAACAAGATTCTCATTCAGTCTATTCAACTGAGAGGTCATTAACCAGATGCCATCCTCACAAGGAATTTATTCTATAAAACTAATTTACTTGAAACCCAGAAAAGAGAAGAATCACAAGGTAGGACACCTAAATTAAACTCCCACAGACCCCTGGGTAAGAGACAACCTGAGGAACAACTATAAAGAACGGGGAAGCTAGGCATTGGCAAACCCAAATTGCATACAGCAGGAGGCTGAGCTCTGGCAGTGAAGTATAGCAGGAATGACAGACCTACACTCACTCAGTGGCCAGGAACTGATCTCTTCAACAGAATAACTCCAAACAATGAGGTCAGTATGTGGATCAAATACTTTAGCCAGCATTCTGTCTGAGATTCGTGCTTATGGAGTCCAGAAATTCTGAAGCTCCAGAATACTTAAAAGCCAAAGCTAATAACATTTCCAATTAGTCCCCAATATCTGTTAATTTCTGACTTACCTTAGAAACAAAAACAGAACCATTGTCTAATCCAATTACCTTGGGCACTCTGAAACTCGGGAAAATTTCTTTTAACCCTGGCTGCTGTTTCCTACCTGCTAGGGGAAGTCTCAATCTATCTAGATTAACTATCTACAAGTGCTAGAAGATATTCATAACCATACTTTCCTGCCTTATCTTTATCCAGAGCTCTATATACTCTAGGTTGTTCTCTTCTAGGTCTTCTGCCCTATTTACTCTTTGCTGCATAAGCATTCACTCGCTGGCATACCTTACACTGTTTTATTGATCCCTTAAATGAGTTCATGTGTGCATTTGCCCTGGCGAGTCCTTGGCTTACTTTCTGGGGAGTATAATTCTCCCTTCTTGTGTGCACCTTTCCTTGGTAATAGTTGGTCAGATGGCTATCAATCTCAGTCCTTTTTTCTTCAGCATATTTTAAGTGAGGCTATCTCACTTTGTCCCATTTTTCAGTGGATGCCTCTCGCAGACCCACAACCAGTATAGGCTCCTGTATATCTATCCTTGGAACCATTTGCTCTCCCAGGCTATTGCCCACTGAGTCTTTTCCCTTTTGACATCCTGGGCAGAGGGTGGTACTCACGGTTGTTGGCTTCATTAGGGCATCTAAGAGGTCCAAGATTTCATGTTGGTTTTCTCTGATGTGAGCAGTCCTTTTGGCATATACACCTGTGGACGTGGGCTGTGGCAAAGGCATACCTGTTACCCATGTGGATGTTGATTTTCTTGCTGTCTCCAAGTTCCTCAAGACAGCTAGAGAAAATAAACAAAACTCTATGAGAGACCTTAACTAAATTGACCTTGGAGACTGGTTTAGGCTGGGTGGTGCCTCTCCCCTTTTTTCTGAATAGTCCTTGCCATTTTAATCCTCTTTGTTACCCCAATTTCTTTGTCATCTACTGGGTCCTCCCGAAAGGTGTAGCACAACATGAGATTTGGCTCAAACTGTTCGCTTTAATGCTCTAGGCATGTCAGAGACTCCTCGCTGCTTCCAGACAGGTTACTGGATCTGTCAAAGAAGGCTTCAGAAACAGTTGCTGGAACCCTGGTAAAAGAGATCCTCACCAAATTGATCACAGAGACTGGACCTTTGCTCTCTAGGCTCGAGGCGCTCCAATGGATAAGGCATCGAGGTCCTGGAGGCCTACTCAGGAGGAGATCCACAAGTCCCACATCGCTTCCAAGTAGGAGATATGGTCTACATTAGATGCCACCATGCGGGAAACTTTAAGACTCAGTGAAAAGACCCTTATCTTGTATTCTTGACCACCCTGTTTTCTGCCCTGATAGGACCCCTAATGATAATGCTCCTGTTTCTTAGTTAGACTTATACAGTCAATAGATTAGTTGCCTTCATCAGGGACCAGGTGTGCGCGGTCCAGATTATGTACTTAGGCAGCAGTATAAGAGCCTTCTGAGACAAGAAGAGGCTGACCTTTAATTCTCCTAGTTCTAAGGTTAGAACTATTAACAAGACAGGAAGTGGGGAATGAAAGGATAAGGTTATAAGCTAGGAATCCCCTGTGCCTGGGCATGTGGGAGGCACCTGGATCTCCAACTCCAGTGGGGGAGGGTGGGCGTGACAGTGCGTGGAGGCCACGTAAGCGGAAATGACTTAACTAGTTCTTCCAGCCTCTGTGAGAGGCTGGTAGGCTGTCAGAGAGTGCAAGTTCGGATGGATTGAACTGATTGGCTTAGAAGCTTGTGGTAGGCGGGTTCTGTTATAAGTCTATAAAAGGCAAGGCAAGGCAGTCCTCGGCGGGCTTACTTCTTCACCTTACTGGGGAGACTGCAACCCCCCAGAGCTCTGGAAATTAAAACCCTCTTGCGAAATTGCAAAAAAAAAAAAAAAGCCAAAGCTAGTCACTGCTTCAATAAGGCAATTATAGATTAGCGACTTCTGAAAGTACCAAGACAGGTGCACTTGGTCAGATCTCAGTGCTGCATATGCTTTTCACTCTACCAATGCATTTATGAAATACCTGCCAGGGAAGACATTAGCCATCCTGAGGGCAGGAGCTGTGGCTGCCTTCCCACTCAAAAGGGTAGGAGAACCTGTTCAACTCACACACTGTAAAACTAAGAGGGGTTAGCAGAGAACCCTGGTATTCAAACAAGGGAAATTTTGAAGTGAAGGCCATTCTGGAAGACATCATATGTCCTTGCCCTGTATCCTGAAGGTCCAAAGTCAGCAGATTCAGCCACCTGCCCCAGCTCCCATAAAGAAAACACTCCCACATTTAATAGGTTTTTCTCCCTTTATTCTCCCCCTTCTTGTACATTACCTTTGTTTAATTTTTTTAATTGTAATTTTAGTGGTATTTTTACTTTATTGGCTTTTTAAAGCTTTCATTAGATTGTTTGTTTGTGTTTTTCTATTCACCTTTTCTTATCTTTTGGCCACCTGTGTCTGGTTCCCCTCCATCCCATTTTTTAAGAGAAAGGAGGTTTACTTTAATAATTTGAGGACACAGCCCATTTGTAATAGAGAAAAAATAAAGACCAGCAATTTTGAGTATTCCAGTTGGCATATAAGGCTTCTTGCTAACATCTGTGCAGATCAGGAAGTATAGAAAGGAAAAGCCAATGCTCTTCTGGCTTTCTCTTTATGCCTTCTTACTCAGTCTAAACCATCTGACCATAAAGGGTTGCCGTACACAGTCATCTCCTGTCTTCACACCTCAGTGTGAAGACTGTTTCAGACATGTCCTGAAGTGTATTAACTAAAAGACTCAAAATCCATTTGAAATGACTATACAGATTAACCATCACATGCCTACCCCTTTTCTGCTCCACACCCAAACCCATCACTTTTAAATCAAGCATCGGCTTGGACTGGGGTGCCCTGCCTAAATGCACAATGCTGCTGCCTGAAGATACATGGAAAATTTTTCTGGGGTTAGAGAGATGGGTTGCAGTTAAGAACCCTGAATCCTCTTCCTACAGAAACCTTGTGGGAACATCATCTAAGTGGTGATTTATACTAGTTTGTAATCCCATTTCAAGGGGGATACACACCTTCTTCTGACCTCCACAGATACCAGGCATATGTGTGCTGTATAGACATAAAAGCAGGAAAAACACTCATGTGTATAAATAAAAATGAAATAATCTTTAAAAATAACTCTTTACATTTTTCATATATATGTAAAATATGAAAGTACAAAGTCAACTGTGATAGGGGAAGAAGTGTTTTAAAAGGGAAGAGAGTGAGTCTAAAGAGAATGGAGAACACATGACATGAAAGTTGAATGGGGGACGTTATTTTGTATGTGGCAGGTGGTTGGGAGCAAACGTGTGCATGTGCATGTGCAGGCATACATGTTCCATGGCACATATATGGAGACTGGAGAGCAATTTTCAGATTTTGTTTTTGCCTTCCACCTTGTTAAGGTAAGGTGTCTTGTTTCTGATGTGGGCTAGCTCCAGGCTAGGTAGCCTCTCTCCTTTCTCCACTTCCCAGATCCCAGCAGGAGTGGAGGGGATTATAGGTGTGTGGTACTATATATGAATTTTTTGCAAGATTTCAGAGACAGATCCAAAACCTCCACCTGATGAGCACTTTGACCTACTAAGTCATTTCCATAGCCATAGAATGCCAGACTATTTGGAAGATAGAAAGTTCAATGAGAAAAGACATCATGAGGAAGGACAGTGGGGAAACGGGGGATACAAAACAAAAGAAAGACAATAAAACAAAATCACAGTGAAAGACATTTCTTTGCATGTCAACAGAAAGCACAATATAAAATAATAGCAGAAGAGACATGTTCTCTTTCTGTTTTTTATTCTTTCTTTCTATTTGTGTTTTTCAAGACAGGGTTTCTCTGTATAACCCTAGCTGTACTGGAACTCACTCTCTAGACTAGGCTGTCCTCTAGCTCAGCAATCCACATGTCTCTGCCTCCCAAGTGTTGGGATTAAAGGCATACACCACCACTACCCAGCTCTCTTTTCTTTTTATATTGACCTTTCAAGGCAGGGTTTCTCTGTGTAGCTCTACTGGAACTCAGTCTGTACACCAGGATAACTTTGAACTCAGAGATCCACCTGCTCTGCCTCCCAAGTGCTGGGATGAATAGTGTGTGCCACTACTCCACACTATTGCATTTGGAATAGTATCTCTTCTCTTCTCTTCTCTTCTCTTCTCTTCTCTTCTCTTCTCTTCTCTTCTCTTCTCTTCTCTTCTCTTCTCTTCTCTTCTCTTCTCTTCTCTTCCCTTCCCTTCCCTTCCCTTCCCTTCCCTTCTCTCTCTCTCTCTCTCTCTCTCTCTCTCTCTCTCTCTCTCTCTCTCTCTCTCTCTGCCCTTCTCTCCCTCCTCCTAGTCTACCCTCGACAGATGACAGATGCTTAGGAATCCCAAGATCCCATTTATTGCTAGGGACAGAGATTAGAGTCAACGTGGTAATGATCAGGAGGAAGATGTTGGAGAAGGATACGAGAAAGAACTTATAAGGAGATAAGAGACTTATCCACTTGGTGTTGAGTTAGTACAAGGAGATAGGAATGGATTGTTTTGCATTCTTCTGCATGCTGACCTCCAGTTGAAAGAGCACCATTTGTTGAAAGGCTATCTTTAATCCACTGGATAGTTTTAGCTCCTTTGTCAAAGATCAAGTGACCACAGGTGTGTGGGTTCATTTCTGATTCTTTAATTCTATTCCGTTGATCTACCTGCCTGTCACTGTACCAATACTATAGAGTTTTTAATACTATTGCTCTATAGAACTTCTTGAGATTCAGGATACTGATTCCCCCAGAAGTTCTTTTACTGTTGAGAGTAATTTTAGTTATCCTGGATTTTTTTGTTATTCCAGATGAATGTGAGAATTGCTCTTTCTAACTCTATAAAGAACTGAGTTGGGATTTTGAGGGAGATTGCATTGAATCTGTAGACTGCTTTTGGTCAGGTGGCCATTTTAACTATATTAATCCTGCCAATCCACAAGCATGGAAAATTTTTCCATTTTCTGAGGTCTTCTCCCATTTCCTTCTTCAGAGACCTGAAGTTCTTATCATATAGATTTTTCACTTGTTTGGTTAGAGTCACACCAAGATAATTTGTATTGTTTGTGGTTATTGTGAAAGGTGTCATTTCTCTAATTTCTTTCTCAGTCTGTTTATCTTTGAGTATAGGAAGGCTACTGATTTGCTTGAGTTGATTTTATAACCAGCCATTTTGCTGAAGTTGTTTATCTGTAGGAGTTCTCTGGTGGAGTTTTGGGGTCACTTAAATATACTAACATATCATCTGTGAATAGTGATAGTTTGACTTCTTCCTTTCCAATTTGTATCCCTTTGACATCCTTATGTTGTCTAATTGCTCTAGATAGAATTTCAAGTACTATATGGAAAAGATATAGAGAGAGCAGGTAGCCTTGTGTAGTCCCTGATTTTAGTGGGATTGTTTCAAGCTTCTCTCCACTTAGTTTGATGTTGGCTACCAGTTTGCTGTATATTGCTTTTACTATGTTTAGGTATGGGTCTTGGATTCCTGTTCTTTATAAGACTTTCAGCATGAAAGGATGCTGAACTTTGTACAATGCTTTTTCAGCATCTAATGAAATTATCATGTGTTTTTCGTCTTTGAGTTTGTTTACGTGGTAGATTGCATTGATTGATTTCTGTATATTGAACAATCCCTGAATCCCTGGGATGAAGCCTACTTTATCATGGTGAATAATCTTTTTGATGTGTTCTTGGATTCAGTTGCAAGAATTTTATTGAGTATTTTTGCATCGATATTCATACGGGAACTTGGTCTGAAGTTCTCTTTCTTTGTTAGGTCTTTGTGTTGTTTTGGTAAGGACCTGCACATAAACCCAGAAACACTGAAACTAATTGAAAAGAAACTGGGGAAGACCCTTGAGGTCATGGGCACAGGGGGAAAGTTCCTGAAAATAACATCAATAGCTTATGTTCTAAGATCAACAATTGAGAAATGGGACCTCATAAAATTACAAATATTCTGTAAGGCAAAGGACACAGTCAATCAGACAAAATGGCAACCATTAAATTGGGAAAAGATCTTTACCTACCCTACATCTGACAGAGGGCTAATATCCAATATATACAAAGAACTCAAGAAGTTGGACTCCAGAGAGACAAATAACCCTATTCAAAATGGGGTACAGAGCTAAACAAAGAATTTTCACCTGAAGAATTTTGAATGGCCGAGAATCACCTTAAGAAATGTTCAACCTCATTAGTCATTATGGAAATGCAAATCAAACCAGCCTGAGATTTCACCACAAACCAGTCAGAATGGCTAAGATCAAAATCTCAGGAGACAGCAGGTGTTGGTGAGGATGTGGAGAAAGAGGAATATTCCTCTACTGCTTTTGGGATTGCAAGATGGTACATCCACTCTGGAAATCAGTCTTGTGGTTCTTCAGAAAACTGGGCATGACACATCTGGAGGACCCACTTATACCACTCCTGGGCATATACCCATATGATTACTTGGCATGCAATAAGGACACATGATCCACTATGTTCAATGCAGACTTACTTATAATAGCCAGAAGCTTGAAGGAACCCAGATGTCCCTCAATGGAGAAATGGGTACAGAAAATGTGGTATATTTACAGAATGGAATGCTACTCAGTAATTCTAAACAATGAATTCATGAAATTCTTTGGCAAATGGTTGGAATGTAAAAATATCATCCTCTGTGTGGTAACCCAATCACAAAAGAACACACATGGAATGCAGTCCCTGATAAGTGAATATTAATTAGCCCAGAAGCTCTGAATAGGCAAGACACAATTCACATATCAAATGATTCCCAAGAAGAAGAAAGGAAAGGGCCCTGGTCCTGGAAAGGTTTGATGCAACAATGAAGGGATTTAGCAGGACAGAGAAGTGGGAGGGTGTTGCTCAGGGGAATGGACAGAGGGAAGAGGACTTATTGGACTTATGGAGAGGGGGAAACACGGAAAGGGAAATCATTTGGGATGTAAACAAAAAATGTAAAAAAGAAAAGAAACAAGATAAATGTTTTACCTATCTCTATTGGGTACAGCCCAATAGAGATAATTCTCAAAAGAGAGAGCTACAATAGCCAGAAGCAGTTAATTTTTAACCATCATTAGTCATCAGAGAAATGAAAATGCATTCAGTATTACTTTGAGGTTTCATCATATACCAGTCAGAATGTCCCTTACCAATAAAATAAATGATGGCTTATGCTAGGGAGAATGTGGAATGAGTGAGTGACTCATCTATTTCTGGTGAGATTGCAAACCTTACAGCAGTGGTGGTGCATGCCTTTAATCCCAGCACTTGGGAGGCAGATGCACGCAGATTTCTGAGTTTCAATTTCTTTTTCTTTTTTTCTTTTTTTTGTGGGTAGGTGGAGGAACACCATCATAGAAGCAGGGGGAAGGGGTGCAGTAGAGGGGTAACTGAGTAAGGGGATGACACTTTAAATGTAAAAAAAAATTAAAATAAAAAATTAAGGACAGGGACTGGGGAGTGTGTAGGTTGGTGAGCAGGGGTAGGGCGGATAGGATAGGGGGTTTTCAGAGAGGAAATGAGGAAAGGGGATAACATTTAAAATGTAAATAAAGCAAATATCTAAGAAAAAAAGAAAAAAAAGAAAAAAAACCCATGTAATAATAGGTCTTGATTTTTATAATTTTCCAAGCAAATAAAATATACCTCTTACTTCTTATAATACATATACTTAGAATACACAAATATGTATTCATATATACATATACATATACATATATATATATATACATATACATATACATATACATATATATATGGTGAAAATTGAGAGATACAATTGTAAATACATTTTTCTGTGTTCTATTTGTTATAAATATATTTCTTTCTGTTTTGTGTACTGTCACTCAGCATTTATGTTTTATTCAACTATCTCAAACTAAGCAACTAGTGTTTATTCATTAACCACAGTGTTTAAGTATTTGATAAGTGACCAGTGAACTTTAATTTGACTACTTGAAAACTTAATATTACAAACACAATAGTTTCAAAATGAATTATATAAAGGAATTCTACTCAAATATCGAAGCATGTACATATATTAGCTTATCTTTATTTTTATTAATAGTAGCAAAAGACACCTACAAGTAGGTAATATACCACAAATATTTAAATTTATTTAATGGCATACTCCTATTACTCATCCTTTTACAAACCTCTAACTTTAAATTAAATATATTCTACATTTACATTTTAAATGTTATTCCCTTTCCAGGTTTCACCTCTCCCAGAAAACCCCCAATCCATCCTTCCTAGATTTCCCCACACTAGGGCATCTATCGAGCCTTCATAAGACCAAGGACCTCTCCTCCCACTGATGCCCGATAAGGCATTCCTCCACTATTAATATGACTAGAATCAATGCATCCCTTGGTTAGTGGCTTAGTCCCTGGGAGCCCTGGGAGCCCTGGGAGCCCTGGGAGCCCTGGGAGCCCTGGGAGCCCTGGGAGCCCTGGGAGCCCTGGGAGCCCTGGGAGCCCTGGGAGCCCTGGGAGCCCTGGGAGCCCTGGGAGCCCTGGGAGCCCTGGGAGCCCTGGGAGCCCTGGGAGCCCTGGGAGCCCTGGGAGCCCTGGGAGCTCTGGAAGCCCTGGGAGCCCTGAGAGATCTGATTGACCAAGATTGTCATTCTTTATATGAGGATGCAAAGCCCATTAGCTCCTTCAGTCCTCCCTCCAACACCCCCATTAGGGACCCTGCACTCAGTCCAATGGTTGGCTGCTAGCATCTGCCTCTGCATCTGTAAGGCTCTGGCATGTCCCCTTAGTAGACAGTCATATCAGATTCCTTCTGGCAACCATTTCCTGGCATCCACAGTAGTGTTAGGGTTTGGTGACTATTCATAGGGGGAATTTTAAGGTAGGACAGTCTCTGGATGGCCTTTCCTTCAGTCTCTGCCCGACACTGTCTCCATAATTGGTCCCATGAGTATTTTGTTCCCTTTATCAGGAAAACCGAAGCCCCCACACTTTCATTTTCCATTTTCTTGAGCTTCAAGTGGACTTTGAAGTGTATCTTGTTTATTCTGGGCTTTTGGGCTAATATTCACTTATCAGTGTTTGCATACCTTGTGTGTTCTTTTGTTATTGGGTTACTTGACTTAGTTTGATATTTTCCAGTTCCACCCATTGCCTAATAATTTCATGAATTCATTGTTTTTAATAACAAAGTGGTATTCCATTATGTTAATATACCACAATTTCTGTATCCATTCCTCTGTTGAGGAACATTTGTGTTCTTTCCAGATTCTGGCTATTATAAATAGGACTGCAATGAACATAGTGGAGTATGTGTCCCTTTACATGGTGGGGAATCCTCTGGGCATATGCCCAGGAATGGTAAACATGGTCTTCTATTAGTATCATGTCCAGTTTTATGAGGATCTGACAGACTTATTCCCAGATTGGTTGTACCTGCTTGCAATCCCAGAAGCGGAGAAAGAGTGTTGCTCTTTATCCACATCCTTGCCAACACCTGCTGTCTCCTGAATTATTGATCTTAGCCATTCTGACTGGTGTGAAGTGAAATGTCAGGTTGTTTTTATTTGCATTTCTAATGAGTAAGGATGTTGAACATTTATTTAAGTACATCTCAGCCATTTGATATTTCTCAAGAGAAAATTCTTTGTTTACCTTTGTATCCCATTTTAATAGTGTTATTTGGCTTTCTGGCATCTAACTTCTTGAGTTCTTTGTATATATTGGATATAAGCACTTTGTTGGATGTAGCATTAGTAAAGATCTTTTCACAATTTATTGGTTGACTTTTTTTGTATTTATAGTGTCTTTGCTGTGACGGTTTGTATATGATTGGCCCAGGAAGTAAACCTATTAGGAGGTGTGGCCTTGTTGGAGTAGGTGTGTCACTGTGGGTGTGGGCTTAAGACCCTCCCCCCTGGCTGCCTGGAAGTCAATCTTCTACTAGCAGCCTTCAGATGAAGATGTAGAACTCTCAGCTCCTCCTGTACCATGCCTGCCTGGATGCTGCCATGGTTCTGCCTTGATGAGAATGGACTGAACCTCTGAGCCTGTAAGCCAGCCCCAATTAAATGTTGTCTTTTAAGAAACTTGCATTGGTCATGGTGTCTGTTCACAGCAATAAAACCCTAACTAAGACATTTGCCTTACAGAAATTTTGTAAGTTTGTGAGGTTCCCATTTCTCAATTATTGATCTCAGAGCTCATGCTATTGGTATTCTGTTCAGAAAACATTCCCATGGACTCATGTGCTCAAGGGTCCTCTGCAGTTACTTTTCCATTAGTTTCAGTGGGTCTGGTTTTATGTGGAGTTCCTTGATCTACTGGGACTTGATCTTAGTAAAAGGAGATAAGAATGGATCAATTTGCATTCTTCTGCATGCTAGCCACCAGTTGAACCAGCACGATTAGTTGAAAAGGCTATGTTTTTTTTTTTGTTTTGTTTTGTTTTGTTTTGTTTTGTTTTGTTTTTTACTGGATGATTTTATCTCCTTTGTCATAGATGAAGTGACCATAGATGTTAGGGTTCATTTCTGGGTCTTCATTTATTTTCCATTGATCTACATGTCTGTCACTGTACCAATACCATGCAGTTTTCTAGCACTATTACTCTGTAGTACTGCTTGAGGTTCAGGATACTGATTCCTACAATTTTTTTTACTGTTGAGAAAAGTTTTAGCTATCCTGGATTTTTGTTATTCCAGATAAATTTGAGAATTGCTCTTGATAACTCTATGAAGAATTGAGTTGTGGTTTTGATGTGCACTGCATTGAATCTATAGATTGCTTTTGGCGAGATGGCCATTTTTGGTATATTAAACGTGCCAATCCATGAGCATGGGAGATCTTTCCATCTTCTGAGTTCTTCTTTGATTACTTTCTTCATACTTGAAGTTCTTCTCATATGGATCTTTCACTTCCTTGGTTAGAGGCACACCAAGAAACTTTATATTGTTTATGACTACTGTGAAGAGTGTGGTTTCACTAAATATCTTTCTCAGCCTATTCATCCTTTGAGTATATGAAGACTGCTGATTTGTTTGAGTTAATTTTATATCTGGCCACTTTTCTGAAGTTGTTTATCTGGTGTAGGGGTTCTGTGGTGGAGTGTTTTGGGTCTTTTAAGTATACTATCATATAATCTGCAAATAGTGATAATTTGACTCATTTCTTTCTGATTTGTATCCCTAGGACCTTGTAAACAGTCCCTTAATTCCCTAAGAAATAGATGCCAACATTGAAAATTTTCCAACAACAACAACAAAACAAAAACAAAAACAAACAACAACAACAACAACAAAACGCACAGGACCAGATGGTTTTAGTGAGGAATTCTATCAGACCTTCAAAGAAAATTTAACACCAATGCTGTTCAAAGAATTCCACAAAGTAGAAACAGAAGGAACACTACCCAACTCATTCTATGAAGCCATAATTATGCTGATACCAAAAACACAGAAACATCCAACAAAGAAAGATCTTCAAACCAATTTCCCTAATGAATATGATGCATATATACTCAATAAAATTCTTGCCAACCGAATCCAAGAACACATCAAAGTGATCATTCACCACAACCAAGGAGGCTGCATCTCATTGATGCATGGATGTTTCAATATATAGAAATCCATCAATGTAATCCACTACATAAACAAACTCAAAGATAAAACCACAAGGTCATTTCATTAAGTGCTGAAAAAGCATTTAACCAAATTCAGCATCCTTTCATGTTAAAAGTCTTGGAAAGAACAGGTATTCAAGGCATATCCCTAAACATAGTAAAATTAATATAGAGCAAACCAGTAGCCAACATCAAACTAAGTGGAGAGAAGTTTGAAGCAATCCCACTAAAATCATGGACTAGACAAGGCTGCCCTATCTCTCCATATTTAATCAATATAGTACTTGAAGTTCTAGCTTGATATAAAATTAACAGTAAAATCAAAACAGTAGTCTTCATCTACTCAGAGTTTAAAAAGGGTGAGAAAGAAATTAAGGAAACGACACCATTCACAATAGTCACAAAAATATAAAATATTTTCATATTGTTTATTATTTATATTTTTATATTATATGGTGTGACTCTAACCAAGCAAGTGAAAGAATTCTATGACATGAATTTCAAGCCTCTGAAGAAGAAAGTGAAGAGGACTTCAGAAGATAGTAAGAACTCCCATGCTCATTGATTGAGAGCATAGCATTGTAAAATTGACCATCTTAACAAAAGCAATGTACAGATTCAACACAATCTCGATCAAAATCCCAACTTAATTCTTCACAGAGCTAAAAAATAATTGCCAAAATTATCTGAAATAACAAAAAATACAGGATAATGAAAGCTAGTCTTAACAATAAAAGAAATTCTGGAGGAATCAAAATCTTTGACATCAAGCTGTACAACAGAGCAATAGTGACCAAAATTGCAAGGTATTGGTACAGAGATAGACAGGTAGATCAATCGAATAGAATGGAAGAGGTAGAAATAAATGTACACACCTATGATCACCCCACCTTTTACAAAGAAGCCAAAACTATCCAGGGGAATAAAACACTGCATATTCAACAAATGGTACTGGTTCAAGTGGTGTTCAGTATATAGAAGAAAGGAAATTGGTCCATTCTTATCTCCTTGTGCAAAGTTCACGTCCAAGTGTATCAGGAACCTAAATGTAAAACAAAACATATTGAATCTAATAGTTGAAAAGTGAGAAAGATCCTCGACAACATCAGCACAGTAGAAAATTTCCTGAATAAATACACTGGCTCAGGTACTAAGACTAACGACTGACAAGTAGGACCTCATCAAATTTTAAAGCTTCTATTAGGCAAAGGACACTGTCAATAGCACAAAATGGAAAGCTACAGATTGAAAAAGATCTTTACCATCCCTACTTCTGATAGAGTGCTAGTATCCAATATGTTCAAAGATTTCAAGATGTTATTCTCCAGAGATCCAAATAACCATATTAAAATGGTGTACAGAGGTAAACAAAGAATTCTCAAGTGAGGAATAACAAATGGCTGAGAATAGCAGAAAGAAATTTCAGTCATGAGAAAAATGCAAATCAAAATGACCCTTAGATTTTACCTCCTACCAATCAGAATATCTAAGATTGAAAAGTCAAGTGAAAGAAGATGCTGGTGAGGATGTATATAAAGACACTGCTCCATTTCTGTTGGGATTACAAGCAGAGAAAAACACTTTGAAACCAATCTGGAATTTCCTTAGAAAACTGAAAATAGTTGCCCATGAAGAACCAGTTAAACCACTCCTGGGCGTATAGCCAAAGGAGCCTAAACATATAATAAGGACACATGCTCTACTATGTAGCAGCCTTGTTCATAATAGCCAGAGGCTGGAAAAAACTCAGATGTCCCTCAATGGAGATATGGATATAGAAAATATGGTACATTTACTCAAGGAGCACTACTCAGCTATTAAATACAATGACTTCATGAAATACTTAGGTAAAGGGATGAAACTAAAACAAAATATGACTTTCAGTGAGGTAACCAAGTTAAAAAAAATCACAAATGGTATATACTCACTGTTAAGAGGATATTGGTGGAAAAGAAGGGAATACCGACATTACAATGCACAATTCTTTTGAAGCTCAAGAACAAGGAAGCTTCAGTCCTATGAAGAAGGAGGAACAAAATAGTCATAGGAGGTAGAGGGAAAAGGAAGGAAAGAGAAAGTGTACAGGATCAGGTATCAGAGTAAACAGGGGAGAAGTACAGAGGGTCAGGAAATAGATAGGATGTGTGTAGCAGTTGAGGAGGAGAACCAGTGATAGCCACTAGAAAGTCCCAGATGTTAGGGAGGCAAGAGGTTCCCAGGACCCAAGAGGGATGAAATTAGCTGCAATATACAAAAACGTAGAGCTAGAACCCACAGAAACCATAGGTATAACTCCCAGTTGAGGAATGGGGACACCTACCCATCCACAAAATTTTAACTCACAATTGTTCCTGTCTAAAAGATATGTAGTGACAAAGAGCAGAGTGAAGACTGAAGGATAAGCTATCCAGAGTTTGTTCTGCCTAGGCATCCATGCAATCTGTAGACATTAAACACAGATGCTAACGCCGGTGCTAAGAAGTGGTTGCAGATAAGAGCCTGGGTAGCTGTCCCTTAGGAGGCTTTAGCAGTGCCTAATCAATACAGATGTGGATGATCACAGCCAACCATTGAAATGAGTGTATGAACCCCAATGGAAGAGTTAAGGCAAGGACTGAAGGACCTGAAGGACATTGAATCCCCATAGGAGGAACAGCAAGATCAACTACTTGAACACCCCCAGAGCTCCCAGGGACCAAAGCACTAACCAACGAAGACACATGGAGGGACCCATGTCTCTAGCTGTATATGTTGCAGAGTATTTCCTTATCAGGCATCAAAGGAATAGGAGGCCCTTGGTCCTGTGAAAGCTGGTGCCCCAGTGTAAGTATACTATGGCAGAAAGGCAGGAATGGGTATGTGGGTGGGGGATAACCCTCATAGAGGAAGGGAAAGGTGTTTGCGACAGGGTTTTAGGGAGGGAAAACACGGAAGGGGAAACAATACTTGAAAGGTAAATAAATAAAATTACCAATAAAAAACAACATCTATAATTTTCTCAAAATGAGAAAGACATGATATTTGTAAGGTCATTTTCACATGTCTATTCAATGGATATGAGGTCAATACATCAAGATTTTTGTACATTCTCATTTTCTGACAAAATTTATTTTTGTGTGAATTTGTGTTTCTTAGAGGTTGTATGAATAAATCTGATATATCTAAGGCAAAAACTATATAGGCATATAAGTTAAATGATACATTTGATACAACATGGATAAATCACTCCATTATGTGAAATGATAAACAGATAAAAAACACAAAAATGACATGCATTTATTTATATATGGACTTTAAGTAGTATATCTTATTTAAAGTAATCATCGAATAACTCCAAGGGACTGTTTTATAGTACATGCATTCTTAAGAATAAGCAAGTCTTCAAAAGAGAAGTGTCAGAGTATTGAAAACATTTGAAAATGCATATCTGATAAACATCTCATGTCAAAAATATATAATGAATGTCTTCGTGGATAGGAAAATTACAGTCTGTATGCTTGGCAAAATGGCTTGAAAAAATTAACTGGAGACTGGATAACAGCTAAAGGAGTTGAGGTTATGTAGTGACATAGCCTTCTGAGACCATGAATATTTCTAAGGAGTAGACTAAGGAACTACACAAAATATTATTTTTTTAAATTTCAGCAAGGAAACTAATTACAAAACAATTACATTGAGTTTTCCTATGCAAATGAATATCATCATTGCATAAGGAAAAACAATAAATAAATGAATTGTGGTAAGGCTTAAATTACAGTATAGTATAATATCAGATAGATCCTTAAGAGATTCTTAAACTAAGAAAACGTAACTGCTGTAGCACTGTACAGTTAGGTAGGTTTCCAGACCTGGAAATCGTTTCATTTTGTCAAGCAAGTCTTATGTTCAAAGATGATATGTGATTACATCAAAGGTGTCTGTGCCACCTTTGTACACTGAAGGTTGTCATGTCATGCTGCTCATTATTGTGGTTGATGCCTCTTATAGGAGCCATAGCTGGAAAGAATTGTTGTTGCCTAACTCTTTTGAAAGCTTGCACAATGCCTTCAGGCTACATGGAATTAAAGAAGGATTTACAACCACTATTTCACTATACTGGAATAATATGTAACAACAATCTATAAATATTTGTTCTCATCCCTACAAATAAATATATTATTCACTACTAATCAAGAAAACTTCCTTTTGAAATTGATACAGAACAGTACCAGAAACCATAAACAAACAAACATCATATGTAAAACCCAGTCCCAATATATACACCTAAAATTTTTTTTCTAAACCTAAAGTTCACAAAACATTGTGGAATAAAGGAAGGATTATGAAAATCAAATTATTGAAGACTGTGATAATGTGCTTCCTAGTAATATTAGAAGGGAAACACATAAAATCATTTTAACATGACTACTGAAATAGGAGAGAAACAATGATGTCAGGAATAAACACACTAAACTATAAAGAATTTCCTATAATTAAAGACAACTGAGAAAATGTGGGAACTCAATATGTCACTACTGTCAAACATCCAGCCCTGAGGAAAGATAAAATGCATACAAGTAACTTACAAGTAATGTTATACAGGCTGAATTTATAATGATTTTTTAAAATGCTTATATATGTATATATATATATATATTTGAAATGCATATAAATTTATTCATAGTAATGTAAGTATGAGTGGCTATGTGCATAAAATTTTCAAAATATAATCCTTTCACCATATATGTATATATATATATATATATATGTATATGCATATGTATATGTATATATATATATATGTATATGTATATGTATATGTATATGTATATGTATATATATATATATATATATATATTATTGGATATATTCTATATTTATATTTCATTTCCCTTTTTCAGGTACCCTGCCCCTCAAAGATCCCACATGCCATTTTCCCTCCCTGTGTTCCCCCATTCACCCTTTCCCACTTCCCTGTTCTGGTATTCCCCTAAACTGATGCTTTGAGCCTTTCCAAAACCAGGGTCCACTCCTTCCTTCTTTCTGGACATCATTTGGTATGTGGATTGTGTCTTTGGTGTCCCAAGATTCTAGGCTAATATCCACTTATCAGTGAGTGCATACCTTTGGTATTCTTTTGAAACTGGGTTAGCTCATTTAGTATGATATTCTTCAGCTCCATCCATTTCTCTAAGAATTTCATGAATTCATTGTTTCTAATGGCTGAATAGTACTCCATTGTGTATACATACCACATTTTTTGTATCCATTCTTCCGTTGAGGGACATCTGGGTTCTTTCCAGCTTCTGGCTATTATAAATAAGGCTGCTATGAACATAGTGGAGCATGTATCCTTACTACATGCTGGGGAATCTTCTGGGAATATGCCCAGGAGTGGTATGGCTGGGTCCTCTGAAAGTATCGTGTCCAGTTTTCTGAGGAACCGCCAGACTGATTTCCAGAGTCGTTATACCAGCTTGCATTCCCACCAGCAGTGGAGGAGTGTTCCTCTTTCTCCACATTCTTGCCAACACCAGTTGTTTCCTGAGTTTTTAATCTTAGCCATTCTAACTGGTATGGTTGTTTTGATTTGCATTTCTTTAGTGACTAATCATGTTGAACATTTTAAAGGTGTTTCTCAGTTGTCCCACATTCTTCAGATGAAAAGTCTTTGTTTAGCTCTGTACCCCATTTTTTGATAGGGTTATTTGTTTTTCTGGGTTCTAACTTCTTGAGTTCTTTGTATACATTGAATATTAGCCCTCTGTCAGAGGTAGGGTTGGTGAAGATCTTTTCCCAATTTGTTGGTTGCAGATTTGTCCTTTTGACAGTGTCTTTTGCCTTACAGAAACTTTGTAATTTTATGAGGTCCCATTTGTCTATTCTTAGAGCACAAGCTATTGGTGTTCTGTTCAGGAACTTTCCCCCTGAGCCAATGTCCTCAAGGGTCTTCCCCAGTTTCTTTTCTATTAGTTTTAGTGTGTCTGGTTTAATGTGGACGTGCTTGATCCACTTGGAGTTGAGCTTAGTACAAGGAGATAAGAGTGGATCAATTATCATTCTTCTACATGTTGACCTCCAGTTGAGCCAGCACCATTTGTTGAAAAGGCTATCATTTTCCACTGGATGTTTTCAGCTCCTTTGTCAAAGATTAATTTGCCATTGGTGTGTGGGTTCAATTCTGGGTCTTCAATCCTATTCCATTGATCCACCTCCCTGTCACTGTACCAATACCATGCAGTTTTTTACACTACTGCTGTGTATTATTGCTTGAGGTCCAGGGTATTGATTTCCCCCCAGAAGTTCTTTTACTGTTGATGATAGTTTAAGCTATCCTCGGTGTTTTGTTATTACAGATGAATTTGAGAACTGTTCTTCCTAACTCTATGAAGAACTGAGTTGGGATTTTGATGGGGATTGTGTTGAATCTTTATATTGCTTTTGGCAAGATTGCCATTTTAACTATATTAAATATAATCATTTCAACAAATGTATTCATATTTTAATAATAATTAAATATAAAATAGTCCATGAATTTAAAGGACAGGGACAGTTATATGGGAAGTCTCAGAGTGGGAAACAAAAGAGAGAAATATATTGAAAGAACAATCACAAAATAAAAATTGAAAATAGCATAGTTTTCTTGATGAAATCATGTAAGTTGCATGATGCGGATAAATGTTGATAAAAATATCAATGTTCATATTTTTACCATATTTTCATACTGAAAAAAGAATACTATCAAATTAAGTTATTAAATATTTCCCTTCTAGTTATATGCTCGAGTGGTAGAACTGGGTCTTCAGGAAGATCTATTTCCAATTTTCCTATGGACCTCCACAATGATTCCAGAGAAGTTGTACCAATTTGAAATCCCAACAGCAATGGAGGGCTGTTCCTTTTTCTCCACACCCTCGCCAACATGTTCTGTCACCTGAAGTTTTGATTTCATCCATTCTGATTGGTGTAAGGTGGAATCTCAGGGTAATTTGTATTTCCCTGATCACTAAAAACTTTGAACATTTCTTTGAGTGTTTCTCAGCCAGTTGAGATTTCTGTTTTAAATTCTGTTTAGATTTGTACCCCATTTTTGGATTGGGTTGTTTGGTGTTTTGGTGGTTAGCTTCTTGTGTTCTTTATGTATTTTAGACTTTATCCCTCTATTGGATGTTGGCTTAGTGAAGATTTTTTTCAAAATCTGTAGATTGACTATTAATCCTATTGACTATGTCCTTTGCCTTACAGAATCTTTCCAGTTTCATGAGGTTCCATTGACCAATTCTTTTTCTTATAGCATGAACCATTGGAAATTTTCCCTTATGTCAATTATTTTGAGGCTCTTTCCCACTTTCTCTTCTATCAGATTCAGTGTATCTGACTGTATATAATGTTCTTGATCCAATTTGACTTGAGCTTTGTGCAAGGTGATAAATATGGGTCTGTTTTTATATCTCTATATACATACAGCCAGTCAGATCAGCAACATTTATGGAAGATGCTTTCTTTTCTTTCACTGTATATTTTTGGTTTATTGTCAGTCAAGTTTCCATCAGTGAGTGTTTTAATTTCTGGGTGGTCAATTCTATTCCATTTATGAACATTTCTGTTTCTGTACCAATATCATGCAGTTTTTTTTATCACTATTGTTTTGTAGTATACCTTGAGATCAGGGATAATGATTACCCCAAGAATTTATTTTATAATTGATAATTGGTTTCTCCTCATGGCCATATATCTAGAGATTCCCAATCATGCCAGAGGGGCAGGTGTTTCTCTATGTTCATAGCAGCCATATTTGTGTGTACTGGCTAGTTTTCTGTGTCAACTTGACACAGGCGGGAGTTATCATAGGAAAAAGAGCTTCAGTCGGGAAAGTGCCTCCATGAGATCCAGCTGTGGGGCATTTTCTCAATTAGTGTTCAAGGGGGAAGGGCCCCTTGTGGGTGGTACCATCTCTGGGCTGGTAGTCTTGGGCTCTATAAGAGAGCAGGCTGAGCAAGCCAAGGGAAGCAAGCCAGTACGGAACATCCCTCCATGGCCTCTGTATCAGCTCCTTCTTCCTGACCTGTTTGAATTCCAGTACTGACTTCCTTTCGTAATGAACAGTTTTGTGAAAGTGTAAGCTGAATAAACCCTTTCCTCGCCAACTTGCTTCTTGGTCATGATGTTTGTGCAGGAATAGAAACCCTGACTAAGACATTGTGATAGCCAGAATCTGGAAAGAGCCCATATATCCCACAACAGAATGAGGTCAGGGATATTGATTCCCCCAGAAGTCCTTTTATTGTTGAGAATAGTTTTAGCTATCCTGGGTTTTTGGTTGCTCCAGATGAATTTGAGTATTGCTCTTTCTAGATCTATGAAGAATTGAGTTGGGATTTTGATGGGAATTGCATTGAATCTGTAGATTGCTTTTGGCAAGATGGCCATTTTTACTATATTGATCCTGCCAATCCAGGAGCAAGAAATATTTTTCCATCTTCTGAGGTCTTCTTCTATTTCTTTCTTCAAGGACTTGAAGTTCCTGTCATAAAGACCTTTCGCCTGTTTGGTTAGAGTTACGCCAAGGTAATTTATGTTGTTTGTGGCTACTGTGAAGGATGTCATTTCCCTAACTTCTTTCTCAGCCTGCTTGTCTTTGAGTACAGGAAGGCAATGCAGAACAATGCAAATCGACCCACTCTTATCTCCTTGTACTAAGATCAACTCCAAATGGATCAAGGACCTCCACATAAAACCAGACACACTGAAACTATTAGAAAATAAATTTGGGAAGATCCTGGAAGACATGGACACAGGGGGAAAGTTCCTGGACAGAACACCAATAGCTGATGCTCTAAGAGCAAGAATTGACAAATGGGACCTGATAAATTTACAAAGTTTCTGTAAGGCAAAGGATACTGTCCGAAGGACAAAATGGCAACCAACAAATTGGGAAAAGATTTTCACCAACCCCACATCTGACAGAGGCCTAATATCCAATATATACAAAGAACTCAAGAAGTTAGACCCCAAAGAATCAAATAACCCTATCAAAAATGGGGTACAGAGCTAAACAAGGAATTTTCACCAGAAGCAATTCAGATGGACAAGAAACACCTTAAGAGATGTTCAACATCATTAGTTATCAGGGAAATGCAAATCAAAACAACCCTGAGATTCCACCTCACACCAGTCAGAATGGCTAAGATTAAAAACTCAAGAGACAACAGGTGCTGGTGAGGATGTGGAGAAAGAGGAACACTCCTCCACTGTTGGTGGTATTGCAAAATGGCAAAACCACTCTGGAAATCAGTTGCATGGTTCCTCAGAACCACCTCTGGGCATGTCACTTCCAGAGGACCCTGGCATACCACTCCTGGGCATATACCCAGAGGATTCCCCTGCATACAATAAAGACACATGCTCCACTATGTTCATAGCAGCCTTGTTTATAATAGCCAGAAGTTGGAAGGAGCCAAGATATCCCTCAAAGGAAGAATTGATACAGAAATTGTGGTATACTTATACAATGGAATACTACTCAGCAATTAAAAATAATGAATTTATGCAATTTGTAGGCAAATGGTTAGATCTGGAAAATATCATCCTAAGCGAGTTAACCCAATCACAAAAGAATACACATGAAATGCAATCACTGAGAAGTGGATATTAATGGGCCCAGAAGTCCTAAATACTCAGGGCACAATTAGCAAGTCAAATGATTCCCAAGAAGAAGAAAGGAGAGGACCCTGGGCCTGAAAGGATTGGATCCAGTTTTGTAGATCCAAGACAGAGAAATGGTTTGGGTGGGGTGATTTGGGAATAGTTGGGGGGAGAGGACATATGCTATGTATGGGGGGGGACTGGGAAAGGGGAAAGCCTTTGGAATGTAAACAAAGAATATCGAAAATAAAATTTAAAAAAGTAAGTATTTATTTATCATTATTTCTATTTTTTCTTTTTTTATTTCATATATCTCCTACTGAGATAGAAGAGGCGATTAGAAATCTCCCAAATGTCCTGTGGTCCACCACCATCTTGCGAGAGCAGCTTAACCAGATGGAGCCCCATGGACTGAGATCACCACCATCTAGGCACTGGCAGTTCAGCCAGGGAAGCGCCTGACTTGCAGGGAATCCCATGGTTAGATGGAGCCCCATGACCCACCAACAACTTGGTGCTGGCAGCTCAACCAGGGGAGTGTCTGAACTACAGGAAGTCCCTTGGTTAGACAGAGCTCGATGGACCTAGATCACCGACATCTTGGCTCCAGCAATTCATCCAGGGAATCACCTGACCTGCACGGAATCCCGTGGCTAGACAGACAAGTCACACTAGGGCTCCCATGACACCCAAGAGTAGGGCAGCACATCAACAATCTGTCCCAGGTGAACCCAGTCATCCAGTGGTGCAGAAATAGCCTTACAGGTCCACAGGAGGTTCAAGCACCAGCCATTGTCAACAGAACCATAATGTCAGAGATAAACAAATGGAAAAAAGGAAATGCAGGAATGTTACTAACAGAAATCAAGGCAATATGGCAGCATCTAAACCCAATTCCCCAACAACAGCAAATACTAGATACCAGAACACTCCAGAAAAAAAAAATTTGGATTTAAAATCACTGGTCATGATGCTGTTAGAGGAACACAAAAAGGACATAAATAAATATCTTAAAGAAATACAGGGGAACATGAATAATTTAGAAGTGCAAACAATGGAAACAAAAAAATCACTTGAAGAAATTCAGGAGAATATGGGTCAACAGATAGAAGCCAATAAAGAGGAAACACAAAAATCACTTAAAAATACAGGAAAAATTTAGTCAACAGGCAGAAGTCATGAAAGAGGAAACACAAAAATCTTTTTAAAGAAATACAGGAAAATATGAACAAACAAGTGAAAGGACTAAGTAAAACCATCCAGGATTTAAAAACAGAAGTAGAAACAACTAAGAAATCACAAAGGGAGACAATGTTGGAGATAGAAAGCCTTGGGAATAAATCAGGGGTCATAGATGCTAATATCAACAACAGAATACAAGAGGTAGAAGAAAGAATCTCAAGTGCCGAAGATACCATAGAAATTACTGACACAACAGTGAAAGAAAATGCAAAAAGCAAAAAGTTTGTAAATCAAAACATCCAGGAAATCCAGGACACAACTAGAAGACCAAACTTAAGGATTATAGGTATAAATGAGATTGAAGATTAAAGGGACAGCAAATATCTTCAATGAAATTATGGAAGGAAACATCCATTACCTAAAGAGAGAGTTGGCCATGAATTTACAAGACGCCTACAGAACCCCAAAGAGACTGGACAAGAACAGAAATACCTCCTTTAACATAATAATCAAAACCCCAAGTGTACTAAAAAAAAGAAAGAATAATAAGGCCAGTAAGAGGAAAAGGCCAAGTAACATATAAAGGAAGACTGATGAAAAGTACACCAGATTTCTCACTAGAGACCATGAAAGCTAGAAGAACCTGGGCAGATCTCACACAGACTCTAAGAGAACACAAATGCCAGCCAAGATTACTATACCCAGCAAAACTCTCAATCACTATAGATAGAGAAACCAAGATATTCCATGATAAAACCAAATTTACACAATATCTTTCCACAAACCCAGCCCTACAAAGGATAATAGGTAGAAATCACCAATGCAAGGAGGAAAACTACACCCAGGAAAAAGCAAGATAGTACATTTCTTTCATCAAGCCCAAAAGAAGATAACCACTCAAATATAAAAAGAACATCAAAAATAACAGGAAGTAATAATCACTAACACTTAGTATCTCTTAGCATTAATGGAATCAATTCCCCAATAAAAGACTAACAGACTGGCTTCATAAACAGGACCCTACATTTTGTTGCTTACAGGAAACACACCTCAGGGTCAAAGACAAACACTGCCTCAGAGTAAAAGGCTGGAAAACAATTTTACAAGCAAATGATCTTAGGAAACAAGCCGGAGTAGCCATCCTAATACCAGATAAAATTGACTTTCAAACTAAAGTCATCAAAAGAGATACAGAAGTACATTTCTTACTGGTCAAGGGAAAAATCCACCAAGAAGAACTCTCCATTTTGAACATCTATGCTCCAAATGCAAAGGCACCCTCATTTGTAAAAGAAACTTTAAGAAAGCTCAAAGCACATATTACACCTAACACAATAATTGTGGGTGACTTCAACACTCCACCCTCCTCAATGGACAGATCAGGAAAACAGAAAATAAATGGACACAGTGAAACTAATGGAAGCTTTGTACCTATTGGATTTAACAGATATATAAGAACATTTCACCCTAAAGCAAAAGAATATAACTTTTTTTTCAGCACCTCATGGTATCTTCTCCAAAATCGACCATATAATTGGTCACAAGACAGAGCTCAACAAATATTAGAAGATCAAAATAACCCTATGCCTCCTGTGGAGGATCACTATGGAAGTAGAGTGGTCTTCAATAGCAAAAGAAACAACAGAAAGCCCATATACACATGGAGGCAGAAAAATAATCTACTCAATGATACCTTGGACAATGAAGAAATAAAGAAAGAAATCAAAGACTTTTTAGAATTTAATGAAAATTAAGGCACAACATACCCCAATTTATTGGAAAAAAGAAAGCAGTGTTAAGAGGAAAACTCATAGCCCTGAGTGCCTCCAAAAAGAAACTGGAGAGAGCATACACTAGCAGCTTAATGGCACACCTGAAAGCCCTGGAGCAAAAAGAAGCTATTTCACTCAGGAGTAGAAGACAGAAAATGAAGGAGTAGAAGACAGGCTGAAATCAATCATGTGGAAACAAAGAGAACCATACAAAGAATCAACAAAACCAGGAGTTGGTTCTTTGAGAAAATCAACAATATAGATAAACTCTTAGCCACACCAACTAATTGGCACACAGACAGTATCCAAATTAACAAAATTAGAAATGAAAAGGGAGATATAACAACAGAAATTCAAAAAATCATCACATCCTACAACAAAAGTCTATACTCAACACAACTGGAGAATCTGGAGGAAATGGACAATTTCCTAGACAGATACAAAATATCAAATTAAATCAGGACTAAATAGATCAACTAAACATTCCCAAAACCCCTAAAGAAAGAGAAAAGGTCATAGAAAGTCTTCCAACCAAAAAAGCACAGGACCAGATGCTTTTAGGGCAGAATTCTATCAGACCCTTCAAAAAAGACCTAATACCAATAATTTTCAAACTATTCCATAAAATAGAAACGAAAGGAACACTACCCAACTCATTCTATGAAGTTACAATGATGCTGATACCAAAATCACACAATGATCCAACAAAAAAGGGAACTTCAGATGAATTTCCCAATGAATATAGATGCAAAAATACTCAATGACATACTTGCCACCCAAATCTAAGAACACACCAAAACGATCATTTACCATTATGAAGTAGGCTTCATCCCAGGGATGCAGCGATGTTTCAATATAAGTAAATCCATCAGTGCCTTCCACTACATACACAAACTCAAAGAAATAAAAGGTCATTTCATTACATTCAGAAAACACATCTAAAAAAATTCAGCATCCTTTCATGCTAAAAGTCTTAGAAAGAACAGGAATTTAAGGCCCATACCTAAACATAGTAAAAAACAATATATAGCAAACTGGTAGCCAACATCAAACTAAATGGAGAGAAACTTGAAGCAATACCACTAAAACCAGGGACTAGACAAGCCTGCCCTCTCTCTCCATATCTTTTCAATATAGTACTTGAAGTTCTAGCTAGAGCAATTAAACAACATAAGGAGGTCAAAGGGTTACAAATTGGAAAGGAAGAAGTCAAACTATCACTATTTGCAGATGATATGATATTATACTTAAGTGACCACAAAAACTCCACCAGAGAACTCCTACAGCTGATAACCAACTTAAGCAAAGTGGCTGGTTATAAAATCAACTCAAGCAAATCAGTAGCCTTCTTATACTCAAAGGATAAATAGGTTAAGAAAGAATTAGGGAAATGACACACTTCAAAATAGCCACAAAGTATATAAAGTATCTTGGTGTGACTCTAACCAAACAAGTGAAAGATCTGCATTACAGTAAGTACATGTCTTTGAAGAAAGAAATCACAGAAGTCCTCAGAAAATAGAAAACTCTTCCATGCTGGAGGATTGTCAGGATTAATATAGTAAAAATAGCCATCTTACCAAAAGCAATCTACAGATTCAATGCAATCACCATCAAAATCCCAACTCAGTTCTTTATAGAGTTGAAAGATCAATTCTCAAATTTATCTGGATTAAAAAAAAAGCCAAGGATAGCTAAAGCTATTCTCAACAGTACAAGATCTTCTGGGGGAATCAGAATACCGGACCTCAAGCAGTACTACAGAGCAATAGTGTTAAAATCTGCATCGTATTGGTACAGTGACAGGCAGGTAGATCAATGGAATAGAATTGAAGCCCGGTAAATGAACCCACACACCTATGGTCACTTGACCTTCGACAAAGGAGCTAAAACTATCCAATGAAAAAAAGATAGCCTTTTCAACAAATGGGGCTTGTTCAACTGGAGGTCAGCATTCAGAAGAATGCAAATTGATCCATTTTTATTTCCTTGTACTAAGTTCAACTTCACGTGGATCAAGGACATCCACATAAAACCAGACAAAGAAACTGTGGGAAACCCTTGAGGACATAGGTACAGGGGAAAAGTTCCTGATCAGAACACCAATAGCTTAAGCTCTAAGATCAAGAATTGACAAAGGGACCTCATAAAATTGCAGTTTCTGTAAGGGAAGGGACACTGTTAAAAAGCCAAAATGGCAACCAACAAATTGGGAAAAGATCTTCACCAACCCTATATCCGACAGAGGGCTACTATCCAATACATACAAAGAATTTAAGAAGGTAGTCTCCAGAGAGCCAAATAACCCTATTAAAAATGGGGTACAGAGGTAAACAAAGAACTTTCACCTGAAGAATTTTGAATGGCTGAGAAGCACCTTAAGAAATGTTCAACATAATTAGTCATTAGGGAAATGTAAATCAATCCACCCTGAGATTTCACCTCACACGAGTCAGAATGGCTAAGATAAAAAACCTCAGGAGACAGCAGGTGTTGGTGAGGATGTGAAGAAAGAGGAACACTCGTCCACTGCTGGTGGAATTGCAAGCTGGTACAACCACTCTGGAAATCAGTCTTGTGGTTCTTCAGAAAACTGGGCATGACACATCTGGAGGACCCTCTTATACAACTTCTGGGCATATGCACAGAGTTTTCCTTGGCATGCAATAAGGACACATGCTCTACTATGTTCATAAAAGCCTTATTTATAATAGCCAGAAGCTGGAAAGTACCAAATTCCCTCAGTTTAGGAATGGATATAGAAAATGTGGTATATTTACACAATGGAATACTACTCCCCAGTTAAAAACAATGAATTCATGAAATTTTTAGGGAAATGGTTAGAGCTGGATAATATCATCCTAAGTGAGGTAACCCAATCACAAAAAAAATACACATGGAATGCAGTCACTGATAACTGGATATTAATTAGCCCAGAATCTCTGATTACTCAAGACACAATTAACATATCAAATGATTTCCAAGAAGAAGGATGGAGAGGTTCCTGGTCCTGGAAAGGCTCGATCCAGCATTATATGGGGATACCAGGACAGAGAAATGAGAGGGGAATGATTGGTGAATGGGCGGCAGGGAGAGGGCTTATGAGACTTATCGGGAGTGTGTACAGGGAAAGGGGAAGGCATTTGGAATGTAAAAAAGAATATAGAAAAGAAAAAAGTGAATTTATTTTTGTTTTACACCTTTAATTTATCTTGAAATCTAGGACCATGATACTTCCAGCTTTTTTTTTTCTTTTTCATTTGGTGGCCGGGTCGTGGGTAGCGTTGTTTTAGACGGTTTTTGTAATCTTTAACTCTTCATATTTCTTTTTTTTGTCGGTTTATTTATTTTTTATATTTACAATTCATTTCCCTTTTTCTGCTTCCCCACCCCCAAAGGTTCCACATACCCTTTTCCCTCACCCTTCTCCCTCATACACCCCCTCCCACCTCACTGTTCTTGTACTCCCCCACAATGATGCTTTGGTCTATTCTAGCACCAGTGTCCACTCCTTTCTTTTTGTCAGACATCACTTGGTATGTGATTTATGTCTTTGGTGTTCCAAGATTCTAGGCTAATATCCACTTATCAGTGACTGCATACCATGGGTATTCTTTTGAGACTGGGTCACCTCACTTAGTATGACATTCTCCAGCTCCATCCATTTCTCTAAGAATTTCATGAATTCATTGTTTCTAATGGGTAAATAATACTCCATTGTGTATATATACCACAATTTTTGTATCCATTCCTCTGTTGAGGGACATCTGGGTTCTTTCCAGCTTCTGGCTATTATATATAAGGCTGCTATAAACATAGTTGGAGCATGTGTCTCTATTGCATGCAGGGGAATCCTCTGGGTATATTCCCAGGAGTGGTATGGCTGGGTCCTCCGGAAGTATCACATCCAGTTTTCTGAGGAACCGCCATACTGATTTCCAGAATGGTTGTACCAGCTTGCATTCCCACTAGCAGTGGAGGAGTGTTCCTCTTTCTCCACATCCTCGCCAACACCTGATGTCTTCTGAGTTATTAATCTTAGCCATTCTGACTGGTGTGAGGTGAAATCTCAGGGTTGTTTTGATTTGCATTTCCCTAATGACTAATGATGTTGAACATTTTTTAAGGTGTTTCTCAGCCATCCGAATTTCTTCAGGTGAAAAGTCTCTGTTTAGCTCTGTACCTCATTTTTGGATAGGATTATTTGGTTTTCTGGGGTCTAACCTCTTGAGTTCTTTGTATACATTGGATATTAGCCCACTGTCGGATGTGGGGTTGGTGAAGAACTTTCCCCAATTTGTTGGTTGCCGATTTATCCATTTGACAGTGTCTTTTGCCTTACAGAAACTTTGTAATTTTATGAGGTCCCATTTGTCTATTCTTACTCTTAGAGCATAAGCAATTGGTGTTCTGTTCAGGAATTTTCCCCCTGAGCCAATGTCCTCAAGGGTCTTCCCCAGTTTCTTTTCTATTAGTTTTAGTGTGTCTGGTTTTATGTGGAGGTCCTTGATCCACTTGGAGTTGAGCTTAGTGCAAGGAGATAAGAGTGGTTCAATTCTCATTCTTCTGCATGTTGACCTCCAGTTGAGCCAGCACCATTTGTTGAAAAGGCTATCTTTTTTTTCCACTGGATATTTTCAGCTCCTTTGTCGAAGATCAATTGGCCATAGATGTGCAGGTACAATTCTAGGTCTTTGATCCTATTCCATTGATCTGCCTCCCTGTCACTGAACCAATACCATGCAGTTTTTAATACTACTGCTCTGTAATATGGCTTGAGGTCCGGGATATTGATTCCCCCAGAAGTTCTTTTGCTGTTGATGATAGTTTTAGCTATCCTAGGTTTTTTGTTATTCCAGATGAATTTGAGAATTGCTCTTTCTAACTCTATGAAGAACTGAGTTGGGATTTTGATGGGGATTGCGTTGAATCTGTATATTGCTTTGGGCAAGATTGCCATTTTGACTATATTACTCCTGCCAACCCACGAGCATGGAAGATTTTTCCCATTTTCTGATGTCTTCTTCAATTTCCCTCTTCAGAGACCTAAATTTTTTGTCATATAAATCTTTCACATGTTTGGTTAGCGTCACTCCAAGATACTTTATATCATTTGTGGCTATTGTGACGGGTGTCATTTCCCTAATTTCTTTCTCGGCCTGCTTATCCTTCGCGTATAGGAAGGCTACTGATTTGCTTGAGTTGATTTTATACTCAGCCACTTTGCTGAAGTTGTTTATCAGTTGCAGGAGTTTTCTGGTGGAGTATTTTGGGTCACTTAAGTATACTATCACATCATCTGCGAATAGTGATAGTTTGACTTCTTCTTTTTCGATTTGTATCCCTTTGACTTCCCTCTGTTGTCGAATTGCTCTAGCTAGTTCCTCAAGTACTATATTGAAGAGGTATGGTGAGAGGTATGGGACTAGGCCTTGTCTAGTCCCTGATTTTAGTGGGATTGCTTCAAGTTTTTCTCTGTTTACCTTGATGATGGCTAATGGGCTGCTGTATATTGCTTTTACTATGTTTAGATATGGGCCGTGAATTTCCAAGACCTTTAGCATGAAAGGATGCTGAATTTTGTCAAATGCTTTTTCAGCATCCAATGAGATGACCATGTGGTTTTTTCTTTGAGTTTGTTTATGTAGTGTATTACGTTGATGGATTTCCGTATATTGAACCATCCCTGCATCCCTGGGATGAAGCCAACTTGATCATGGTGAATGATCGTTTTGATGTGTTCTTGAATTCGGTTGGCAAGTATTTTGTTTAGTATTTTTGCATCGATATTCATAAGAGAAATTGGCCTGTAGTTCTCTGTCTTAGGTGGATCTTTGTGTGGTTTTGGTGTCAGGGTAATTGTGGCTTCATAGAATGCATTGGGTAGTGTTCCTTCTGTTTCTATTTTGTGGAATAGTTTGAAGAGTATTGGTATCAGGACTTCTTTGAAGGTCTGATAGAATTCTTCACTAAAACCATCTGGTCCTGTGCCTTTTGGGGTTGAAAGACTTTCTATGACCCCTTTTATTTCATTGGGGGTTATGGGTCTGTTTAGACGATCTATTTGATCCTTGTTTATTTTTGGTATTTGGTAACTGTCTAGGAAATTATCCATTTCCTCCAGATCTGATGATTTTTTGAATTTCCTCAGTTTCTGTTGTTATATCTCCCTTTTCATTTCTAATTCTGTTAATTTGAAAACTGTCTCTGTGCCCTTTGGTAAGTCTGGCTAGGGGTTTATCTATCTTGTTGTTTTTCTCAAAGAATCAGCTCCTGGTTTTGATGATTCTTTTCATGGTTCTCTTTGTTTCAACTTGATTCATTTCAGCCCTCAGTTTGATGATTTCCTGTCTTCTACTCCTCCTGGGTGAAATTGCTTCTTTTTATTCCAGAGCTTTCAAGTACGCCATTAAGTTGCTAGTATATGCTCTCTCCTGTTTCTTTTTGGAGACACTCAGGGCTATGAGTTTTCCTCTAAGCACTGCTTTCATTGTGTCCCATAGATTTGGGTATGTTGTGCCTTCATTTTCATTAAATTTTAAGAAATCTTTGATTTCTTTCTTTATTTCTTCCTGGACTAAGGTATCATTGAGTAGAATATTGTTCAGCCTCCATGTGTATGAGGATTTTCTGTTGCTTTTGTTGCTATTGAAGAACACTCTTACTCCATGGTGATCTGATAAGAGGCATTGGATTAGTTTGATCTTTTTATATTTGTTGAGGTCTGTCTTGTGTCCACTTATATGGTCGATTTTGGAGAAGGTACCATGAGGAGCTGAGAAAAAGGTATAGTCTTTTGCTTTAGGGTGAAATGTTCTATATATCTGTTAAATCCAATTGGTCCAAAGTTTCGATGAGTTTCTCCGTGTCCCTGTTTAGTTTCTGTTTTCCTGATCCGTCCTCTGTGGATAGTGGAGTATTGAGGTCCCCCACAATTATTGTGTTAGGTGCAATGTGTGCTTTGAGTTTTAGTAAAGTTTCTTTTATGAATGAGGGTACCCTTACATTTGGAGCGTAGGTGTTTAGAATTGTGAGTTCTTCTTGGTGGATTCTTCCTTTGACTAGCAAGAAGTGACCTCTGTGTCTCTTTTGATGACTTTGGATTGAAAGTCAATTTTATCTGATATTAAAATGGCTATTCCAGCTTGCTTCCTGTGACCATTTGCTTGCAAAATTGTCTTCCATCTTTTTACTCTAAGGTAGTGTTTGTCTTTGACTCTGAGGTGTGTTTCCTGTAAGCAGCAAAATGTAGGGTCCTGTTTCCGTATCCAGTCTGTTAGTCTATGTCTTTTTATCGGGGAATTGAGTCCATTGATGTTAAGAGATATTAAGGAATAGAGATTATTACTTCCTGACATTTTTGATGTTATTTTTGTTTTTGAGTAGTTATCTTCCTTTGAGTTTGATGGAAGAAGGTTACTGTCTTGCTTTTACTTGGGTGCAGTTTCCTTCCTTGTATTGGAGTATTCCTCCTATTATCCTTTGTATAAGTGGGTTAGTGAAAATATATTGTTTAAATTTGGTCCTGTCATGGAATATTTTGATTTCTCCATCTATGTTGATTGAGAGTTTTGCTGGGTATAGTAGTCTTGGCTGACATTTGTGTTCTCTTAGGGTCTGCATGAGATCTGCCCAGGATCTTCTAGCTTTCATGGTTTCTGGAGAGAAGTCTGGTGTGATTCTGATAGGTCTTCCTTTATATGTTACTTGGCCTTTTTCTCTTACTGCCTTTAATATTCTTTCTTTGTTTAGTACATTTGTGGTTTTGATTATTATTGGACGGGAGGTGTTTCTGTTCTGCTCCAGTCTTTTTGGAGTTCTGTAGGCTTCTTGTATATTCATGGGCATCTCTCTCTTTAAGTTAGGGAAGTTTACTTCCATAAATTTATTAAAGATATTTGCTCTACCTTTAAGTTGTAGATCTTCACTCTCATCTATCCCTATAATCCTTAGGTTTGGTCTTCTCATTGTGTCCTGGATTTCCTGGATGTTTTGGGTTACAAGCCTTTTGGATTTTGCATTTTCTTTGACTGTGGAGTCAATGGTTACTATGTTATCTTCAGCATCTGAGATTCTTGTCTCTATCTCTTGTATTCTGTTGTTGATGTTTGCATCTACGACCCCTGATTTCTTCCCAAGGTTTTCTATCTCCAAAGTTGCCTCCTTTTGTGATTTCTCAGTTGTGTCTACCTCTGTGTTCAGATCTTGGATGGTTTTGCTAAGTTCCTTCATTTGTTTGTTTGTGTTTCATGTAATTCTTTAATATATTTTTGTGCTCCCTCTTTCATGACTTCTGCATGTTGTTTCAAGTTCTCCTGCATTTCTTTAACTGATTTTCTCATTTCCTCTTTATTGGTTTCTGTCTGTTGGCCCATATTCTCCTGGAGTTCTTAATTGTTTTTTTGTGTGTGTGTGTGTGTGTGTGTGTGTGTGTGTGTGTTTGCATTGTAAGAGTTTCTACCCTATTGATGTTCCCCTGCATTTCTTTAAGAGATTTGTTTTTGTCTTTTTTGTGTTCCTCTAGGAGCATCATGACCTGTGCTTTTATATCTAACTCTTGTTTTTCTGGTGTGCTGGGGCATCCAGGACTTTCTGTGGTTGGCGAATTGGGTTCAGATGGTGCCATATTGCCTTGATTTCTGTTAATAACGTTCCTACATTTGCCTTTTGCCATTTGTTTATCTCTGGAGTTAGTTGGTCTTATTGTAGATGGCAGCCCCGCTGAAAGCACAGCGTGGCTGTCCCCAGGTGTCAGTGACCATTGCTGAGCTGTTGTTGCCTGGATCTATCGATCTCTTCTGGCTCTGGGTGTTGGCCAGAGCCTGGCGGCATTGTCTGTGCTAGACTAAGCTAGGTCTCAGTCCAAGCCCCTGACTCCGGATGCTAGAATTCTGTGCTGTGTCCTGAGGCAAGATGGTACCTCACTGCCAGCCCGCCCTGAGAGCTGGCCCGCGGTGGTCTGCACCCGCAGATGAACTGTCTGTGCCCAGATCTCCTGCAGAGCTAAGCTAAGCTATATCTCTGTCCACACACCTGACTCCAGCTGCTCGCTGTACCCACAGTTCACGTGGTGTCCTGAGGCAAGATGGCGGCCCGCTGAAAGCACAGCATGCCTGTTCCCAGGGGACAGTGACCGTTGCTGAGCTGTTGGTGCCCGGATTTGCAGATCTCTTCTGGCTCTTGGTGCAGGCCAGAGCCTGTCAGCATTGTCTGTGCTAGACTAAGCTAGGTCTCAGTCCAAGCCCCTGACTCCTGATGCTAGAATTCTGTGCCGTGTCTCGAGGCAAGATGGCACCTCGCGGCCAGCCCACCCGGAGAGGCAGCCTGTGGTGGTCTGCACCAGCAGCTGAGCTGTCTGCGCCCAGATCTCCTGCAGAGCTAAGCTAAGCTATATCTCTGTCCATGCACCTGACTCCAGCCACTTGCTGTGCCCGCTGTTCACGTGGTGTCCCGAACTCTTCATATTTCAAAATGGAAGTTAAGAATAATTTCAATGTCTATAAAAACAAAATTAGAATTTTAATAATGATTATTTTGAATTTGTAGATTGCTTTAAGATGGCCATTTCACAAATTTTATACTTCTACTCCATGAGAATTGGCTGCCTTTCTTTTTATATTTTAGTATCTTTTTCACTTGATATTCAGTATTTTTAACTTCTCATTTTATAATATTAAGGCTACTGTGAATAGTATTACTTCTTCAATTTCTTCTTTGGAGTGTTTGTTTATACATAGAAAGGGCAATATTTATTTTTCATTTTATATTCTATTCCTTTGTTTATTGCATTCAAATTTGCAGGAACATTCTGGTCGTGTCTTTTTCAATATATAAAGTCTTAAGATGTTCAAATATATTTTGTCTTCTTCCATTCTTATACACACTCTACTAATGTCTGTCAGTTGTCTTATTGTTCAAATAAATCAAATACTAATATAAAATAAGTATCAAGAGTGGAAATATATCTCTTGTTCCTGATTTTAGTGAAAATTATTTTAATTCCTTTCCAATTACATTGAAGTTGATTGTGGGATTACTCTGAATTGCTTTAACTCTTTCAAGTATTGTTTTAAGGAACTTATCCTTATTTTACTGAGCATCTTTGCCTTGCATCTTTTAACATTTAAATTCTTACTTTGTTCTATATTTTGGATGATTAGGTGTCATGGAAAACTTTTTCTCTCTGATCTTACTTTTTTGTTATTCTGCATGCTTCTTTTTGCCTGAGAAGAATCATTTCCTCTAAATTCAGATAAAATATTTTTTTTTAACTTTCTTCTCTGTAATTTTTTTGAGAATAGTTTTTGAGTCTGAGTTTCTTCTCTATTAGTATTGTTTCAGTCTTGAGTTTTATATTATTAAATAGTTTATTTTCTGTGAATGTGTGATACAAACACCATACTTTGTCTTCAAGCCTGGATACTTTCACTTGCAACTGATAAAATATTATGTTGTGTTTTTCTTTCATTACTTTTATTTGAATTAGAGACTTCTAGAGGAAATGTATGGTATTCTCTCCATGTGAACTCAGTACAAAAACTCTCCAACAAGTAAAACTAAACCTATCATAACTATATTATTTTGGGGCATTTATACAGAGAACTCTAACCTCATATATCACTGAGATATTTGTATATATTTGTAGAACACAGTTTAGGTAGAATTTTTCATAGTATCTAAGCTATGAAACCAACTTATGTCTGTAATAAAGGAGTGGGCAAATCAAATATGTTATGTATAAAATGTAAAAATGCTTTTTACAGTACAAAGAACAATGCCATTATGTCAGAATAACAACTCCAAAGATGATGGAAAAATGAGAAATGATAGTAAAGTCTAGGGAGATATGTTCAAAATACTTATAGAAAAATGTTATTATGCAATCTAATATCAATTATAATGTATATATTGATAGAAAATGACAATAAAGAATCTTCATACAGCATGGAATTTTAGTATTTATTAAAGATAAAAGCCAAATCGGCTACTAGTCATTTGCATGTAAGATTTCCAGGCTTTTTTTCTTGAAGAAAAATCATCACTACAGAGGAATATGGGTTACATAAATTCATATATGTTCAATTTAATTTCAGATATTGATATAAATTCTGGCTCAATGTCAAGTTATAACTCTTTTAGTGATTTAAAGGTTTTCCATATATATGTATATATATGTGTATATATACATATATATATATGAAGTTCATACATGTTTATAATGATATACCTGTATATAAAGTCCACATTTTTACTTCAATCCTACCATTTTCTAGATATCCTTTTATTCATGGTTGCACTCAATTTCATGAATTTTCTAAGTAGTCCATTGGGTCCTATTAGTGGCCATATATGCTCAATTTAGGGGCTAGCCCTAAGCATGGAACTTATATCAGGGGTCACATCATCAATTGGGAATGAATGTCCTTTCCTAAGAAATTATATAATGCAAATAGCTGTTCTATAAAACTCATAACAGCAACACAAATATCAGTTGATAATATTAAACATGTTGCATGAAAGTCCAGTTTAATTAATTTCATATTTACATGCAGAAAAATTATGTTAGGAAACTCTAGAAAATCTTTACTTCATGTAATTAAACACTAATGCTTTCATTTGTGCATATGGTAAAAGCATGGCAATTTTTAATAGTGAAACCTAATTTAATCTAAAGTATTTTTGGCTCCATTATTTTGTATTTCATTGTTTAAAAACATGCCTTATGCCAATTTATAAATTTATCTGTACAGAAACCAGGCCATAGTGAAGCTATAACATGTAACTTGGACAGGCACAGCAAGATTCACCTAGATTCACTACTTTTTGATCATTGTATATTCAGAAATTTATATTCATTACATTTTCCCCTACAATATTTTCAGTTATGTGACCCGCCATTTAAGAGACTATATTTTGATGGAGTATACAGGTAGGTAACATGTTATTTGATTGAAAATTTTCTGCAGGGCTTTCTTGATTTCATTATTTCTCAAGCTGTAGATGAAAGGGTTCATCATGGGAACCACCATGGTATATATTACTGAAGCCATGACATTTTCCTTGGACGAACTTGAAATAGATGAGCTAAGGTACACACCAAGACCTGTTCCATAAAATAAGCAAACAACTGACAGGTGAGATCCACAAGTAGAGAATGCTTTATATTTCCCGAACAATGAAGGGACTCTAGTAATGGAGGAAATAATTTTATAATAGGAGTAAAAGATTCCTGAGGCAGGTAGAAAACCACCAATCATGCTGGCAAGAAATATGGCTATGTTATTGATAGAGGTATCAGAACAGGCAAGTTTTAGAAGCTCTGGGACATCACAGAAAAAATGAGGTATTTTTATATTAGTGCAAAATTTTAGTTGTGACACCATTAAACAGTGTACCTGTGAATGCATGAGACTAATACAAAATGACACTATGACCAAACACCTACAGAGACGAGGGTTCAGAATGACTTGATAGTGTAGAGGTTGACAAATGGCCACCCATCGGTCATAGGCCATCACAGTCAGTAGTAGGCTGTCCATAGACCCAAAAAGGTAGAAGAAAGACACCTGAGTTAGGCAGGCTGCATAAGTTATGGATCTGTTTTGAGTCTGTATGTTTATCAGCATTTGGGGGACTGTGGTACTACTGAAGCTCATGTCAGACAAGGAAAGGTAGTAGAGGAAGAAGTACATAGGGCTGTGGAGGTGAGAATCAGAGCTGATGGCCAAGATGATGAGCATATTTCCAAGCACAGTGAGCAGGTATATGAGCAAAAATAGTACAAATAAGATGGGCTGCAATTTAGGATCTTCTGAGAGTCCAAGGAGAAGTAATTCCATGTTACTTGTTAAATTATATAGTTCCATGTGGCTAGAATTTCTTTTTAAAGTAAAAAAAAATCGTTGGAATGAATTAAGCACTATAGAAGCAACTCACTACATACCTGTATTCTTGTAATTCAGCAGCTCATAAGAAATCATTCATACATGCCAACTTTAAGGTTTAGACATAGTTCGTTTATTATAAAAACAAGGTGGATGGGCTAGCTACTATCTCTTCTGTTTGGAACTTATTTTAATCACTTAAAACACTCAGTCCATGATTTAAATTGAGGTCAGCGGTATTGATCCTGTGTACTTGAATGTAACAACCTAAATTGAATCCCAAAATAAAATTGGTAAAGAGTGGAGGGTAAAGAGAAAAATATGAAAGGAAGGAAAGGATACTGGAGAGAAGGAATGTAGTTAGGGAGGAAGGAGCAAAGGAACTAAGGAAGAAATGATAGGATATGAAAGGATAAGAGAAGCAACTCAAAGGGAAGGAAAAGGAAGGCAAATGAAGGAAAGGAAAGGAAAGGAAAGGAAAGGAAAGGAAAGGAAAGGAAAGGAAAGGAAAGGAAAGGAAAGGAAAGGAAAGGAAGCCAAAAAATTACAGTACAGGACAGGGCAACATAAGACAGGACAAAAAGGAAAGAACAGAAAAGAAAGAAAAGAAAAGAAAAGAAAAGAGAAGAGAAGAGAAGAGAAAAGAAAAGAAAAGAAAAGAAAAGAAAAGAAAAGAAAAGAAAAGAAAAGAAAAGAAAAGAAAAGAATACGAAAGGGATCTTAAGGAAAGTCGACCAATTAAGTTAGGCTTTGGGAGGCAATAAGAGACACCAACCTCTCTGGTTTCTTTTATTATATATTATGACTTCCTCTTCAATACATTTCAATTTCTGCCATTCATTAATAGAATATCATCAAAACCAATGGTATTTGGCTTGAAATTGAGCACTATAAACTTGAGGTACATAAACTTTTTTTCAAAATAAACTTACCTTTCCTGAGCATTTTGATAATAATGAAAAAACACACTAACTCATGTACAATGTAACTTTAGTTATAATTCCAAGTTTTGGCAAACTCATATAAAATTCTCTTAAATGGACTCTGAGCAAAATTTGATCTACATTTATCATCTTTTGAAACTCTAGGCATAATATATTTGAAAGGAAAAATATTTTCAAACAGTTAATCCCTGAATGCATTAAAATTTCTCCTAACCTCACATGAAGAAGAAAGTGGTTTCTTTTTCCCTCTATTTCTAGTGGGAAAAATCTAAAGAAAGAACCCAGTGAAAAATTTATATCTTTAAAAAGTGCACTAATCTTACATCCTTGGGTTCATATTCAGAATACACAGGCTGAAACTTACTGTGCAGAGTTTTCGTAGCAAATAAAGTCACTTTCTTCTCAAACAGCTACCCAAGATTTGTTTTCAGCACACTTGCCACGTCGTTCACAATAGCCTGTAACTCAAACACAGAAGGAACTTTCACCCTATTCTGGCTTCCTTGAGTACCTAAACATAACTGTCAAAATAAAACAAATTCTGAAAAAGTATTAAAAATAAAACATAGGTTCTTGTTCTATCATTTGTTGATAGTCAATTGACATTTATGTTCTACATGTATAATATAGTTTATTTTTTTATTTTGTAACTCATATTCAGCTGACAGCTTCTGCACATATGTGAAACTATCAGGTGTAAGAGTATGTTCAAATGTACATGAATGTATAAACATTCAGCATTGTCTTAAATGTTCGATAAGCATTCATTATACTTAGTGACTGCAAAATTATTCTATACAATTGATACTGAAGCTATTATTAATTGTTAAAGTGAAATGGCTAAGCAACATTTTCTTTCTCTTTTTGGTTGATAAGCAAAAGATGTATCATTGTGCAACATGCCAATGTATATATTATTTTACTTTTCACATATCCATTCTCAATTGCCTTCCCTTGTCCTTTCAGCCCACACTTTCTGCTAACCCTTTGCTCACAATATTCTTTATGCATGTAAATATAATTACCAGAGGAGAAAATATGGTGTTTTTTATGACTTCTCATGAGCATTTAGCTTTCAATTCTGCCTCAGTTCTTTTAATACAGATAGTCATATGGTACCTTACTTAGCTACAATAATTTATCCTTTTCCTCTTTCTTTCTTTTTTTCAATATGCTTTTCTAATTGTCACTCTACATATTGGTCATTTACTTCTCTTTGTTTCTTTGTTACATTATTTCCTCCTTCATCTTTTATTTGGTATTGATAAATTAAGATATCATACCTCTGTACATGCTATGCATGCATATTAATTATGAAGCTGCAACTATGCAGTGTCTAACCCAATCATATTCTGTAAATGCTACATGGAAACTAGTGGAGAAGTAAGGCTGAGTTCAGATGTTAGTCTTTTGCTGTAATTTGTAACAATATAGTAATATTTCTTAGCTAGATCTCTAAGGAAAGTTTTCAGGATAGGTTTTTGTTCTCCTTTCCTTACATTTTCCCCCTATTTTTTCCAAATTCAATTCACAAGTACAGTATAAAAACATAGAACCACACTGGAGCAAAACGTTTATCTAGAAACTTAACTTCACATTCTTATGTCATCTAATATATTTTCAATTAAATAATTTTTCTAAGGACTATTTATTTCCTGTAAAATGAAGTCATTAATTTTAAAACTTTGAGTGTTTTTTCTTCTAAAATGCAAAGACATGATTTGACTTATTGACTCACTGAAATTTAATAATATGTACAATTAATGTGAAGTAATCATTCTAAGGTCCTAAAATATTTAATTTTGTTAAAAATTCAAGTAAGGATGAACAGAGCATCTTAAGCATGAGTTATTCAATAGGAATGCTTATTAAATCAAATGCACAATAACAGGACATTAAACTCATGAATACATTTGGTAATTTTAGATAAAATTTATCTTCAAAAATAGCTTGAAGTAAAGACTGCTGAAATAAAATTTACATAAAAGATGTTATCTGTCCATTATGTGTTTGTTGAAATTTTTATATTATCATTTTTGCATTCCAACTTAGAGGGTACAGATGACTCCATTGATGAAGATAACTTCAAATATACCTCATTGTTAAGATGTTATGGAAGATAAACTAATAAATTTTAAAACTTATCTCCACTCGACTTTTTTTCTTTTTTCCTCACATTCAATTTGTAAACATTTTAGTATTAAATATTTGCATAGTTGAAGTCTAAATCTCTTTTTAACATTTTTCCTTAGATGTTACAATATTATACAACACTAAATGTTTGATATTGTTTTTTTAAATTGAATATTCTCTCATTATTATAAGTATCATTATTAGCAGAATTTCTGTCTACTGTGGTTATAAAGGAATGTGATTCTACCAAATAGAAACTGATGTAACAGAATCAGAACCTCAAGGGTAACCTTGGTGGTAAAGTGAACTCTGTTCTCACAAAGTCAACAAAAGCAAAGGGTAACATATAAGAAAATGTACCTTTATAAGTACAAAAATAAAATTGACTTTGCTAGCGGTGCAATTCAGTCATTTGAGGCTTGCTTAGAATTCATTCAGAATGAGAATAGATGTAAAGTCCTAAAAATAACAATAAAATAACAATAATGCAACAAAAATTTTAGAAGCAAATGAAACAAAGGAGTGAAAAAAGAGCAAATTGAAGTAACAAATAACAATAATTTGCTGAATGCATAGGTACTTTCCATTTTAGTTTATGACTGTACTTAGTTTCATATGTCATTTGTTCAGGTCATGTTTTTCAAATTTACTCACAGTTATAATATCTGGAATAAGGTTATATGTGAAAACCAAATTTTAATAATAATAATGTCACACTAGTAACCCATAACATATGAGATAAAAAGTCATATATTATTCAATCACCTTGGTCAAAAGTAAAATTCTATCTAGTAACTGGATTATAGGATTAAATTAGCTTAAATAATTAAAATTACTGTCTATACAAACTTCACCAGTTTCCTTAAATTCACCTGCTATATACAGGAATTTGAGATATAGCTAGAAATTTACAAGTATATTCAGCCAATGGTGATTTTATTATGTATTATGTGTGAAAATTTTGTAAATCAGAGGTTAAGTTTGCGTATTCTTCAATCTATTTTTGGGAGAAAGAGAGAGAGAGAGAGAGAGAGAGAGAGAGAGAGAGAGAGAGAATGATGCTCGTGAATTTTGGATTTTACTTCAGTTACATTAGTTTGCTAGTTATACCTCAAGACATACCTATATCAATTCACACAATCCTAAAGTTATAGACACACATCAATGTATCTACATTTTTTGCATCATTGTTGGTAGTTTAACTAATGAACTCACTGTGCACAGCAAACATTTCACCACTGACTCATTCTTTTCCAGTCCCTCTAACAGTTCACTTGTTCTTGATATATATTTTTTATGATTATCTTCATTGTTTTTAGTATCAGATGCTTGATATTTTTAATCAATAGAAGACAGATTAGAGAGGCATCAATTTATTTTCCTGGTTGAAACAAATTCTACTGAAGATTGCTTTTACAAGTGTAGAAAACTAAAGAATATTTGATTATTCTCATATTAACTAATAAATAAACAGTAATCATAACTATGTTCATAGCATTTAGTGATAAAATTTTTTCTTATTGATCCATTTGGCACACTGATTACTACACAAAATATAATTTATCTTTCTGGTGGTACCAATAATGTAATAGCCCTGTCTCTTTTTTTGTGTCCTGCATAGATTAGCACTTACTAGGCTGTAAATTATTTCCACCTGACAATGACCAGAGGTTACTAATACACTCTTGCACACTTGGCAAGTGTGCAATGATGGTCCAGTTTCTGTGTTCAGGATTGGTAGGAAAATCATAAATAATGACACTTCCCATGTGACTGATGAATATGTGAGGAGAAGGAAATGTAAATATAAGGTATTCTGGATCAGAAAAGTTAAACTAGAGCTGGAACAGAAATTGGATATTTATGAGGTTTTGGGGCTCAATTCACAGAGCTAATAACTATGCTTCAAACTATTCAAATCTCTAAGGATCTTCTAATAGTAATTTAGAAGGGAAAGGGTAAAAGTAAATGCACCAAGAAAAGCATAGCCCCTCCTATCTCAGAAAGAAGCTTAATTGTAGTACTGTTCTGACCTCCAGGTTGTAAAGATATTATAAAACTAATACACAAACTTTAAATTAAATGAAGTAGTATGAGGTTTGATATGTGCAATTATATTGAATGAATAATGTAATTTGTAGATAGTTAAATTTTCCATATAAAGTATTTGATACTATTTATATTTTTTCAGTTGTATTTGTGAAAAGAAATTTTGTCTTCTAATTTCTCTTCCATAAACATACTTTATTCATTAATTAATGTCAATTAAAGATGGTACTTTCTAGCAAGGTTCAAATAGTCATTTGAGTTTCTAAATGCTATTCAACTGTAATTCATTTATCTTCTAATAACATTTTTCTCTCCATTTTTTCTATTTTCCTCTCTGTCATATCCTACTACTTCTTCTCATTATTTATAAAAGCCTGTTTTCAAACTTTAGATCCTTTGCCTGGCTAGTGGTTTTACAGATTTGAGAAATTTTGAAACTCTTTATGTTTAACACCTCAATCTTTGCAAAAATGGGTCTAGTATATACAGTGTAATAATGGAGACTTAATGATAATTATCTTCTACTGAATATTTCAAGTTTTTTGTGGATGTCCTAAAATATACTTCTATGTGTAAATAGCTGATAGGTTGACTTTTTATTTATTGACATGAAGAAGAATCAGACAACTATTGATTTGGACAGGAGGAATCTATAATAACTATATTTGTACATATAAATGTAGAGAATACATTTTATGGAGACCAAATGGCATATATATATATATATATATATATATATATATATATATATATATATATATATATATATATATATAATCATAATCATGAACAGATAACATATGTAGATAGGGATAAAATACACACCTATGTACATACATATGTGAACAGAAATATTAGCATTTATATATCTTTGAATGATTATACATAGAAACATGTGATGCTGAACACAGTCCATCATTTGTGCTAAGAACTCTGATCTAAGACTATAAGAAAATGCAGGAGAGAAAAAAATGTATGTTAGTGACTTTTTCAGTGTTTTTAAAACTTTTCAAATCATTTTATCCTAAAATGTTCAGATAATGATGCCATATTCAACAATGACCTCTGGTGAAACAAAAATTTTTATACCTTTTCCTGTAAATGACCAGTTTGGAGAATTTTTACTTTTTGATTATTTGGTGCTTTGCTTTTTAAAATAATAAATTTTGTTAATTCTGATAATATTAACCTTTTCAGATAATATTAATGGGATATGAACCAATCCTATTAAAGATGCACTTTTACAGTAAAAAGTAATAAATATAAAATTTAGCTCTCCAGAAGCTTTGGTCAAACTGGAGACACCTGGAATGAGAGCTGGGATGAAATAGAATGGAATAGTGAGAGAATAATGGGCCAAGGCAAAGTTCTTTCTGATCAAGAATCAATGTCTAATATCTTAAATCTGAAATATGCTGGATTAAATCCAGAGACCAGGGTTCTTTGTTCTGGCTGCATTCTGTATGAGTTTCAAAGTGAGCTTAATATGTAGTCACCTCCTCAAGGCTCTGGCAGGAAAATGCAAATGCATTGAGGTCAGGAGCTGTATTTTTTTTCCTTTCTCTACAGAAAAATGATTTTTTATTGTATTTTAGCAAGTTGATATGACAGTGTGCCTGTTTTTTTAGGAATTATTTTATTTTATTTTCAATATTCTTTGTTTACATTCCAAATGATTTTCCTTTTCCTGGTTTCCCCCCTCTCCATAAGTTCTCTTCCTTCTGCCAGATCTACAATCAACCCCTTCCTACTTCTCTGTCTTGGTAATCCTCTACAATGTTGCAGAAAACATTTCCAGGACCAGGGCCCTCTCTTCACTTCTTCTTGGGAATGATTTGATATGTGAATTGTGTCTTGGGTATTCAGAGCTTCTGGGCTAATATCCATTTATCAGTGATTACATTCCATATGTGTTCTTTTGTGATTGAGTTACCTCACTTGGGATGATATTTTCGAGTTCCAACCATTTGCTTAAGAATTTTATGAATTCATTGTTTTTAATTGTTGGATAGTATTCCATTTTGTAAATATACCACATTTTCTGTATCCATTCCTCCATGGAGGGGCATCTGGGTTCTTTCCAGCTTCTGGCTATTATAAATAAAGCTGCTTTGAATAGTGGATCATGTGTCCTTATTGCATTCTGGGGAATCCTTTGAATATATGCCCAGGAGTGATATAGCAGGGTACTCCGGAAATTTTATGCCCAGTTTTCTGAGGAACCACCAGACTGATTTCCTGAGTGGTTGTACCAACTTGCATTCCCACTAGGAGTGGAGGAGTATTCCTCTTTCTCCACATCCTTCCTGTCTCCTGAGTTTTTAATCTTAGCCATTCTGACTAGTGTGACATAAATTCTCAGGGTTGTTTCGATTTGCATTTCCCTAATAACTAATGACGCTGAACATTTCTTAAGGTGCTTCTCAGCCATTCGAAGTTTTTCAGGTGAAAATTCTTTGTTTAGCTATGTACCCCATTTTTAATAGGGTTATTTGGCTCTCTGGAGTCTACCTTCATGAGTTCTTTGTAAATATTGGATATTAGCCCTCTGTCGGATGTAGGATTGGTGAAGATCTTTTCCCAATTAGTTGGTTGCTATTTTGTACTATCGACAGTGTCTTTTGCCTTACAGAAACATTGTAATTTTATGAGGTCCCATTTGTTAATTCTTGATCTTAGAGCATAAGCTATTGGTGTTCTGTTCAGGAACTTTTCCCCTGTGCCCATGTCCTCAAGGTTCTTCCCCAGTTTCTTTTCTATTAGTTTCAGTGTGTCTGTTTTATTTGGAGGTCCTTGATCTACTTGAAGTTGAGCTTGGTACAAGGAAATAAGAATGGATCAATTTGCATTCTTCTACATGCTGACCTCCAGTTAAGCCAGCATCGTTTGTTGAAAAAGCTATCTTGTTCCATTCCACTAAATGGTTTCATTAGACATGCTGTAAAACTGATAGGAGAGTTTGCCAACTCAAGTCTTGTGGGGAGGGCACATTAATTTTTTTCTCCCACGTGTTTATAAAACAAACTGTGGAAAGTCTACTGACCCTCTTCTAAATATATGCAATTATCTGTGAGAAATGACTCCATGAACTCAGAAAATAAGGAAAAAACAGACAACACATTTTGAAGGCCCAACTTATGCCACGAATAAAATATTTATTAATTTACATATGTAAGCAAGGATGTAGTAAGACCACTGAATTAAACATATCCATAAGTAAAATGATAGGGTTATAGTGAATTAAAGTGCCATGGATATCACTGAGGGGACTGAGAAAAGTAAAATGTCAAAAATGCAAGTAGAGATTATATGACAGAGAGTAATCTGAGAGTCCTTAAGATGATATAACTGTTTAGTTGACTAGAACTAGATTTCTTTAAAAGAAGTATTGGAACTTTATAGAAATATTATGTTAGGTCCTAGTAAACAGATACCCACCTTATAATATTGGTTTTATTTGTAACCAGAAATGTGTGAGTCTCTTGAGGAAGGCTGAATTTGGAGTTCTGTTTATCCAATAACAGGATTTCTCTTTACCTTGCCATAGTTCTTATGTTTAGTGCACTGTCCTTTGTACTGCCATTTTGGGCTTCCAGTTTTGATCTAGCAGTACTTTTGACATAATAATGTATACCATAGGTACTATATTCCACATCACCAGAAATCTGATGAGCATAGAAAAGAAGTAAATCCAAATGTTCTATGTGTCAACATCAATGTTGCTTACCAGGATTGACCAACCATTAGACTCCATTCCTACCACTAATGTCTTACAACAAAGCTTTAGACCCTGATGCCAATAACCAATGGAGGCAACATTGACTTACAGCTAGCCATTAGGTGAAGTTAAGGTTTCTTGTTGTCTCATGTGAGTCAGAATCATATGGTATTTTGCTGAGGAAGGCTCACATAATGTTTTGTTGAAGCAAGACCCAGGAGATCACATGTGTATGTGGTGAGAGTATAAATAGGACTCAACAGAATTTGAGGGTGCAGTGCTTTCATAGCTAGCTGTGAAATGCTTTGTTGATCTCATTTCTTTGTGATCTTCACTTCATTTTGAGAGGCAAGGCATTCTAGCTGGACCTAGTCATAACTACCAACTCAGTGTCAATTCAGTGGGGGCCTGCCTGGTTCTGCTTGTTTGTGGCACTGCACCTGATTTCTCTTAGTTATCTTGACACTATTGAACAATACTGCAGGTATTCTGACAATGGAGATTTGAATGACCCCAAAGGACTACATCTAAATAGGTTTGCATCCCCTTGTTATACATATCATATGTTTTACCTTAACTTTGGATGGTGGAATAGGAGAGTCAACATGTTTGAAAACCCATATTAAAGTAGCTTTTGAAAATTATAGGCCTACCAGTGACTTAGGCATAACAGATCATTCTGCCTTGATTGTGGTAAAGAAAATTTCACATTATGATAGGTTAGAAATGTTCTTTAATAAAGTTGGCAAAATTGCAGTTACATCTCCTTGGTGTTCTCCTACCTTGTTCCTACAGGATTTTTGGTTTTGTTTTATGATTTTTCTGTATATACTTTTGAAAACATTTGAAGATAAATCTCACAATTCTTTTATGTTAGAGAAGATTGAAGAGTTGTCTAAGAGCATAGAGTTTCCAAATAGAAGTGATTGGGAAGCAAAGAGAGTTAATGGAAGAACAACAGGGTACAGGCTTGATATCTGAGATAGGGAATGTACTTTGAGATGATAAGGGGAAGTAAAATGAAGTAGGAGATAAGTGGTCTCCCTCCCCCGATCCACATATTTGACTGCCAAGCACCCGGTCATCTTCATGAAACTAGGGGCTTGGAAGAAAAGGAGATAATACATGGACAACAGGGTAATGTTCAGCCAAGTCCACTGTCAGAAGACTTGCTTGGGCCTATAGAGCTATCTTCAGCTTTCCCTGTCTTTATGTACAATGTCTGATAATTATGGTGGTGATGCTTGTAAGTGAATTGATTTGGTGTCTATGGAAATGGGAGATGAATTAATCTAAATAGGCTATGATATTCTGGTTTGAATGATTCATTTGTTAAATAAATGCTAAAAACTACAGATGTGCACAATAAGATTATTCCCAAAGACTGATAGAGATTAGCAGCAGCTCTTCTATAAATAGAAACCAATTACAGTGATTAATGTGATGGAGGCAAAGAGCAACAATATATTGATCGATGGAATATAGCTAGGTGAAAAAACATAACTAAAGTACAACTGCTTGGTAAAGGTCCTTATATTGATGTACAAGAACATATCTAATCTGATGATAGCACAATTAAACAATGTCGTGTTATGGCTTTATGAGCCTGGGCTATGGCTGAGGAATCCAGGAAAAACTCTATCATTTATGTTAGAAACTGGAGAATCCTTCACTAGTTTCTTACACAGATTGAGTCCAGTTGTAAATATCACAATAATAGACCCTGAAACGAGACAGTCATTGATAGATATATTAGCCTTTGAAAATGCTGAAAGTAAAGGTATTTATCTGCTATGGAAAGGCAAAATATTGATCAAAGGATTGGCAGTCCAAGAAGGACATACAAAATAATCTCTTGCCATCAGAAATCTAACAGAGAGGTTTGTCAGCTTGAGAATCCACAGTACACAATATAAGCAGTCTTATTTTGGTCAGCCAGAAAGTAGCAAGCAGACAAGAAAATCAAAATCAGTATTTCTGATTATACCCATGATACAGAAGAGATTGAAGTTTTGGATCTGCCTACAGGCTCACTTCTAACTCTATCTCCAGAAGTTGAGTATCACAATATAACCACTTCTATGGATGGTCCTTGCCCCTCAGGAACAGTGGGAAAGGCAAGGCTACTGTAGAAGTAAAGAAAGGAGCTTTGGGTGTACTGGAAAATGTATGTTCTCTCACACAGTGGTTAATGATAATAGACATAATTTAAAAGTGAAAATGAGTGGTTTTTACATAACAGGTTAGGTAGATATACAATCTAATGATAGTTTCCTATTCAAAAAGACTTGGAATAAACATTGACTCCTTCAAAATTTTTATGAATAGTTTATTGGAATCGGTATATTATCAGTAATAAGAAAAAAATGTCTGATGGAGTAACTGTGTAGGACTACATGAGTGAAGCTGAAATTCCATGTGGCTGATATACTTATAAATTTATGTGGAAGGGATATTTTACAATGATGCAGTAAAAATTTTCATATTTATGTAATTCCAGGGACAGCAAATGATGAAGTTATGTGTAATATGGTAAATGATTCATGGGAAGGAATTGATATGTGGTGGTTGAGAAGAATCACAAGTGATTAAATTTCCAAAATTATAAAAGGGGCCATGCCAACATACCAACAATATTTCTACTAAATCTTGGTCAATCCAATTTGCCTCTCAAGAGCAGTGGCCCACAACAAAAGAACAATTCCAGGATCTTGAACAACTGGTAAAGAAAGCAGCTGGAGGCTCAACATATAAAAAGTCTAGCAGTCCATAGAATTCCCCTGTTTTGTTTTTTTTGTTTTTGTTTTTTGTTTTGTTTTGTTTTGTTTGTTTGTTTTTTGTTGTTGTGGTTTTTTCGAGACAGGGTTTCTCTGTGTAGTTCTGGCTGTCCTGGAACTCACTCTGAAGACCAGGCTGGCCTCGAACTCAGAAATCCGCCTGCCTCTGCCTCCCAAGTGCTGGGATTAAAGGCGTGCGCCACCAACGCCCGGCTAGAATTCCCCTGTAATTGTTTTCTACAAAGAAAAAAGTAAAATGGAGTATGACCAGATATTTAACAGCAGATAATAAGTGAATTAAATGAATGGGTCTTTGCAGTCTGGACTTCCTTTACCATTGTTGTTACTAAGTTGAATGCCAATGATCATACTTGACTTGAAAGTTTGCTTTTATAAAGTCCCTTAGTATGAACAGGATAGGAAAAAGTTTTGTTTGTCAGTACCTACTTTGAATAATAGTCATATACCCAAGAAATGCCACTCTAAGGCACTTACACAAAGAATGTTAAATAGTCCAACTTTTTGTCAGTGTTGTGTACAATAACAGCTAGAAATAATTCACAAGCAAGTCATTCAATCTATCATTGATTATTATATGGATGACATTCTGTTAGCTGATTCTGATAAGGATGGTTTATAGAATATGTTTAAGGTAGCACAAAAAAAGCTGCCATGTCTGGTGTTACAGATTGCTCCAGAAAATACAAAGAGGAGATTCACTTACTTATTTTGATTATAAAATCAGGTCAACAGATAATTTGATCAAACATTGTACAGTTACATAGGAAGCAATTACAAACTATAAATGATTTTTAAAAAAATTAATGGGAAAGATGAACTAGCTAAGGCTTATACTTGAATTAAGTTCATATGAATTAAGTAATTTGTTTCAAAAATTTCAAGAATCAAATTTAAACAGTTCAATATGGCTAATATTTGAAGCAGACAAAGTTATTCTTGAAAACAAAGACTGCAAGATGTATATGTGAATTGAATTGATCATAAACTTGCTTGTATTTTGGACACTTGGCCTTAATACATTCTTCTACTGGTCTCATTTTGCAAGAGAAGGTAACATTATGGAATGGATTTTCTTAGCTCAGAAACAGTAAAATTTTTATGATTGAGTTAGTTATAAAATGTAGCATTAGATTATGCCAATTATCAGGAACAGATCTAGCCAAAAGTTTAATACGTCTTAAAAATGATGAGATTATGTAATTATGGGTGATCATTGACAATTGGCAAAGGACTTGCAGTAACTACTTGAATGAAAGTAATAACAAATATTTGAAAGCCAAATGTGTACACTTAAAAATAGACTAACAGAATTCTTCAACATACCTTAAAGAGACCACCAATTTCAGACAACTGCAATGTATACAGAGGTATACAAGATGAGAGGATGGAATTCTATAAGTCAAAAAAAATTTCAAGTTGTATAAACTATATGTGCCTCAGTTCAAAATTCAGAATATCTACAAATCTTTTGGTATTATTAGATTTAGGTATTTTCCCGAATCTCTTATCATAATCACTGATTCTTTATATAAAAAAAGAGTTTTTCATATAGAGATCACTGAGTTTTTACCTGATAACTCAGAAGTAACTTTATTTTTTGTACAATTGCAGAAGCCCATCACAAGTAGGAACCATTCTTTATGTAGTTCTCATATTAGGTCTCATACAGGTTTATTCAATAAATGATGACATTGAACATTTACTAATAGGAAATATGTTAAAAACCTCAACTTTTAAGAAAAGCATCATCCTAATGGGAAAGGTTTAAAGAAAAGAATCCCATTATTTTGCAACAAGCCAAAGAAATTAATGATGATGATGATGATGATGAAGATGAAGATAATAATAATAATAATAATAATAATAATAATAAATGTCCTGTTTTCTATACAACCAAATTCTTTTATCTCCTAGTAGTAACCTCCGTGATACCAAGAGAAAAGACAACTGACTGTTGAATGTATTCCATTTCTTACAACTTGGAAAATAATAGTATATATACCGTAACTTTGATACATACTGAGAATTTTGATAGGCACCTGATCTAAATTCTGAAAAGTCTGACTTTGTTATCACACACTCATTGTAAATAATAGCAGTTATGAGGATACCAATCCAAAATTAAAACTAATAATGTTCTTGTATATGTATCCAATAAAGTGGAACAATTATTTGCATATTACATATAAAGTATGTTAAGGTATACCACACATTTCCTCAGGATAGTTATAGAAAGAGCCAATAATACTTTAAAAGATGTGCATATTAAACAGAAGGGGAGCATAAACACCCTCAGGAACATATTAAATAATACCGTGAAAATTTTCTTCATGTTGCTGAAAAAAGAACACCAGCAGCTAAGAGATTCTGGGTTATGGAAAGCAAAACAAAACAAAGCAAAACAAAACAAAACAAAGCAAAGCAAAACTGAGAAAGTGAGTTAACCTATATACTCTAAAGATGTGTTGGTTGGCATTAGAATGGAAATCTGCAATACTTTTAAGATGGGGATATGATTATGCTCATACATCTCCAGGGAATGAGAAAATATTATTACCAACAAAACTTATAAAGACTAGATTTGACCAGGGAAAACTTCTTACCTACTGAAACTTGAATGCCTTCCCATAGCAGATAAACCTGTGTGGTTCATTCTCACAAACTGATAACTTTCTCTTATTGATTTCTCCAAAATAAGCATGTTTATCGGCTTCAAAAAGCCTAGCCCAAAGGATTGACCAAACAGAGACTGGACAATATATAGACTTGGCAAACAGCACAGATGCTGGAAAACAACACCTAGATTGGACTGTCAAAACATGGACTTAATAAAAACAAATATTGAACAATAAACACTACAGCTAGGTTTTTTTTTTCAGATTAAATTTTTTTCCTTGAGCTCAAATAGTAATTTTTTTTTTACCCCAGTTCAGCAAGAAACAACTATAATTTAATTCTAATACCTTAAATTGGGATGAATAAATTTGTTTGACTGATAAGGTATGGTTGTTTTCATGTAGGGTTTTATGTATATATGTATATGTGCATATATATATATATATATATATATATATATATATATATATATATATATATATATGTCTATCAATAGAAATTTAAGGTTGTTTTGTATTTATTGTATGCAGAAAGGAATTTAAGGTAGATTTGTTTTTAGTCTATATTGATAGAAGTTTAAGGTTGATTTATTTAAATTCTTATGTATTGATAGAAACTTAAGGATGTTTTGTTTGAGTTAGTGCACTGTAATAGGTATTTAAGGTTGTTTTCTTTGAATTATTGTATATTAGTCAAAATGTATGATTGTTTTGTTAGATTATATTGTACACAATCTGTTTACATAAATCATGGTGCACCAGAAAAAGATGGTATCCTGCATGGTGAGCAAAATGGGTGCTAGAGGATACCAATTAAGTAAGGCAGTGTTTACCCATCATTGGACTTCTTGCTTAGTGGCAGACAGTGGAAAATGGGTGAAGAACTGTATAGGTTCTGGATTGTAACCACAGCAATTAAGAGCTGATTCAGGTGAAAAAGAAAGGGTTTAAAAAATAGGCATATGTCCACAGCCTCCAAGAGCTGCTTTAAGAAAGGTTAAAAAATGAGAGAAAGAGTAGCAAAATTGATGTAATTGCATAGCAAGCATGCTTCCCTTTCTATGTGTCTATGTTTGTTCTTGGTGCACCATGTCTAAATGTATGTTCATGTCCTATTCGTGGGGTTGTATGAGTGACTGTAATTGTTTTATGTTAAAAAATTGGTAAAACTTTCATCTACTTGCAGTCTATCTGTTAATCTAGCTGTGGTTCATAGCAGAGGTTGATTTAAGATATCCCATACTTAGCCCAACAGAATCTCCCTTAGTTGGAAAGGTAGGCTCATTGTTTTCTAACAATTGAATTACAAACCAGGCCAGGTTGCCTGAATAACAAATTTACAATTGAATATCTTGGGCTTTCGAGAGACAGCCAAGTATTTTTTTTTCCTTTTAATCTCTCCTTTTGTGTTTCAAGCAGGTATCTCTGATACACCAACAGCTTCCAGGACTCGAAGGTGGGCTGCTTTAAAGGCCAGCCAGCTCATATTTACATGGCATCTACTTTTCCAGTGGATCTCCAAAAAGCGGGCCACCTAGAACTCAGAGCTATGTGTGTTTGCTAACTAAGCAAAATGGGCACCAGTGAGAGGTGCGAGGCATAGCACCTCATGGGGAAGTGAATTTCTGCCCCTGAGTCCCCAAGAAGTACACCTAATAGCATAAAGGTTGACATCGAGAGGCTGTCCTTAAAAGGTAATAGGCTTTTTATTACCCTTCCTCTGCAAAAGACGTCATACAATACTCAAGAGGAATTACAGTCAATTCTTTCCCTCCCTGGTGATTGCCCACCATCTTTAGACTGATATATTTATCCACTGGTTCTTTTAAAAAAATTATAAATTAGGGGGAATTGTCCCTTCTCCCAGTTCAGCATTTGAGCTAGGCAGTTCATCCTCGGCTCGGCTCTATCAGTCAGTGAATTTCCTGGCCTTTGTTCTATTTCAAAAAAAAACAGCCACACCTGGAAGCCAGAGAAGCATCCTGGATCTGCAATACTCAACCTTCAGCAGGGGAGCTGCTGAGCTGCCAAGAAGGAGCCAGCCACCTGCTGAGTGTGGAGCCAGAAAAGAGCTCTCTGGAGACTGCACCCCAAGACTCCACCTCAAGCCTGGGGGGAGGGAATCTTCCAGACTATATAATTGACTACATTTATTAAAATTTGGATCTTGAAAGTCAATGTCTCCTTGACCTCATTCTTTTGTGCAGCTTTCCCCATCCATCCCATTGTTTTCTCTTGTAGAGCCAGTCCGGAGTAGCTGCAGATAGCTACAGAACTCAACAACTGTTGATATATGCTACATTGAATGCATTTAAAACTATGCATATTATACCAGTATTGGTCCAAAAAAGATTTTTCTACTTTATTTTTCATATTTTCTTCAAAATGTCTTTTTATTCTCATTCTACCCAAATCCCATCCCCCATCTCTTCTTTCTTCCTAGTCCCATACTTACAGGTCCCTCCTCCAATTATTTCCTCCCCTTTTACTAAGAGAATGGTATGACATCCTTATTTTTCACCTTACCCTGGTACATCTAGTCCCAAGAGGACTAAGTTACTTCTCTTCCACGGAGATCCAACCAGGCATTCCAAGTAGAGGCACAGGATCCAGTGCCAGGCAAGTAAGTCAGAAGCATCCCCTACTCTAATTGTTAGGGGACCCTTATGAAGACCAAGCTGCACATCTGCAGGTATATTATTTTGTGTTTGTGTAAATTATAATATTGGTATCTGTTAGATCCATTTAATAATATCTTCTAGATATATCACTTCATTAAGTAAATGACACATATTTTCTAAAGAAACGATATGTTGTGATTATTTTGTGACATGGCAGTTGTTACTATTTTAAACTACTTTTACTTTATTTCTAGGCAAATGGGCCACCATTTTTATAGTAACTAGAAGCTAGAAAGAACCTAGATGACCTTCAAAAGAGGAATGGATACAGAAAATGTGGTACATTCACACAATGGAGTACTACTCAGCTATTAAACACCAATGAATTTGTGAAATTTTTAGGCAAATGGATGGAAGTAGAAAATAGCATCCTGTGTTTGGTAATCTGTCACAAAAGAATACAAATGTTATACACTTGCTAATGAATGGACATTAGCCAAAAAGCTCAGAATAGCCAAGAAACAACTCTCAGACTACATGAAGCTCAAGGAGGGGAAGACAAAAGTGTGGGTGCTTCAGTACTTCTTAGAGCCTGACAAATACAGAGATGGATGCTCACAGACAATCACTGGACTGAGCATGAGGTCACCAATTGAGGAGTTTAAAAATGACTGAAAGAACTGGAGGGATTTCCAACCCCATAGGAAGAACAACATCAGCCAACCAGAATCCCCTCTCCAAGAGATCCCAGGGGCTAAATTACCAACAAAACGATACAAACGAAAGGAAACATGGTTCCAGCTGCATATGTTGCAGAGACTGGCCTTCTAGGGCATCAATGGGAGAGAGGCCTTTGGTCCTGTGAAGACTCCATTCCCCAGCATAGGGGAACTTGAGGGTGGGGAGGTAGGAATGAGTAGGTTGGTGGGGGATCACCCTCATAGAAGCAGGAGTAAGGGGGTTGGCAGAAAACTGGAAATGGGGATAACATTTGAAATGTAAATAAAGAAAATATCCTATAAACAATTATATGTAAAGCCAGAACTACACATTAATGAAGGAATTTCTCTTCTTGGGTTTCTCAGATGATCTTGAATTAAAATAGATTCTTCTTAGATTGTTCCTTTCATGTATCTGGTCATGGTGCTTGAGAACCTGCTCCTCATCCTGGCTGTCAGCTCTGACTCATATCTCCAGAACCCATGCACTTCTTTCTCTTCTATCTGTTATTTACTGATATTTGTTTCACCTCATCCACAGTAACAAAAATGATATAGAACATGCAGTCATAGAAGAAAGATGTCTCCTACATAGAATACCTTACACAGGCATGTGTTTTAATACTTTTACTGGAATGGAAATATTTTTGCTCACTTTATTGGCCTATGATCCTTTTGAGGACTTCTGTTATGTGCTTAACTATACTGTTATAATGCACCTTCAGTTGTGTGCCCTTCTGTATTGGTGCTTTGGATAATCGTGTTCTTGTTCTCCCTGATTCATGTTCTATTGATTGATGGATGGACGAACTGATGTACCACATTCCTTCTGTGAATTGGATCAAGTTCTTACCGTATCCAAATCTTACAATCACATCAATAATTTTTTGTGAAAGTGATAACTGGCATAATAAACGTTATTCCTATGACATAATTCCTATGTCTTACACACAGATTATCTTATCGTTATTAAAAATGTCTAATACTATAAGTAAAAAGCCTTTTCTATGTGGGAATCTCATTTCTGTGTAGTGTCTTTGTACTATGGGTCAGGACTTGGAGGGAACTTCACCTTTTATCTGGTATACTCTTTAATTTTATTTGATATATTCTTTATTTATATTACAAATGATTTTCCCTTTCCTAGATCCCCATTCTCAACAGTCCCATATGCCCTCTTCCCTCCCCTGTTCTCCAATCCAACCCTTCCTGCTTCCCTGTCCTGTCGTTCCCATACACTGCTGCACTGAGCGTTTCCAGGACCAGGGGCTTCTCCTTCTTTCTTCTTGGGCTTTATTTGAGATGTGAATTGTGTCTTAGGTATTCCAAGCTTCTAGGATAATATCCACTCATTAGTGAGTGCATGCCATGAGTGTTCTTTCATGATTGGGTTACCTCACTTAGCATGATATTCTCCAGTTCCATCCATTTGCCTACTAATTTCATGAATTCATTGTTTTTAATGGATGTATAGTACTCCATTGTGTATATATACCACATTTTCTGTATCCATTCGTCCACTGAGGGACATATGGGTTCTTTCCAGCTTCTGGCCATTAAAAATACGGCTGCTATGAACATAGTGGAGCATGTATCTTTATTACATGCTGGGGAATCCTCTGGGTATATGCCCAGGAGTGGTATAGCTCCATCCCCCAGTAATATCATGCCCAGTTTTCTGAGGAAGTGCCAGACTGATTTCCGGAGTGGTTGTACCAGCTTGCAACCACACCAGCAGTGGAGGAGTGTTCCTCTTTCTCCACATCCTCATCAGAGATATTTTTCCTGAGGTTTTGATCTTAGCCATTCTGACTAGTGTGAGGTGAAAGCTCAGGTTTGTTTTGATTTACATTGCCCTAATGACTAATGATGTTGAACATTTTTCTTTAGGTGCTTCTCAGAAATTCAATCTTCCTCAGGTGAAATTCTTTCTTTAGCTCTGTAACCCATTTTTAATGTGGTTATGTGGCTCTCTGGAGTCTACTTTCTTGAGTTCTTTGTATATCTTGGATATAAGCCCTGTGTCAGATATAGGGTTGGTAAAGGTCTTTTCCCAATATGTTGGTTGCCATTTTTTTCTTTTGACAATGTACTTTGCCTTACATAAACTCAGTAATTTCATGTGGACCCCTTTGTCAATTGTTGATCTTAGAGCATAAGCTATTGGTGTTTTGTTCAGGAAATTTTCCCATGTGCCCATTTCCTCAAGGGTCTTACCAGTTTCTTTTCTATTAGAATCAGTATCCCTGACCTCAAGCAGTACTACAGAGCAATTGTGTTAAAAACTGCATGGTATTGGTACAGTGACAGGAAAGTAGATCAATGGAATAGAATTGAAGACCCAGAAATGAACCCCACACCTATGGACACTAAATTTTTGACAAAGGAGCTACAACCATCCAGTGTAAAAAAGATAGTCTTTTCAACAAATGATACTGGTTCAACTGGAGGTCAGCATGCAGAAGAAAGCTAATCGATCCATTCTTATTTCCTTGTCATAAGCTCATGTCCAAGTGGATCAATGAGTTCCACATAATACCAGACACACTGAAACTAATAGAAAACAATTTGGTTTACTTTTTCATAAAGAAGAACTGCTTCATTGATGTATGCTTTTATCTGCCCCAGGCTGAATAGCTTCAACAATGTACAGCCTGACAAATAGGATGTGATGGGTGCCCTTGAAGAATTTTTCATCAGATTTGCCTCTTGTCCGTTGTAGACCAAAAACCCCAGGATAAAATTCATACTGAGGCCTGAAAGAAAAAAATATATGACCAAACCTCTCCTATGTCCTTTTTGTCGTACATCACATGCCTAATTTACATTCTTCTGGAAGCATATGTAATTTTGCATTTATGTACTTAAAATATTTTAATTCCCTATGCATTACGTTTAACATCTTCATGGTTCTTATTGACATTTTTGGTATTTTAAGTTGATATAAATTATGGCTCCTGAATTGATAGGATTTTATCTTAAATAAATTTTGTAATTCTTTTTAACTTATTCTTGAATCTTTTTTACAGTCCATATATATCTGTTTCCCAATCCACACGCCCACTGTTCCACATCTCATGCCTCACCCCTACCATATCTCTAAGCATATGCCCGTAGCTGTCTATCCCCACCCACATATACCTTTATACTCCCTGAGACCTCAACTTTCTTGAGGGTTAGGTGCATCTACTATGACTGAGTCTACATCCCACAGGCCTTGCTGTATATGTGTTGGGATCTTCATATCAGCTAGTGTGTGCTGCCTGTTGGTGGCTTAGTGTCTGAGAGATCTTGGAGGTTCAGGTTTGTTGATACTGCTGATCTTTCTATAGGGTTACCTTCCACCTCAGTTTCTGCTAGCTTTCCCTAATTCAACCACAGGGGTTATCAGTTTCTGTCCATTTGTTGGGTATAAATAACTGCATCAGACTCTCACAGTTCCTTGTGAAGCTTCTAGGAGGGCCCTCATGATATGCCCCTATTTATAAGCACACCATTTTTGTTCTTGCAGTTCTTTCAGACAGAAACAGTTCTGGGTCAGAGTTTTTTTTCCTGTGGGATGCCAACTACATCCCTCCTCTTGATGCCTTGTCTTTCTATTCAAGGTGGACTCTACAAGTTCCCTGTCTGCATTGTAATACATTTTTTCTAAGCCCCCCTTTAAGACCTCAGAGTCTCTCACATCCTAGGTCTCTGGAATATTTTAGAGGGTCCCCAACTCCTACCTACAGATGTGTCCCATTTCAATTCTTTCTGCTTGTCCTCAGGGCTAGTGTCCTGCTCCCCCCATCAAATACCTGATCATGTTCCCCTCTTTCTCCCATTTTCTTTCCCACACAAGTCCCTTACTTTGCCCTTCTGCTCTTGCTTTCTTTTCCTCCCAAGTGGGATTGAGGTATCATCACATGGTCACTTTGTCTAGTTAATATTTGTGAGTTCTGTGGAGTGGATCCTGGGCTTTCTGTATTTTTTGACTAATATACACTTATTAGTGAGTACAAACTATGCAAATAACTTTGAGTATAAGTCACCTCACTCAGGTTGATATTTACTATTCCCATCCATTTGCCTGCAAAACTCATGATGTCCTCATTGTTAATACCTATGATGGTTCACATGTGAAGGTGTGGCCTTGTAGGTGTGTTACTGTGGGTGTGGGTTTAAGACCCTCACCCTAGTTGCCTGGAAGTTACTCTTCTACTTGCAGATGTAGAACTTTCATCTCCTCCTGCACCATATCTGCCTGGATGCTGTCTTGATGACAATGGACTGAACCACTGAGCCTGTAAGGCAGACCCAATTAAATGTTGCCTTTTATAGAACTTGCATCGGTCATGGTGTCTGTTCACAGCAGTAAAACCCTAAGACAGAATTTGGTACCAGGGACTGGGGTATTGCTGTGATAGGCATGACCATGCTTTTGTTTGGAAGAATGTGGATTTGGGGACTTTGGATTGGGACAGCCATGAAAGGCTTTAAGTGGGGCTAAATGGGCCAGCCTAGTAGGAATATGGAAGACAGTGGTGCTGAGGGTCATTTGAACTGTTTAAGCCTGCTGGCCCAAGAGGTTGCAGTGGAGAAGTACTTTAATATGTGGCTGGGAGACTGTTGTTATGATGTTTTGGTGAAGAAAACAGCTTATTTGTGCCATTGTCTGAAGAGACTGCCTAGGGCTAAGATAAAGAAATTTATATAAATTGTATCTGCAAAGGAAGTCTCAAAAAAAAAAAATCCCAAGAAAGACTTTGTTCTCTGGTTAAGTCTGATGAAGTGAATTTTGAACAAACATAGCAAGCTGAGAAAGGAAAAGTACAAAATACCTGGTTTGAGTATTAGAGGGACTTTAGGAAGTAAAATGGAGCTTAATTCAATTATATTAAATTAAATTAAGGGAATGGTGATCTTTGTTGGTCCTGAGACCTATGACGTCATATAGGCGACACTAATGCGGCCCTGCAGGTTTATTCCTGTTACCAAGGCAACGGCCACCATGTACCCAGAATTCAATAGGCCCACCGAGCCCACCTGTAATTTGAATAATAATGCCTATAAGAAGGAGCAGCTGCCCTTTCTCTTTCTCTCTTTCTTTCTACTCATCGTCCCCAGCCTTCCCCTCACCCCGTTCCCCTTTGTACCCCCATTTAAATAAACCCGCGTGGAGTACTTGGTCTGGTCTAACTGCTTCAGCTCACACCTCCCGGCTCCACCGCGAGCGCCGCGGCGGATCGTGCCTGCCGCCTGCGGATCCCAGCTTCGCGGACCAGGTGGCTCGGGGCCGTGATTCACTTCGCGGACCAGGCGGCTTGGGGCCGCGGTTCACTCCGGCCGCCGGCCGGCCGCGTGGGAAAAACCAACATTTTGTCGAGCCAGCCACGAGACTCTGCAGACCCTGCCGCCACAGCCGCCGCCACTGCCGCTGCCGCCGCCCCCGCGGCCAGCCACCGCCGCGCCACCGCCAAGGCAGGGCACCGCCGCACCACCGCCAAGGCAGGGCACTGCCGTGCCACCATCGCTGCCTGCCACGGCCGTCGCCGCACACACATCAAGTGAGTTCCTAGCACTCACCAGGCAGCTCAGACCAGACCAACAGCTCCACGCTCCCGACTATCGGATTGCAAACTTTCACGAACATACACCGGCAAATTGCTAAGGTAACTCTAGTTGGCTAGGGGGATTTCAGCCAAAGGATAGGAATTGGCCAGCCTACCCTGGGTTGAAATTCGTTCCCTAACCCAGCTCACATAACTGGCCCTGGCCAACATTCATTCGCATTAGGACGTTAGCCTTGGGTTAAATTCCCCCACCCCCCGGGAAGTGTTTTCACTGCTGTTTAAGTCCTGGCCAGGCAAGCACTTCCCGCCTCAAGACGCTCCTAGGATCTCACGCGACGGCCTGATTTCCTAGCCTAGCGGGTAATTATTCCCGCTATTATTGCAATATATTCCAGGACGCTGAGATTATATTGGATACCTTTTCCTTGACCCATGGGCAATACGTCTTCGATGGTACATCCAGGTACCCCACTGGGATGTCTCCTGGAGAATCTCAAATCTCTAAAATTAGCCTCCAATTTGAGGCGATCTAAGCTAATTAACCTCTGTAATAAGGTCTGGATTCAATACAAGCTAGATAATAACTCCAAATGGCCACCTAATGGCACCCTAGACCCTATCATTTTAAGGGATCTTAACACATATTGCCAGCAATCCGGTAAATGGGATGAAGTCCTCTATGTCCAAGCTTTCATGTATCTTCGTTCTAAACCATCCCTCTGTTCTGCCTGCTCTCCTTCTCAACTCCTCTTAGCCATGAAACCTACCCACCTCCCACTAGAGGGCGCTACATTCGATCCAGCTGACGAGCCACCCCTAATCAGCCGCAGGCCTCCTGGGCCTGCGAGACCCAAAACTGCAGCTTCAGCCTCTCTCTCTCAACAGGTTCCGGAGTCTATTAATCCAACCTCCCCAGACCCTTCCCCTCCCTCTCTGCCAGCTACAGGTCATTCCAAACACCCTGTACTGGCGCCAACCTTTACCCCTCCTATTACGCGTTCCAAGGCCACAGCCAAGTGCCCAACCACTCCTCCGAGGACACCTGACCCAGCAGCGGTCCTTCCTCTGAGGGAAGTGGCTGGAGTTAATGGTTTGGTTAGGGTACATGTTCCTTTCTCGTTGAGTGAACTCTCTCAAATAGAAAGCAGACTGGGTTCTTATACTTCTAATTCCTCTAGCTTTATTAAAGAATTTCAGTACATCACTCAATCCTATAGCTTAACTTTCCATGATGTCCATATGATTCTCACTAATAACTTACTCCCAGAGGAACGCAGGCGTGTCTTGGAAGAGGCGAGAGTGCATGCAGACCAGATTCACCAGACAGACAGAACATACCCAATTGGATCTGAGACAGTACCTGACCAGGATCCTCAATGGGATTACAATTCTACAGGTGGTATTTTAGCCAGAGACAGGTTTATTACATGCCTTATAGCTGGTCTCAGAAAGGCAGCCTTAAAGCCAGTAAACTTTGAAAAACTCCAGGAAGTTGTCCAGGACAAACAGGAAAATCCATCTCAGTTTTTAGATCGCCTTACAAAAGCTTTATTACAGTACACTAATCTAGATCCTGAGAATCCAGAAGGTAAGCAACTTTTAATGACTTATTTCTTTTCCCAGAGCTATCCCGACATAAGAGCTAAACTTAAACGTTTGGAGAGGGGGCCCCTAACTCCCCAGGCAGAAGTCTTAGCGCTGGCCTTCAAGGTGTACCATGGGAGGGATGAGAAAGCCCGAAAACAAAAATACCACATGCTGGCAAAGGCTGTCCGACCAGCTCCAGCCACCACCCCGGGCTCCTGGCCTTCTAAGGCCAAACTACCGCCAGCTCCCTGCTATAGATGTGGTCAAATGGGTCACTGGGCGAGGGATTGCCCCAACCCCCACAAGCCAAAAGGACCATGTCCTGAGTGTCATCGTGAGGGACATTGGGCGATCAATTGCCCTCGGGTCGCACAGAGCAGAAGGCCATCTCGCCCAGATACTCCTCCAACAGACCTCCTAGGCTTGGCTATGGATGACTGAAGGGGCCGGAGCTCTCTTGACCCGACAACACCCATCACCAGCAGGGAGCCCCGGGTAACCATAGTGGTATGCGGATGGCCTATCTCCTTCCTACTGGACACTGGAGCCACCTACTCAGTCCTGGTAGAGTTTTGGGGGCCCACTTCGCCTTCGTGTCTCCCCATAGTCGGGATAGGGGGACAGCCTTACCTTCCTCACCAGACTCCACCACTTAGCTGCACTTTTAGAAACATACCCTTCACCCATTCCTTTTTGGTAGTGCCAACTTCTCCCGTTCCCTTATTAGGTAGGGACCTTTTAGTTAAGTTGGGGGCTTCAATTTCCTTTGGCCCCCTCACGCGCCTGAACCCAAGCTCGCCAGCAGTTCCCCTACTTCTCCTTCTAGCCAGTAAATCTACTAACACTAACACTTTGTTTCCTCTACCAGCTTCTCAGGTGGACCCCAGAGTTTGGGACGTCCAGAATCCTTCTGTCGCTAGACATCATTCCCCCATTGTTATCCAGTTACTGGACCCTACCAGGTACATCACCCAAGCCCAATACCCTCTCTCTCTTCAAAGCATCAGGGGACTCAAGCCTATCATCTCTGACCTCTTAAGAAAAAAACTTCTCCGCCCTACCTCTTCTCCCTTCAACACCCCTATACTAGCAGTCAAAAAACCTAATGGTGCCTATCGCCTGGTTCAAGATCTCAGGCGCATTAATGCTGCAGTGGTACCTCTCCATCCTGTCGTAGCCAATCCTTACACACTTCTTTCTACTATCCCCTCAGGAACTTCTCATTTCTCAGTCCTAGATCTAAAAGATGCCTTTTTCTCTATCCCCCTTGACACTCAATCAGAAAATATATTTGCTTTTACCTGGACAGATCCTGATACCCACTTTTCTACCCAACTTACCTGGACTGTTCTGCCTCAGGGATTCCGAGACAGCCCACACCTATTTGGCCAGGCTCTGGCTTCTGATTTACTCTCTCTATCTCTCCCTAGATCAAAACTTCTTCTTTATGTAGATGATGTTCTTTTATGTAGCCCATCTTTAGAGGTTAGCCAAGCAGACACCTCTACCCTTCTAAATTTCCTTTCCAGTCGAGGCTACAGGGTCTCACCTTCTAAGGTTCAACTGTCTACTCCTCAGGTTACCTATTTGGGGTTAACAATTACCCCAACCCACAAGGCTATTACCTTAGATAGAAAGAATCTAATTCAGTCTTTAACTGTTCCTTCCACAAAGGAAGAGATCTTGTCATTCCTAGGAATGGCTAGCTTCTTACATTCCTGGGTTCCTTCCTTTTCCCTCCTTTCTCGGCTCTTATATGAGGCAGCATTAGGCCCCACCCATGAACCTCTTCTCAAACCTGTTACTAAGCCCTTTCAGAGACTCCAACAGGCTCTCCTTAAGGCCCCAGCCTTACACCTCCCTGACCTGACTCGTCCCTTCTCCCTCTATGTAACTGAAAAAGAGGGATTTGCCCTTGGAGTCTTAGGTCACCAGCTAGGACCTTCTTTTGCACCTGTAGCATACCTGTCCAAAAGACTAGATTTAACCATCCGAGGATGGGCACCTTGTATTCGTACCTTAGCAGCTGCTGAACTACTTATTCGAGAGTCAAAGAAACTAACCTTGGGGTCTCCCATAACTGTGCTCTCTTCTCATAACCTGTCCCAGCTCCTAACTTATAAAGGCTTGCAGACTCTACCTCCCTCCAGGGTCCTTTCTCTTCAGGTAGCGCTAATAGAAGATCCTACGCTCACCTTCCAATCATGTCCTCCTCTCAATATTTCTAATCTTCTTCCCCGACCTAACACTAACCACTCCCTTTCTCATTCCTGCACTGAGACTTTAGAGCAACTACTACCTCATCCTTCACACATACAGGAGGGCACATTGCCTCAAGCCATTTATACCTGGTACACAGACGGAAGCTCCTTTCTATATGAAGGGACTAGAAAAGCTGGCTATGCCATAGTGTCAGACACCGAGGTGATAGAGGCACAGGCCCTCCCTTCACACACCACGAATCAGCAGGCTGAGCTAATAGCTCTCACTCGTGCCTTTCAATTGGCACAGGGACAATCCCTTAATGTCTATACAGATTCCAAATATGCTTTTCATATCCTCCTGTCCCACGCTGCTATCTGGAAAGAGTGCGGGTTACTTACCACCACAGGAGGATCGATAACTAATGCAAGCCACATTTTAGCCATGCTAAAGGCCTCCCATCTCCCCACAGCTATTGGGATTGTCCATTGCAGATCCCACCAGACGGATGACTCTATCGTCTCCAAGGGAAACAACCGAGCTGATGAGGCAGCTAGGACTGCAGCTCTTAGAGGGCTAAACTCATCTTATCTTCCCCGAGATATCCTCACACTTCAACCCACATCTCTACCTTCTCCTCCTGACACTCGTCAAACTCTATCCTATCTTCACCAACTCTTTCATCCTAACAGCCGAGCGTTATCTTCTTTTGTTAAGTCCCACCTACAGCCTACTCCTGAGGACTTAAGTTTCTTAAAATCTATCACTGCCTCTTGTAAAATTTGTCAGATGTTGGATTCCAACTCGAGATATCGTAGCACCCCTTTCCCTACCCATCAGGCTAGAGGTTCCCTTCCTGGAACTGACTGGCAAATTGACTTTACCCACATGCCCACTGTCAAGCGTGCCAAGTACCTCTTGGTCTTAGTGGACACCTTATCGGGGTGGGTAGAAGCGTTTCCCACCACTAACAAGAGGGCTCAGACAGTTTCTGATCTCCTCCTCCGAGAGATCATCCCCCGATTTGGTGTTCCAGCCTCTCTTCAGTCAGACAATGGCCCTGAATTTACTTCCCAGGTTTCTCAGATTCTTTCTAAGGCCCTAAACATCCCTTGGCATTTCCACATTCCCTACCATCCCCAATCTTCAGGTAAGGTAGAAAGAACTAACCGTTCTTTAAAAACCACCCTTGCCAAGCTGTCACAGGAACTTCACCTCGACTGGGTAAAACTCCTACCTCTGGCTCTTTTCAGACTACGAGCTCTCCCCAAGCGACCCCTTCTCATCTCACCCTTTGAACTTATGTATGAAAGTCCAGTTTTAACTCCTGGTCTTTCACCTAAATGCTCTCCCCTCCCAGACCACCTACTCACCCCATTGCTTTGCCATCTTCGTTCTCTCCTATGGAACTTTGCTGACCACCATCTACCGCGGCCACAGACTGTCTCCTGTCCACTTCCTATCAACATTGGAGACCAAGTCCTCTTATCTCCTCCAGATCATCGGCCGCCACCTCTCTCACCCAAGTGGCAAGGTCCTTTTAAGGTGATTCTCGTGACCCCCACAGCTGCTAAACTCGAAGGATTCTCTCATTGGATCCACCTGTCTCACCTTAAACCTTTTATCCCTCTACCTAAAAATGACTGTTCTTCATACACGTCAACCCCAACAGGACCGTGCTCTATTAAACTCCGGAGGACTTCGAGATCATCCACCTTGTCCCCAATTCCAGAACATGAGACTCCACTCCGGCATCCGAGCTCGACCTCATTGGATTAGACATGGGTTTCTTGTCCTACCCCTGCTGTTCTTCATTTCCATCCAGGGCAGCCCTTACATCTGGAGATTCGAGGTTCATGAAACCCCTACAGATAACAAACAGTCTTTCCAAATAGGATCGGGAAACTGCTCCATATCCGGATGCCAAGAACCGGTCCAAATTGCGATCGTTCCTATATCGGTTATCCCATCCAAATATTATGATCTCTATACTTGCTTTCTCTTTGACCAGACAAAAGATTATTGCAGAAGATGGCCGGACGAATATGGGGGCTGCCCATATTGGTCTTGCCAGATACATATGCTAGGATCACGGGTCAATCACTTCTTCTATCAACATCGCAAGACACTTTTCTTCTACATACAAGACCCGTGGGATTCCAGGTGGGAGACAGGAGTTGTTGGTAAGCTTTATCGTAAAAATCAGCCCAGCTCCCCAGTAAGTACCATCCATATTCAGAGAAAGTATATCTCAATCGCCCAGCATCTAGGTATTGAAAAGGTAGGGGAGATAATCAAACATTCCTCTGAGGTCCTCGATTCTTTGACAGCACCCCTCATAAATGGCACTAACTTGTCATTTCGTCTATTGCTTCAAACTTTGACCTCAGCATACCAGCTCCTTAATGTCACCAGGCCTGGTCGCTTTAAAGATTGTTGGTTATGTGTACCCCCAGGAACTGACTCAAAACTATCACTTACAGCTTCTCCAATGATACTGCCAAATAACCTTACCTCACCTTTTGTCAGCTGTCCTGACTCTGATGTCACCATGGCTCCATACCTTGCCTCTGTCCCTCTCTTTGGCATAGAAAACTGTTTTAAGGCCTCTGGGACACGTTCTGTAGGAACGTTAAGCCCCCTAGACTGTAATAAAACCATAAGCCTTGATATATCATCTCTGCCACAATGCCCTGCAATCCAAAACACGTCAATTCTTTGTGGCACTTGGGTATATCGTCGCCTACCTGCCAGCTGGCCTGGAGTTTGCACATTAATACTCCTTTTCCCTGAACTGGGAGTAATCCAGGGAAATGAGCCTTTGCCAATACCAGTGGTAAATATGATGGCTGCTCGACGTGAGAGGGCAGTTCAAATCGTGCCCCTCTTGGTCGCTACAGGAATAGCCGTAGGCGTTGGCACTGGTGTGGCGGGAATAACTACCTCTTTGGCCCAATACAATACATTCACTTCCCAGTTTAAAAGTGATCTCCAGGGAATGACTGAAACTGTGCTTACTATCCAAAAGCAGATCAATTCTTTGGCAGCCGTAGTGCTTCAGAACCGACGTGGACTAGATGTCTTCACAGCTGAAAGAGGTGGTCTTTGCCTGTTCCTTCAAGAAGAATGCTGCTTCTATGTCAACCAGTCCGGGATAGTGAAAAACAAAATCCAGGAGCTCCAGTCAGACATAAAAAACTTCAGAGATCGTGAGACCTCCAGTTCTGGGATTTTTGAAAACCCTATATGTAAATGGATACTGCCTTTTGTAACGCCCCTTCTAGTCATCTTTCTCGTGCTGTTATTTGCGCCTTGCCTCATTAATCTCGTTTCTACATTCTTCCAACGGCAAATGCAAAAAAAATTCCAACCAAACTATTAATCAGCTTCTGTTACAGAATTACCAGCCGCTGCCCACGGAAGAGCCGCTGTCCACAGAAGTACCTGACGCAGACGGCCCCGATGGTGAAAATCAGCTGCGCCCCCAAACTGACGACGCCCCTAGAATGCAGGAAGTAGTTTAAGAGACACGACGCCCTCATTCCCTTTCACCATCGCCCCCCCTCTTCCTTTCCTTTTTTAATAACAGAAATGGAGGAATGTTGGTCCTGAGACCTATGACGTCATATAGGCGACACTAATGCGGCCCTGCAGGTTTATTCCTGTTACCAAGGCAACGGCCACCATGTACCCAGAATTCAATAGGCCCACCGAGCCCACCTGTAATTTGAATAATAATGCCTATAAGAAGGAGCAGCTGCCCTTTCTCTTTCTCTCTTTCTTTCTACTCATCATCCCCAGCCTTCCCCTCACCCTGTTCCCCTTTGTACCCCCATTTAAATAAACCCGCGTGGAGTACTTGGTCTGGTCTAACTGCTTCAGCCCACACCTCCCGGCTCCACCGCGAGCGCCGCGGCGGATCGTGCCTGCCGCCTGCGGATCCCAGCTTCGCGGACCAGGCGGCTCGGGGCCGCGGTTCACTTCGCGGACCAGGCGGCTTGGGGCCGCGGTTCACTCCGGCTGCCGGCCGGCCGCGCGGGAAAAACCAACAATCTTAGGGCAAGATTCCACCCATTATTTTAGGTTCAGACAATGTAGTACAAGGCTTTAATTCCTGGAGGCAAAGATAAGCAGATCTTTGAGTTCAAGGCCAGCCTAGAAAAGAACAAATTCTAGGTGAAGGAACACTTAAATCCAGGTTTGGTGTACCACTCCTTTAATCCAAATGCTTAGGAGACAGACATCCATATCTCTGTGTTCAAAGTCTGTCTATGGAGCAAGATTCAGAACATCCAACTTAAGCTTTGAAGGAGATGAGAAAAAGGAAACTAGTGATAATATAATAGAACAAGGACGCCAATGTTCTAGCTCCTGCATGCAGCAGAACTCAGCAGGTTCAGCCATCTGTCTCTGGCTTTATATTCAAGAGGAGAAGGAGACTAGTGGGACAATTGATGATATTTAGCTGGAGCTAAGAAATTAGTGGTGATTAAGAAAAGACCAACATCACTGAGGTAAAATCTTCTGGGAAATATTTCCTGATATAACAAACAAGATGTATTCCAGAGAGAGTCAAGGTTATACTTCATGCTGTAGCTGTACTTGGTAAGGTAACATGGAAGAATCATCCAGGTGGTACTCGTTTTGAAGGCATGAAGGCATCATGAAGGACAGCTGAAGTTTGGCACTGTGAGAGGCCATGGAATACCATTGGTGAAAGTGTATCCTCATTTGTAATTGACAGCCCAGGACTGAAGGGCTTGTTCAAAGGAGTTGAAGCTTGGTACCATGAAGAGAGCCCATGAGAGGCTTTGGTGAAGCATAGCTTCAGTGGAAGACCCTAGCATATTGGAGATGTCAGTACCATGGGATAACCACCAAGAACAGCAGTGACAGTGGAGTCCCACTGACGGCACACCAGGACATTAGAGTCCCACCTGACATTAGAGTCCCACAGACGGCACACCAGGAGAAGTGACACCAGATCTTTGGAGATGCACAGAATATCATGTGTGGATCTCAGATATTGAAACAAGACGCTATGATGCTGAAATTGGCTTGGGGTACCCAAAATGTTAAAGGTGTCAAAGCCACAGAATGCCTGCCAAGGAAAGCTGTTAACAGGGAATGGAAGAAGCACAGGAGAAAGAACCTTGCTGCAGTCAACAAAGATGAAAAAGGAGTTCAATCTCTAAATACTGCTTTGCCATCAGACATGAATATGCAGAGTTTGGACTTTGCCCAGCTTGTTTCCTGTCTTGCTTGGGGGATTATACCTAAGTAATTGTATGAATCTCAGAAGAGACCTTGAACTTTGGACTTTTTTTATTGGATATATTCTATATTTACATTTCATTTCCCTTTTTCTGTTTTCCTGCCCCCCAAAGGTCCCACATGCCCTTTTCCCTCCCCGTGTTCTCCCATCCACCCTTTCCCATTTCCCTGTTCTGGTATTCCCTTTCACTGATCCTTTGAGCCTTTCCACAACCAGGTTCCACCCTGTCCTTCTTCTTGGACATCATTTGGTTTGTGGATTTTGTCTTTGGTGTCCCAAGATTCTAGGCTAATATCCACTTATCAGTGAGTGCATACCAGTCTTTTGAAATTGGGTTACCTCACTTAGTATGATATTCTCCAGCTCCATCTATTTCTCTAAGAATTTCATGAAATCATTGTTTCTAATGGCTGAATAGTACTTCATTGTGTATATATACCATACTTTTTGTATACATTATTCCATTGAGGGACATCTGGGTTCGTTCCACCTTCTGGCTATTATAAATAAGGCTGCTATGAACATAGTGGAGAATATATATGCTGGGGAATTCTCTGAGTATATGCCCAAGAGTGGTATAGTGGGGTCCTCAGGAAGTATCATACCAAGTTTTCTGACAAACCCCAGACTGATTTCCAGAGTGGTAGTGCCAGGTTGCAATACCAAAAGAACTGGAGGATTGTTCTTCTTTCTCCACATCCTCACCAACACCTGTTTTGTCCTAAGTTTTTGATCTTAGCCATTCTGAATTGTGTGAGGTGAAATCTTAGGGTTGTTTTGATTTGCATTTCTCTAATGACGAATGACATTGAACATTTTTTTAAGGTGTTTCTCAGCCATCCGAATTTCTTCAGGTGAAAAGTCTTTGTTTAGCTCTGTAACCAATTTTTTGATAGGATTATTTGTTTTTCTGGTGTCTAACTTCTTGAGTCTTTGTATACATTTGATATTAGCCCTCTGTCAGATGTAGGGTTGGTGAAGATCTTTACCCAATTTGTTGGTTGCTGATTTGTCCTTTTGACAGTGTCTTTTGCCTTACAGAAACTTTGTAATTTTATGAGGTCCCATTTGTCTATTATTGATCTTAGAGAATAATCTGTTGGTGTTCTGTTCAGGAATATTCCCCCTGAGCCAATGTCCACAAGGGTCTTCCCCAGTTTCTTTTCTATTAATTTTAGTGTGTCTTGTTTAATGTGGACGTCCTTGATCCACTTGGAGTTGAGCTTAGTACAAGGAGATAAGAGTGGATCAATTCTCATTCTTCTGCATGTTGACTTCCAGTTGAGCCAGCACCATTTGTTGAATAGGCTATCTTTTTGCAACTGGATGTTTTCAGCTCTTTGTCAATGATCAATTAGCCATAGATATGTGGGTTCAATTCTTGGTCTTCAATCCTATTCCAATGATCCACCTCCCTGCTACTGTACCAATACCATACAGTTTTTAACACAACTGCTCTGTAGTATTGCTTGAGGTCCGGGATATTGATTCCCCCAGAAGTACTTTTACTGTTGAAGATAATGTTAGCTATCCTGGGTTTTTGGTTATTCCAGATGAATTTGAGAATTTTTCTTTCTAACCCTATGAAGAACTGAGTTGGGATTTTGATGGGGATTGCATTGAAACTGTACATTGCTTTTGGCAAGATTGCCATTTTAACTATATTAATCTTGCCAACCCACGAGCATGGAAGATTTTTCCATTTTCTGAGGTCTTCTTCCATTTCCTTCTTCAGAGACCTGAAGTTTATGTCAAACAAATCTTTCACTTGTTTGGTTAGAGTCACACCAAGATACTTTATATTGTTTGTGGCTATTGTGAAGGGTGCCATTTCCCTAATTTCTTTCTCAGCCTGCTTATCCTTTGGTATAGGAAGGCTATTGATTTGCTTGAGTTGATTTTATAACCAGTTACTTTACTGAAGTTGTTAATCATGTGTAGGAGTTCTCTGGTGGAATTTTTTGGGTCGCTTAAGTGTACTATCCTATAATCTGTGAATAGTGATAGTTTTACTTCTTCCTTTCTGATTTGTATCCCTTTGACTTCCTTATATTGTCGATTTGCTCCAGCTAGTACCTCAAGTACTATAATGAAAAGATATGATGAGAGGGGACAGCCTTGTCTAGTCCCTGATTTGAGTGGGATTGCTTCAAGTTTCTCTCTGTTTACTTTGATGTTGTCTACCGGTCTGCTGTAAATTGCTTTTACTATGTTTAGGTATGGGCCTTGAATTCTTGTTCTTTCCAAGACTTTTAGCATGAAAGGATGCTACTTTTTGTCAAATGCTTTCTCAGCATCCAATGAGATGACCATGTGTTTTTTTTCCTATGAGGTTGTTTATGTAGAGGATTACACTAACGGATTTCCATATATTGAACCATCCCTGCATCCCTGGGATGAAGCCAACTTGATCATGGTGAATGATCATTTTAATATATTCTTGGATTTGGTTGGCAAGAATTTTATTGAGTATCTTTGCATCGATGTTCATAAGGGAGATTGGTCTGAAGTTCTCTTTCTTAGTTGGATCTTTGTGTGGTTTTGGTATCAGGGTAATTGTGGCTTCGTAGAATGAGTTGGACAGTGTTCCTTCTGTTTCTATTTTGTGGAATAATTTGAAGAGTATTGGTAGTATGTCTTCTTTGAAGGTCTGATAGAATTCTGCACTAAAACAGTCTGGTCCTGTGCTTTTTTTGGTTGGAAGACTTTATGACCCCTTCTATTTCTTTGTGGGTTATGGGACTGTATAGACGATCTATTTGATCCTGGTTTAATTTTGGTATTTGGTATCTGACTAGGAAATTGTCCATTACCTCCAGATTCTCCAGTTGTGTTGAGTATAGGATATTGTAGTAGGATCTGACGATTTTTTGAATTTCCTCAGTTTCTGTTGTTATATGTCCTTTTTCATTTCTAATTTTGTTAATTTGAATACTGTCTCTGTGCCCTTTGGTTAGTCTGGCTAAGGGTTTATATATCTTGTTGATTTTTTTCAAAGAACCAGCTCCTGGTTTTGATGATTCTTTTCATGGTTCTTTTTGTTTAAACTTGATTGATTTCAGCCCTGAGTTTAAAGATTTCCTGTCTTCTACTCCTCCTGGGTGAAATAACTTCTTTTTGTTCCAGAGCTTTGAGGTGTGCCGTTAAGTTGCTAGTACATGTTCCCTCCTGTTTCTTTTTGGAGGCACTCAGGGCTATCAATTTTCCTCTTATCACTGCTTTCATTGTGTCACATAGATTTGGGTATGTTGTGCCTTTATTTTCATTAAATTTTAGAAAGTCTCTGATTTCTTTCTTTATTTCTTCCTTGATTAAGGAAGCATTGAGTAGAATATTGTTCAGCCTCCATGTGTATGAGGATTTTCTGTTGTTTTGGTTGTTATTTAAGACCACTCTTACTCCATGGTGATCAGATAGGAGACATGTGATTAGTTCGATCTTCTTATATTTCTTGAGGTCTGACCTGTGTCCAATTATATGGTCAATTTTGGAGAAAGTTCCAAGAGGTGCTGAGAAAAAGGTATAGTCTTTTGTTTTAGGATGAAATGTTCTAAATATATCTGTTAAATCCAATTGGTCCAAAGTTTCAATGAGTTTCCCTTTGTCCCTGTTTAGCTTCTGTTTTCCTCATTGGTCCATTGAGGATAGTGGAGTGTTGAGGTCCCCCACAATTATTGTGTTAGGTGCAATGTGTGCTTTGAGCTTTAGTAAAGTTTCTTTTATGAATGAGGTTGCCCTTGCATTTGGAGCATATATGTTTAGAATTTTGAGTTCTTCTTGGTGGATTTTTCCTTTGACCAGCAAGAAGTGACCTTCTGTGTCTCTTTTGAGACTTTAGGTTAAAAGTCATTTTTTTTTCTGATATTAGAATGGCTACTCCAGCTCGGTTCCTGAGACCATTTGCTTGTAAAATTGACTTCCAGCCTTTTACTCTAAGGTAGTGTTTGTCTTTGACCCTGAGGTGTGTTTCCTGTATGCAGAAAAATGGAGGATCCTGTTTATGTATCTAGTCTGTTAGTCTATGTCTTTTTATTGGGGAATTGAGTCCACTGATGCTTAAAGATATTAAGGAATAGTGATTATATCTTCCTGTCATTTTTGATGTTATTTTTGTTTTTGAGTGGTTATCTTCTTTTGAGTTTGATGGAAGAAGGTTACTATCTTGCTTTTTCTAGGGTGTAGTTTCCCTCCTTGTGTTGGAGTTTTCCTCCTATTCTCATTTGTAGGGCTGGGTTAGTTGAAAGATATTGTGTAAATTTAGTCTTGTCATGGAATATTTTGATTTCTCCATCCATGTTGATTGAGAGTTTGCTGGGTATAGTAGTTTTGGCTGACATTTGTGTTCTCTTAGGGTCTGCATGAGATCTGACCATGATCTTCTAGCTTTCATGGTCTCTGTTAAGAAGTCTGGTGTGATTCTGATCCGTCTTCCTTTATATGTTACTTGGCCTTTTTCTATTACTGCCTTTAATATTCTTTCTTTGTTTAGTATGTTTGGGGTTTTGATTATTATATGCCCAGAGGTATTTCTGTTCTGGTCCACTCTCTTTGGAGTTCTTTAAGCTTCTTGTATATTCATGGGTATCTCTCTCTTTAGGTTAGGGAAGTTTTTTTTTCCACAATTTTGTTGAAGATATTTCCTTGCCCTATAAATGGTAGATCTTCACTCTCATCTATCCCTATAATTCTTAGGTTTGGTCTTCTCATTGTGTCCTGGATTTCCTGGATGTTTTGGGTTACCAGCCTTTTGCATTTTGCACTTTCTTTGACTGTAGAGTCAAAGGTTCCTATGGTATCTTCAGCATCTGAGATTCTTGCTTCAATCTCTTGTATTCTGTTGTTAATATTTGCATCTATGTCCCCTGATTTGTTCCCAAGGTTTTCTCTCTCCAAAGTTGTCTCCCTTTGTGATTTCTTAGTTGTTTCTACCTCTATGTTTAGATCTTGGATGGTTTTTCTCAGTTCCTTCACTTGTTTATTTGTATTTTCTTGCAATTCCTTAAGAGATTTTTGTGTTTACTCTTTCGTGACTTCTGCCTGTTTACTCAATTTCTCCCGCATTGCTTTAAGTAATTTTTTCATTTCGTCTTTATTGGCTTCTGTCTGTTTATCCATATTCTCCTGGAATTTTTAATTGATTTTTGTGTTTGCATTGGAAGGGCTTCTACCCTATTCATGTTCCCCTGCATTTCTTTAAGAGATTTGTTTATGTCTTTTTGTGTTCCTCTATCATCATCATGACCAGTGCTTCTAAATCCAACTCTTGTTTTCTTGGTGTGTTGGGGTATCCAGGACTTGCTGTGGTTGGAGAATTGGGTTCAGATGCTGCCATGTTGCCTTGATTTCTGTTAGTAATGTTCCTAAGTTTGCCTTTTGCCATCTGTTTATCTCTGGAGTTAGTTGGCCTTGTTGTTACTGGTAGGTGTTTGAAGCTCCTGTGAGCCTGGGGTTTGGCACTTCATTCATAGAGGGAGTCCATACTCCCAAGGTGGAGACTGGAAGGTTTCTGCTACTGGGCTCCAAATTAACCTCCTCAGCTCTGGAGGAGCCTCGAAGGTGGTGTTCCCAGTCCACAGAACTCTGTCTGGTTAGCTGTCTTTGATGTCCTGAGGCAAGATTTTGGCCTCTGGCTGTACTTCAGGAACAGACCCCCAAGCTAGTTGGTGCCCACCCAGGTCAGCACAGAGACCACCCACCTAGCTGATCTGGCTCTGGGTGCACTGACCAGCTGTCTGTCCACAGACCTCCAGCTGCAGAGCTGCTCTGACTCAGGGTGCCGGCAGGAGCCTGACAGGGTAGTCAATGTTAGGCTAAGACTCTGTCCACACACATGGCTATAGTTGTCAGCCACCCGCAGTGCCCTGAGGCAAGATGGCTGAACTTTAGACTTTTAAGTGTTGAATGTTCCTCTTTCTCTGCATCCGTGCCAACACCGGCTGTCTCCTGAATTTTAAACTTAGCCATTCTGACTGGTGTGAGGTGAAATCTCAGGGTTGATTTGATTTGCAATACCCTAGTGACTAATGATGTTGAACATTTCTTAAGGTGCTCCTCAGCCATCCAAATTTCTTCAGGTGAAAATTCTTTGTTTAACTCTGTAACCCATTTTTTAAATAAGGTAATTTGGGTCACTGGGGTCTAACTTCTTGAGTTCTTTGTATATATTGGATATTAGCCCCCTGTTGGATGTGTGGTTGGTTAAGATCTTTTCCCAATTAGTGATGTTGGCTACCGGTTTGCTGTATATTGCTTTTACTATGTTTAGGTATGGGCCTTGAATTCCTGTTCTTTCCAAGATTTTTAGCATGAAAGGATGCTGTATTTTGTCAAATGCTTTTTCAGCATCTAATGAAATGACCATGTTTTTTTTTTTAATTTGTTTATGTAGTGGATTGCATTGATGGATTTCCATATATTGACCCATTCCTGGATCCCTGGGATTAAGCCTACTTAACCATGGTGGATGACTGTTTTGATGTGTTCTTTGATTCGGTTGCAAAGACTTTTATTTAGAATTTTTGCAGTTGTTTGCAATGATGCAGAGAAAGAGGAACACTCCTCCACTACTTGTGGGATTTCAAGATGGTATAACCACTATGGAAATTAGTCTGGCAGTTCCTCAGAAAACTGGGCATGACACTCCCGGGGGACTCTGCTTTACCACTCCTGGGCATATACCCAGAGGATTCCCCATCATGCAACAAGGACACATGTTCCACTATGTTCATAGCAACCTTATTTATAATAGCCAGAAGCTGGAAAGAACCCAGATGTCCCTCATGAAATTTTTAGGAAAATGGTTGGAACTGGAAAATATCATCCTAAGTGAAGTAACCCAATCACAAAAGAAAATGCAAGGAGTACAATCACTGATAAGAGGATATTAATTATCCCAGAAGCTCTGAATACTCAACACACAATTAGCATATCAAAAGATTACCAAGAAGAAGGAAGGAGATGGCCCTGATCCTGGAAAGGCTTGATACATCATTGTAGAGGAATATCAGTACAGAGAAATGGGAGGGAGTGATTGAGGAATGGGCGGAGGGCAGAGAGCTTCTCAGACATATGGGAAGGGGGGAACACGGAATGGGGAAAACATTTGGAATGTAAACAAATAATATAGAAAAACAAATAAAAACACTGTTGAGACTGCTATAGGGTGCAGGCACTTTGGAAGTTGGATAAATGTAGTTTGCATTATACTATATTTAAATATAGCCCCCATAGACTCATGTTTTAACAAGCCCATTGGCACGAGTGAGAGGAATGTGAGGGTTAGTATATGATTGAACCATGGAGTGACCCTATTAGGAGGTGTGGACTTGTTGGAGTAGGTGTATCACTGTGGGTGTAGGCTTAATCGTCTCACCCTAGAAGTTAGTCTTCTACTTGCAGCCTTCAGATGAAGATGTAGAACTCTCAGCTCCTCTTGTATCATATCTGCCTGGATACTCCCATGTTTCTGCCTTGATGACAATGGACTGAAACACTGAGCCTGTAAGCTAGACCCAATTAAATGTTGTCTTTCATAGAACTGGCATTGGTCATGGTGTCTGTTCACAGCAGCAAAACACTAACTAAGATAATACCTGAGTAGTATAGCATTTTTTAAATGAACAACATTTTCTGCAACCATTCTTCTGTTGTGCAATATCTGTGCTATTTCGAGCTTCTGGATATCACACATAGTGCTGCTATGAACATAGAAAAACACATTCCTTTGGGACATAATGAGGTATCTCTGGATATATGCCCATGAGGAATAAACAATTTTTAAATATAAAAGAAATTCTGGGGGAATCACCATCACTGATCTCAAGCTATACCACAAATCAATAGTGATAAAAATGCATGGAATTGATACAGAAACAGACGTGTTTATAAAAGGTATAGCATTGACAACCCAGAAATTAAAACACACACTTATGGACACTTGACTTTGACAATGAAGCTAAAAAGGAACATTTGAAAAAAGAAAGCATCTTCAATAATTGGTGCTGGTCTAACTGGCTGTCTGTATGTAGGAAAATGAAAATAGACCCAGATTTTTCATCTTGCACAACCTCAAGTCCAAGTGGATCAAGGACCTCAATATAAAAACAGATAGCCAAATACAATATAAATATTCAATGCAATCTCCATCAAAATCCCAACTCAATTCTTCATAGAGTTAGAAAGTGAAATTCCCTTTGACCAGCAAGAAGTTACATTCCTGGTCTCTTTTGATGATTTTAGGTTGAAAGTCAATTTTATCCGATATTAGAATGGCTACTCTCGCTTGGTTCCTGAGACCATTTGCTTGTAAAATTGTCTTCCAGCCTTTTACTCTAAGGTAATATTTGTCTTTGACATTGAGATGTGTTTCCTGTATGAAGCAAAATGTAGGGTCCTGTTTCCGTATTCAATCTGTTTGTCTATGTCTTTTTATTGGGCAATTGAGTCCATTCATGTTAAGAGATATTAATGAATAGTAATTATTATGTCTTGACATTTTTGAAATTATTTTTATATTTGAGAGTACCTTTTTTTGGATTTGATGAGAGGAGGTTTCTATCTTGCTTCTTCCTGGGTGTAATTTCCCTCCTTGTGTTGTTGTTTTCCCCAATTATCCTTTGTAGGGATGGGTTTGTGGAAAGATATCATGCAAATTTGGTTTTGCCATGAAATACCTTGGTTTCTCCATCTATGGCGATTGAGAGTTTTGCTGGGTGTAGTAGTTTTGGCTGAAATTTGGTCACTTCTTGCTGGTCAAAGGGAAAATCCACCAAGAAGAACTCTCAATAATGAACATCTATGCTCCAAATGCAAGGGCACCCTCATTCATAAAAGAAACTTTACTAAAGCTTAAAGCCCACATTGCACCTAATACAATAATTGTGGGTGACTTCAACACCCCACTCTCCTCAATGGACTGATCAGGAAAGCAGAAACTAAATAGGGACACAGTGAAACTAATTGAAACTTTGGACCAATTGGAATAGGCGGCGGGAAGCAGGGAAGAGGACTTATGGGACATAGGGTGAAGGGGAACCTAGGAAAGGGGAAAGCCTTTGGAATGTAAACAGAGAATATAGAAAATAAACAAAATAAAAAAAATAAAGAGAAATTCTCAAATTCATCTAGAATAACAAAAACGAACAAACAAAAAACAAAAAAAAGGAGAACAAAAACTATTATCAACAGTAAAAGAACATTTAGGAGAATCAGTATCATGAACCACAAGCAGTACTACAGAGGATTATTGTTAAAAACTGCATGGTATCAGTACATGGACAGACAGGTAGAACAATGGAATAGAATTGAAGTCTCAGAAATTGATTGATACACCTATGGTCATTTGATAATTGACAAGGGAGATAAAACCATCTAGTGGGGAAAAAAAGTAGCCTTTTAAACAAATGGTACTGGTTCAACTGGAAGGTAGCATGCAGAAGAATGCAAATCAATCCGTTCTTATCTAGTTCTTCTAAGGCCAAGACCAAGAGTATCAAGGACCTCCACATAAAACCAGACACACTGAAACTAATAGGAAAGAAAGTGGGGAAGGGCTTGGAACACATGGGCACAGGGTAAAATGTCCTGAATAGAACAGCAATAGCATAGGCTTTAAGATCAAGGATTGACAAATGGGACCTCAGAAAATTACAAAATTTTGGTAAAGCAAGGGACACTGTCAATAGGACACAAAGGCTACCACCAAATAGGGAAATATCTTTATCAACCCTCCATCTGACAGTGGGTTAATATCCAATATATACAAAGAATTCAAGTAGTTAGACTCCGATCTTGGACCCTACAGCCCAACCGGGGGGAGCTCCGGATACACAGAGAGCCCACAGTGAGATAGAGTTCCATGGTCTCACACTATCCTGGGGAGAACAGCTCAACCAGATGGAGCCCTGCCGACTGGGAGAGCCTCAGCCTAGTCTTCAGCAGTCCAGTCAGGAAGCCATGGACCTTCAGGAAATACTGTGGCTAGACAGAACCACGAGACCGGCCACCATCTTGGAGCTAGTAGACTAACCAAGCAAACCAGGAGGAGACCACTGGAGGCCAGTTAAGTATCCAGAGGCAAGCAGGGAGGAGACTTGAATCCAGATCAGCAGAGCTGAGGAGGTAATTCAGAGCCCAGTGGTGGAAAACTTCCAGTTTCTGCCTCAGAAGCACAGATGCCCTCTGAGACAGCAGCACCAAATGCCAGACTCTCAGGAGCTTTAAACACCAACCAGTAATACCAAGACCAACTAAGTCTAGAAATAAACAAATGGCAAAGGACAAACATAGGAACATTACTAGCAGAAATCAAGGCAATATGGCAGTATCCAAACCCAGTTTCCTGACAGAAGAAAGCCCCGGATACCCCAACACACCAGAAAATCAAGATACAGATATAAAATCATTGGTGATGATGCTGATATCAGAACACATGGATAAAACTCTTAAAGAAATACAGGAGAAAATTGATCAAAAGTTCAAAGTCCGTACAAGGCAAACACAAAAATCACTTAAAGAAATAAAGGAGAACATGGGTCAACAAGTAGTAGTCATGAAAGAGGAAACACAACAATCTTTTAAAGAATTACATGAAATCACAAACAAGCAAGTGAAAGATCTGAGCAAAACCATCCAGGATCTAAAAACAAAAGTAGAAAAAACTAAGAAATCTTAAATAAAGAAAAATTTGGAGATAGAAAACCTTGGGAAAAAAATCAGGGGCCATAGATGCAAATATCAGCAATAGAATACAAGAGATAGAAGAAAGAATCTCAGATGCCGAAGATATCATAGGAACCATGGACTCAACAATCAAAGATAATGCAAAATGCACAATGTTTTAACCCAATACATCCAAGAAATCCAGGACACATTGAGAAGACCATACCTAAGGTTTATATGTATAGATGAGAGTGAAGATCTACAACTGAAAGGGCCAGCAAATATCTTCTACAAAATTATGGAAGAACACTTCCCCAACGTAAACAGAGAGATGCCCATGAATATACAAGAAGCCTATGGAACTCCAAATAGACTGGACCAGAACAGAAATACCTCCCATCACATAATAATGAAAACCCCAAATGTACTAAACAAAGAAAGAATATTAAAGGCAGTAATAGAAAAAGGCCAAGTAACATATAAAGGAAGACCTATCAGAATTACACCAGACTTCTCACCTGAGACCATGAAAGCTAGAAGATCCTGGGCAGATATCATGCAGACTCTAAGAGAACACAAATTTCAGCCAAACCTACTATAACCAGCAAAACTCTCAATAACCATAGATGGGGAAACCAAGGTATTCCATGACAAAACAAAATTTGCACAATATCTTTCCACAAACCCAGCCCTAAAAAGGATAATAGAGGAAAAAACAACAACATAAGGAGGAAAACTATACGCCAGAAAAAGTAAGACAGAAACCTCCTCTCATCAAACACAAAAAAAGATAGCCACTAAAATATAAAAAAATAATTTCAAAAATGTCCGGCAGTAATATTTACTATTCCTTAATATCTCTTAACATCAATGGACTCAATTCCCCAATAAAAAGACATAGATTAACAGACTGGATACAGAAACAGGACCCTATATATTGCTGCATACAGGAAACACATCTCAGTGTCAAAGACAAACACTTCCTTAGAGTAAAAGGCTGGAAAGACAATTTTACAAGCAAATGGTCTCGGAAAAAAGTCAAAGTAGCCACTATAATATCGGATAAAATTGACTTTCAACATAAAGTTATCAAAAGAGACACTGAAGTTCACTACTTGCTGGTCAAAGGGAAAATCCACCAAGAAGAACTCTTAATACTGAACATCTATGCTCCAAATGCAATGGCACCCTCATTCGTGAAATAAACTTTACTAAAGCTTAAAGCACACATTGCACCTAACACAGTAATTGTGGGTGACTTCAACACTCCACTATCCTCAATGGACCGATCAGGAAACCAGAAATTAAACAGGGACACAGTGAAACTAATTTAAGCTTTGGACCAATAGAATTTAACATTATACATACATACATACATATATATATATATATATATATATATATATATATATATATATATATATATAGAGAGAGAGAGAGAGAGAGAGAACATTTTATCCTAAAGCAAAAGAATATACCTTTTTCTCAGGACCGCACAGTACCTTCGCCAAAATCGATCATATAATTGGTCACAAGACAGATGTCAACAAATACAAGAAGATCAAACTAATCCCATGATTCCTATCAGATCACTATGGAGTAAAGGTGGTCTTCAATAGCAAGAAAAACAACAGAAAGCACACATACACATGGAAACTGAACATACTCTATCAATGACAACTTGGTCAAGGAAGAAGTTAAGAAAGAAATCAACAACTTTTTAGAATGCAATGAAATTAAGGTACAACCTACTCAAATCTTTGGGACACAATGAAAGCAGTGCTAAGAGGAAAACTCACAGCTCTGAGTGCCTCCAAAGAGAAACAGCATAGAGCATACACTAGCAGATTAATAGCACACCTGAAAGCCCTGGAACTAAAAGAAGCTAATTCACCCAGGAGGAATAGAAGATAGGAAATCATCAAACTAAGAGATGAAATCAATCAAGTAGAAACAAAGAGAACCATAAAAAGAATCAACAAAACCAGAAGCTGATTCTTTGAGAAAATCAACAACATATATAAACCCTTAGCCAGATTAACCAAAGGGCACAGAGACAGTATTCAAATTAATAAAATTAGAAATGAAAGGGAGGATATAACAACACAGACAGAGGAAATTCAAAAGATCATCAGAACCTACTTCAAAAGTCTATACTCAACACAACTGGAGAATCTGGAGGAAATGGACAATTTCCTAGACAGATATCAAATGCCCAAATTAAATCTGGATCAATTAGATCAGATAAACAATCCCACAATCCCTAAAGAAATAGAAGGTGTTATAGAAAGCCTCCCAACCTAAAAAAAATTACGGGACCAGATGGTTTTAGTGCAGAATTCTACCAGATGTTCAAAGAAGACTTAACACCAATACTCTTCAAACTATTCCACAAAATAGAAACAGAAGGGACACTGCCCAACTCATTCTATGAAGCCACAATTATGCTGATACCAAAACCACACAAAGATCCAACAAAGAAAGAGAATACAGGCCAATTTCCCTTATGAATATTGATGCAAAAATACTAAATAAAATTCCTGCCAACCGAATCCAAGAGCACATTAAAAGGAACTCTTAAAATGTCAAAGTTTCTGTAAGGCAAAAAACACTGTCACAAAGAAAAAACAACACGCAACAAATTGGGAAAAGTTCTTCACCAACCCAAACATCCAACAAAGGACTAATATCCAATATAGGAACAGAACTCAAGAAGTTAGACCCCAAAGAACCAAATAACCCTATTAAAAATTCGGTACAGAGTTAAACAAGCAATTTTCACTAGAAGAAATTCGGATGTCTGAGAAGCACCTTAAGAGATGTTCAACATCATTAGTCATCAGGGAAATGAAAATCAAAACAACCCTGAGATTCCACCTCACACAAGTCAGAATGGCTAAGATTAAAAACTCAAGAGACAACAGGTGCTGGCAAGGATGTGAAGAAAGAGGATCACTCCTCCATTCTTGGTGAGATTGCAAGATGGTACAAACACTCTGGAAATCAGTATGGGGGTTCCTCAGAAAATTGGTCATGTCACTTCCAGTGGACCCTGTCTTACCACTCCTGGGCATATACCCAGAGGATTCCCCTGCATGCAATAAAGACACATGCTCCACTATGTTCATAGCAGCCTTATTTATAATAGCCAGAAGCTGGAAAGAACACAGATGTCCCTCAATGGAGGAATGGATACAGAAAATGTGGTATATTTATACAATGGAATACTACACAGCAATTAAAAATAATGAATTCATGCAATTTGTAGGCAAATGGTTGGCTCTGGAAAATATCATCCTAAGTGATTCAACCCAATCACAAAAAAAAATACATATGAAATGCAATCACTGATAAGTGGATACTAATGAGCCCAGAAGCTCTGAATACTCAAGACACAATTAGCTAAGCAAAAGATTCCAAAGAAAAGGGATGGAGAGGACCCTGGTCCGGAAAAGACTAAATCCAATTTTGTAGGAGAGTAGGGTTAAGATTTTTTGAGATGGGCAGGTGGTCCCATTATTCAACTGGGAGGTATGCCTATGGTTTCTATGGTTTCTATTTCCCCTTTTTTTGTGTATTGCAGCTAATTTCATCCCTGTTGCCCTTCTGTGTCCTGGGAATCTCTCACCTCTCTAACATCTGGGACTTTCTATTGGCTATCCCCAGTTCCCTACCACCACAGCTGCACACATCCTTTCAATTTCCTGACCTTCTGTATTTCTCCATCATCTCCTCCCACACCTAATCTTGTCTTCTTTCTGTTTTCTTTATTTTTTCTCTATCCCCTGTGATTATTTTTCTTCCCTACTTCATGGGACTGAAAGATCCACAGTTTGATATTCCTTGCTCTTGAGCTTCATATAATCTATGAGTTGAATTTTTGTTATCCCCTGTTTTTCCACTAATAGCCACTTAATAGTGAGTATACAGCATTTCTGTTCTTTTGTGACTTGGTTACCTCACTGAGAATGATATTTTCTAGTTTCACCTCTTTGCCTAAGAATTTCATGAAGTCATTGTTTTTAATAGCTGAGTAGTACTCCTTGTGTAAATATATCACATTTTCTATATGCATTCCTCCATTGAGGGACATCTGAGGTTTTTTTCCAGCTTCTGTCAATTATAAACAAGGCTGCTATAAACATACTGGAGCATGTGCCCTTGTTTTATGTCGAAGTATTTTTAGCTATATGCCCTGGAGTGTTATAGCTGGGTCTTCAGGTGAAACAATTTTCAGTTTTCTTAGGAAATGCCAGATTGATTTCCAAAATGGTTTTCCAGCTTGTAATTCCCCCAGCAATGGATAAGTGTATTTCTTTAGCTACATCCTCACCAGCATCTGCTGTCACCTGAGTTTTCAATCTTAGACATTCTAGTTGTTGTGAAGTGGAATCTCAGAGTTGTTTGATTTGCATTTCTCTGATGACTGAGGGTGTTAGAAATTTCTTTAGGTGCTTCTCGGCAATTCACAATTCCTCACTTGAGAATTCTTTGTTTAGCTCTGTACACCATTTTTAATAGTGTTATATGGTTCTCTGGAACCTAACTTCTTTATTTTTACCTTTTTAATTAGATATTTGCTACATTTATATTTAAAATGGTATCTCAATTCCCTTTCACTCCTGAAAAACCCTATCCCATTCTCCATCCTCCTGCCCAGCAAGCCTCCCACCAACATCCTGACTGGTATTCCCCTACTTTGGGGTATTTACCCTTCACAGGACCAATTGACTTTCCTCTCACTGATGTCTGAAATCACCATCTTCTGCTACATATGTAGCTGGGGCCATGGGTCTCTGCATATGAATTCTTTGGTTGGTGGATTAGTCCCTGGGAGCTCTGTGGGGTACTGCATGGTGCATATTATTGTTCCTCCTGCAGGGCTAAAAACCTCTTCAACTCCTTGTGTCCTTTCTCTATCTGCTCCATTGAGAACTTTATGCTCAGTCTATTGGTTTGCTGTGATCCTTTGGTATTTTGATCTACCTTCCAATGAGCCTCAAAGTATATACCCTTTGGTCTTCCTCCTTCTTGAGCTACATGTGCTATGTGAGTTGTATCTTGGGTATTCCGAGCTTTGGGGCTAATATCCATTTATTTGTGAGTATAGACATTGTATGTTCTTTTGGACATGGGTTACCTCACCCAGGATGATGTTTTCTTGCCCCATCCATTTGCCTAAGAATTATATGAATCAAATGTTTTTAGTAACTGAATTGTGCTCCATTGTGTAGAAATACCACATTTTCTGTCTCCATTCCTTTGTTGAAGAACATCTGGATTCTTTCCAGCTTCTGGCTTTTATAAATAAGGCAGCTATGAGCATAGTGGAACATGTGTCCTTAATACATGTAGGAACATCTTCTGGGTATATGCCCAGGGGTGGTATAGTTGGGTCCTCAGGTAGTGCTTTGTCTAATTTTTCTGAGGTACTGCCAAACAGATTTCCAGAGTGGTTTTACCAGCTTGCAATCCCACCAGCAATGGAGAAGTGTTGCACTATCTCCACATCCTCTCCAACATCTGCTGTCCCTTGTGATTTTTAACTTGGATATTGGGACTTCTGTGAGGTGGAATCACGGGGTTGTTTTGATTTGCATTTCCCTGATCATTAAGTATGTTGAACATTTCTTTAGGTATTTCCCAGCTCTCTGCTATTCATCAGTGAATGATTCCTTGTTAAGCTCTGTTCCCCGTTTTTAATAGGGTTATTTGGTTCTCTAGATTCTACCTTCCCAAGTTCTTTATATACATTGGATATTAGACCTATACCCAATGTAGTGTTAGTGAAGATATTTTCCCAATCTGTTGGTTGATACTTTGTCCTATTGATAGTGTCTTTGACCTTACAGGACCTTTGATCATTTGATTAGATGCTGACAAAGCATTTGAGAAAATCCAGCACCTCTTCTTGATAAAAGTTTTGGAAATATCAAGAAATCAAGGCCCACACCTAAACATAATGAAAACAATATACAGCACATCTGTAGCCATCATCACACTTAATAGAGAGAAACTTGAAGCAAGCCCACTGAAATCAGGGACTAGAAAAGCCTGTCCACTTTCTCCCTACCTGTTCAATATAGTACTAAAATTCCTAGCCTGAGCAATTAGACAACAAAGGGAGGGAAAAGGATACAAGTTGGAAAGTAAGGAGTCAAAGGATCACTATTTGCAGAAGATATTAGTATACAGAAGTGACCACCAAAATTCCACCAGAAAACTCCAAAACTTGATAAACAACTTCAGCAAGGTGGCTGGATAAAAAATTAATTCAAACAAATCAGTAGCCTTCCTATTCTCAAAGGATAAAGAGGCGGAGAAAAAAATTATGGAAAGGACGTCATTCACAATAGTCATAAATAATATAAAATACCTTGGTGTGACTTTAACCAAGTGAGTGAATGATCTGTATGACAAGAACTTCCACTCTCTGAAGAAAGAAATTGAAGAATATGTCAGAAGATGGAAAGATCTCCCATGGTCATGGACTGTCAGGATTAATATAATAAAAATGGCCTTCTTCCTTAAAGCAATCTACATATTCAATGCAATCCCTATTAAAATTCCAACTCAGTTTTTAAAAGAGTTAGAAAGAGCAGTTGCCAAATTTATCTGGAATAACAAAATACCAAGGAGAGCAAAAACTATTCCAATAATAAAATAACCACTGGCAGAATCACCATCCTTGACCTCAAGCTGTACTGCAAAGCACTAGTGATAAAATGTGCATGGTATTGGTAAAATGACAGGCAGGTGGAGCAATGGAATCAAATTGAAGACCCAGGAAAGAACACACACCTATGGTCAGTTGGTCTTTGACAAAGTAGCAAAAACCATAAAGAGGGAAAAAAGACAGCATTTTCAACAAATGTGCAGGATCAACTGGCAGTCAACATGTAGAAGGGTGCAAATTGACATTCTTATTGCCCTTCTTATGACAAGAGCTTCAACTGACTGAAGAAGGAAATTGAAGAAGCTCAAGTCCAAGTAGATCAAGGACCTCTACATAAAACCAGATACATTGAATCCAGTAGAAGAGAAAGAGGCAAAGAACCTGGAGCACATGGTCACAGGGGAAAATTTCCTGAATGGAACACAATTAGCTTATGCTCTATGATCAAGAATGGACAAATGGGACCTCATAAAATTGCAAAGTTTCTGTGAGAGACTAACTTCTTCAATTCTTTGATCATATTGGATACTAGCCCTGTATTAGGGATCTTAAACAACTTTTTCCAATCTGTAGGTTTCCATTTTTGTCCTATTAACAATGTCCTTTGCCTTATAGAAGCTTTACAATTTGATGAGATCCTACTTGTCAATATTTATTCTTAGAACCTGAGCCATTGGTGGTGTTCTAGAAATTTTCTACTTTTCTGATGTTTTCGAGACTTGTTCCCACTTTTCAGTTATTATATTCAATATATCTTGTTTTACCTGGAGGTTCTTGATATACTTGTACTTGAACGTTGTATAAGGAGATAAGAGAGTATCAATTTCCTTTCTTCTACATGCTGATCACCACTTGAACCAGTACCATTTGTTGAATATGTTGTCTTTTTTTTCCCACTGTATTATTTTGGATTCTTTGTAAAAGAAGAGCTGATTATATGTTTGGGTTTATTTCTGCATTTTCAATTCTATTCCTTTGTTCTACATGTCTGTTTCTGTACTACTACCTTTTAATTTTTAATTACTCTTGCTCTGTTGTACAGCTTGATGTCAGTGATGATGATTGCTCCAGAATTACTTTTATTGTTGAGATTAGTTTTCATTATCCTGGTGGGGTTTTTTTTATTTCAGATAAATATGAAAATTGCTTTTTCTGGCTCTGTGAATAATTAAGTTGGGATGTTGATGGGGATTGCATTGAATCTATAGACTGCTTTTCATAAGATGGTCATTTTTACTATGTTAAACCTACCAATCCAACGGCATGGGAAATATTTCCATCTTCTGAGGTTCTCTTCATTTTCTTTCTTCACAGGCTTGAAATGATTGTCATATAGTTCTTTCTCTTGTTGGTTAGAGTCACTTCAAGATATTTTATATTATTTGTGATTATTGTGAATGGTGTCATTTTCTTAATTTCTTTCTCAGACCATTTATCTGGTGAGTAGACAAAGGCTACTCTTTTGTTTCATTTAATTTTATAACCAGCTACTTTGTGGAAGTTGTTTATCAGCTGTCAGAGTTCTGTGATGAAATTTTGGGGGCCACTTAATTATGCTGTGATATCATCTGTAAATAGTAAGTAGATTAGTCATTGTACCTAGTATGGAAGCGAGTGCTGTGATTTTGGTTTTTTGTTTTCAGTCTGATCCAGAGAAAATACCTTCTATATTGATAATTTGATAGCTGTTGAATATACTCTATGATGAGAGTATATTCACTTCTTTCTGGAGTGTCCTGATTGGAATACTTGCAGAGACTGAGAGCTTTAATAAACATGGTGCATGTTGGTTTCTCTCTCTGCAATTTGTTCAACTTTGAGTGTAAGCTGTTAGTTTTATCTAACCTCCATTTATAAAAGCTTTACTGTCTTTGATTATGGCACAAAATCATATACATATATGAACTGATCACTACTGATCATTGAACTTCCTTCTCAACTCCATAAGAACATTCACATTCATCAGTTGCCCAAACTCACATCTCACTCAATAGACTGTTTTCATGTTTCTGCTTGTATTAGTCACACATTTAAGTAATTAGTTTATTTTTCCATTTTTTTTCTTCATGGTGTGGGGAAATCCAATCTGAATTTTTTGCATGGGGATTTACTACTTTCCTATCACATTTACTGATTAGACTGTGCTTTATTCTAAAAGTCCGTAATAACTTTTTCAACAGCTAACAAATAACCAGATACTTTTAGGAATATATGTCTGTATATGTAAAAGAGTACCCTTTTCATTTTAACATAATTATGATATGTACTATAATAATATGTGTAATAATTAAATACATTAACTTACATTTTATTCCTCATATCTAATTTACATGTGTAATAATATTTAATTATTATTACCATGAAATAATAATAATTACCTTTTATTATTTGTCCTTTCACTTCTTTTCCTTAGCAACTTTAAAATCCAATCATAACCTTTATTTTGCAATATACTTTTTTCAATTTTCTCTTTGGAGAACCGACCCTTGCTTTTTCATGCATCTGTCATAAGTTGCTTAAAAGCATGATATCTAATGATATTTCCTTTCTAGTATCCCATTCCTTTTTATGTCGGGTTTGAGTTCATTGTGTAAATATATACCATAATTTCTCTTTTCACTAACATGTTAAAAGGAATCTAGATCATTCTGTATATCTTTGCTACTTTGAGAATAGCAGAATAAATATAGTTATAGTTATCTATTTTTATGCTGACTTCATTTCTTCCAGGTAATAAAGAGAAATGCTATAGATGGCTCCTGCTGTAGTTTTATTTTGACTTTGCATTGCATGTATGTGTGTGTGTGTGTGTGTGTGTGTGTGTGTGTGTGATTATGTGTGTGTGTGTCTGTGTGTGATAGAGACAGACAGAGAGAGTGGGTAAGGGAGAGTATTTTTACTCATGATTACATTCAGATTCTTATCTTCAGTGTATGTTTCTTTATAATGTATTTTCTTTCCAATATTTATAAATTTATGTATATTCTGCATTGGACACCATTAGATGAAAGATCATTATTGCTTTCTAATTGTTATCTATTAACCATTCAGAATGTGTAATGATTACTTGTATACAATATATTTTTAACATAATATCTCCTAATTTCATTTTTATCACTTATTCTTATTAATACCTTTCATTATTGTCTCCATTAAACACTAGCTTATAAATGTGGCCCATTGCAATACTGTACTTCAACCTGTGAGATATGCGATATGTAATTAAAGCAGATTATCTAGGCTGAGTTCCTATTCTTCAAAGGATGGTAAATTTAGATGCAGTCGGAGATTTGTTAAGAAATCTCCCATGTAAAACTTTTCAGCTTGTAACAGCATAGGCTAAAGCACTGGAAAAATAACCCCTAGATATACAGACAAATGATGAGATACACATCTAAATTCCAGATTTAAACCTGATACAGTAATAAAAATACGGCAAGTAATTCATTTTTGGGTTTTTTTTTTGTTTGTTTGTTTTGGATTTTTTTTTTGAGATAGTGTTTCTCTGTATAGCACTGGCTATCTTGGAACTCACTCTCTAGACGAGGCTGGCCTCAAACTCAGAAATCTACCTGCCACTTTCTCCCAGAGTGCTGGGATTACAGGCATGTGCCACCACTGCCTGGCTAAGGCAAGTAAATCTTAATGAGCTATACACATGCACTTTCTCATACTTAGCAAAAGAGGCAGTTTAAATCTCGATCAAAATATTAATATTATCTTGGGGGGTTGAGATCCAATATTGTCTTATATTCTCTATGTAGACTTAATATCAGATTTGAAACAATGATTCGACATATATAAAGAAATACAATTTATCACATTAACAAAACAAATGACAAATTTCAAGATAATTTCATTAAATGCAAAAGGACTTTGACAAAATTCAACATCCCTTCATGATAAAAGACCTGGAGAGTCTAAGGATACAAAGGTCATTCTTCTCCATAATAAAGGCAATTATAGCAAACCCATAGCCCATATAAACCTAAAGGGAGAGAAACTCATAGCACTCTACAAAATCATGAATAAGATAAGAATATTTTCAGGATCCAGAACACCCTCAGCCACATCATGCCATCTCCAAGCAGTGCAGGAAGCCAGCCTCACACTCAGCAGCCAGATAGAAATAGGCACCCTGCACAGGTGAATCCTGCCCTGCAGAGTGGATGATCCAGTCTGGAGGCCTCTGGCAAGAGCCTTCTGGTATCTACCTTTGGATCAGGAACACCCTCATCCACAGCATGCCATCTCCAAGCAGTGCAAAAATGATTGGTGGGATTGCAAAATCCAGTTTTGTAGGAGAGTACCAGAACAGAGAAATGGTGGGTGGGGGTAATTGTGGAATGGGCACGGATAGGAAGACTTATGGGACATATGGTGAGGGGGGAACTGGAAAAGGGGAAAGCCTTTGGAATGTAAAAAAGGAATATAGATAAAAGGGAGCCAGCCTTACACTCACCAGCCAGCTAGGAAGAGACAGCCTGCACAGGTTGATTCCTGCCCTGCAGAGGCAGCACAGCCTGCATTCAGAGCTGATCAGGGACACAGAGGGACACACCATCTTCACTTGCTCTGGAAATCAATCTGGGGGTTCCTCAGAAAATTGGGCATGACACTTCCAGAGGACCCTGTCATATCACTCCTGGACATATACCCAGAGGATTCCCCTGCATGCAATAAAGACACATGCTCCACTATGTTCATAGCAGACTTATTTATGATAGCCAGAAGCTGGAAGGAGCCCAGATGTCCCTCAAAGGAGGAATGCATACAGAAAATGTGGTATATTTATACAATGGAATACTACTCAGCAATTAAAAATAATGAATTCATGCAATTTTTAGGCAAATGGTTGGATCTGGAAAAAGCCATCCTAAGTGAGTTAACCCAATCACAAAAGAATACACATAAAATGCAATCACTGATAAGTGGATATTAATGATCCCAGAAGCTCTGAATACTCAAGGCACAATTAGCAAATCAGAAGATTCCCAAGAAAAATAAAGGAGAGGACCCTGGTCCTGGAAAGATTGAATCCAGTTTTGTAGGAGAGTACCAGAACAGAGAAACGGTGGGTGGGGGTAATTGTGAAATGGGCACGGATAGGAAGACTTATGGGACATATGGTGAGGGGGGAACTGGAAAAGGGGAAAGCCTTTGGAATGTAAAAAAGGAATATAGATAAAAGGGAGCCAGCCTTACACTCACCAGCCAGCTAGGAAGAGACAGCCTGCACAGGTTGATTCCTGCCCTGCAGAGGCAGCACAGCCTGCATTCAGAGCTGATCAGGGACACAGAGGAGGCTCCCTGCCAACATCTTCACTTCAGATCAGACACGACATGCAGTTCCTAGTACTGAGACATCCTGAGTTTAAGATCCCTGGGGATGCAGACCGTCATGCTGCTGCCTGAGCCCAGGACATAAGCAGATAGGTAGTACATCTGTGTGCCAGCCTGCCATGGGTCCTGTGCCCTGCAGGGTGGTCGGCACTTGGAGGGACTCCCAACCACCATCTTTGCTCCCTGATAAGCAGATGGGTAGCACCAGGTTCACAGAGAAAACACGAGTATGACATTACTTGGGGCAAGAAACACCAGTGCTCCAACAGCACCCAAGAGGAGGGCAGCATATCAGCAATCTGTCCCAAGTGGTGCATAAATACCTTTACAGGCTCACAGGAGGTTCAAGCTTCAGCCAGTGACAACAAGACCAACTAATGCTAGAAATGACCAGATGGCAAAAGGCAAACATAGGGACATTACTAACTGAAATCAAGGCAATATGGCAGCATCTGAACCCAATTCTCCAACAACAGCAAGTCCTGGATACCTCAACACACCAGAAAAACAAGATTTCGATTTAAAATCACTAGTCATCATGTTGTTAGAGGAACACAAGAAGGACATAAATAAATCTCTTAAAGCAATACAGGAGAAAATGGATCAAAAGTTAGATGTCCTTACAAGGGGAATGCAAAAATCATTTAAAGAAATTAAGGAGAATATGGGTCAAAAGACAGAAACCAATAAAGAGGAATGCAAAAATCACTTAGAGAAATACAGAAAAACTTGGGTCAACAGGCAGAATTCATGAAAGAGGAAACACAAAAATCTCTTAAAGAATTACATGAAACAAGCAAGTGAAGGTTCTGAGCAAAACCAACCAGGATCTAAAAAAAAAAGGAGAAACAACTAAGAAATCACAAAGGGAGACAATTTTGGAGATAGGAAACCTTGGGAAGAAATCAGGGGCCATAGAGGCAAATATCAACAACAGAATACAAGAGATAGAAGAAAGAATCACAGATGCTGAAGATACCATAGAAACCATGGATTCAACAGTGAAAGAAAATGCAAAATTCAAAAAGCCTGTAACCCCAAACATCCAGGAAATACAAGACACAATGAGAAGACCAAACCTAAGGATTATAGGATTAGATGAGAGTGAAGATTTACAACTTAAAAGACCAGCAAATAACTTTAACAAAATTATGGAAGACAACTTCCCTAACCTAAAGAGAGAGATCCCCATGAATATTCAAAAAGCTGACAAACTCCAAACAGACTGGACCAGAACAGAAATACCTCCCATCACATAATAATCAAAACCCTAAGTGTACTAAACAAAGAAGGAATATTAAAGGCAATAAGGGAAAAAGGCCAAGTAACATATAAAGGAAGACCTATCAGAATTACAGCAAACATCTCACCAGAGACCATGAATGCTAGAAGATCCTGGGTAGATCTCATGCAGACTCTAAGGGAACACAAATGCCAGCCAAAACTACTATACCCAGCAAAACTCTTGATCACCATAGATAGAGACATCAAGATGTTCTATGACAAAATATTATTTACACAATATCTTTCCACAAACCCAGCCCTATAAATGATAATAGGGGGGAAACATCAATACCAGGAGGGAAACTAACCCTGGAAAAAGCAAGACAGTAAACTTCTTTTATCAAATCAAAAAGAAGATAACCAATCAAATATTTAAAAAAACATAAAAAATGACAGGAAGTAATAATTACTACTCCCTAATATCTCTGAACATCAATGGACTCAATTCCCCAATAAAAAGCCACAGACTAACCGACTGGATATGTAACTAGAACCCTACATTTTGCTGCATAAAGAAAACACACCTCAGTGTCAAAGATAAACACTACCCTAGAGTAAAAGGCTGGAAGACAATTTTACAAGCAAATGGCCTCAGGAAACAGGCCAGAGTAGCCATTCTAATATCAGATAAAATTGACTTTCAACCTAAAGTCATCAAAAGAGACATGGAAGGATACTTCTTGCTGGTCAAAGAAAAAATCCACCAAGAAGAACTCTCAATTCTGAACATCTATTCTCCAAATGCAAGGGCATCCTCATTCATAAAAGAAACTTTACTAAAGTTCAAAGCGCACATTGCACCTAACACAATAATTGTGGGTGATTTGAACACTCCACTCTCCTCAATGGACCAGTCAGGAAAACAGAAACTAAACAGGGACACAGGGAAACTAATTGAAGCTTTTGACCAATTGGATTTAATGGATATATATAGAACATTTCACCCTAAAACAAAAGAATATACCTTTTTTCCCAGCATGTCATGGTACTTTCTCCAAAATAGATTATATATTTGGTCACAAGACCAACCTCAACAAATATAAGGTCAAACTAATCCCTTGTCTCCTATAAGACCACTATGGAGTAAAAGTGGTCTTCAATAGCAACAAAAACAACAGGAAGCCCACATGCACATAGAAACTGAGCCATACTCTATTCAATGATACCTTGGACTAGGTAGAAATAAAGAAGAAATCAAAGACTTTTTAGAATTTAATGAAAATAAAGGCCCAACATACCCAAATCTATGGGACACAATGAAAGTAGTGCTAAAAGTAAAACTCATAGCCCTGAGGGCCTCCAAAAAGAAACATGAGAGAGCATACACTAGTAGCTTAACACACCTGAAAGCTCTGGAACAAAAAGAAGCTAACTCACCCAGGAGGATTAGAAGTCAGGAAATCATCAAACTTGGTGCTGAAATCAATCAAGCAGAAACAAAGAGAATCATACAAACAGTCAACAAATCCAGGAGCTGGTTCTTTGAGAAAATCAACAAGATAAATAAACCCTTAGCCAGACTAATGAAAGGGTACAGAGACAGTATCCAATTTAACAAAATTAGAAATGAAAAGGGATATATAAGCAGAGAAACTGAGGAAATTCAAAATTTCATCAGATCCTACTAATAAAGGTTATACTGAAAAGAACTGGAGAATCTGGAGGAAATGGAGAATTTCCTATACAGATACCAAATACAAAAATTAAATCAGGATCAAATAGACCATCTAAACAGTCCCATAACCCCCAAAGTAATAGAAGAGGTCATAAAAAGTCTTCCAGTCAAAAAACCGCACAGGACCAGATGGTTTTAGTGCAGGATTCCATCCGATCTTCAAAGAAGTCCTAACAAGAATACTCTTCAAACTACTCCACAAAATAGAAAGAGAATGAATACTACCCAACTCATTCTACAAAGCCATGATTATACTGATACCAAAACAACAAAAAGATCCAACAAAGAGAACTTCAGGCCAATTTCCATTATGAATATCGATGCAAAACTACTAAGTAAAATTCTTGCAAACTGAATTAAAGAACACAACAAAACAACCATCCACCATGATCAAGTAGGCTTTATCCTTGGGATGCAGGAATGGTTCAATATAAGGATATCCAACAATGCAATCCATTCATTACATAAGCAATCTCAAAGAAAAAATCACATGGTTATTTCAATAGATGCTGAAAAAGCATTTGAGAAAATCCAGCATTCTTTCATGCTAAAAGTCTTGGAAAGAATAGGAATTCAAGGCCCCAATCTAAACATAGTACAAGCAATATACAGCAAACCGGTAGCCAGCATCAAACTAAATGGAGAGAAACTTGAAGCAATCCAACTAAAATCAGGGACTAGAAAAATCTGCCCCCTTTCTCCATATCTATTCAACATAATACTTGAAGTTCTAGCTAGAGCAATTAGACAACAAAAGGAGGTCAAAGGATTCAAATTGGAAAGGAAGAAGTCAAAATCTCACTATTTGCAGATGATATGATTGTATAATTAAGTGACTCAAAAAACTTCACCAGAGAACTCCTACAGCTGATAAACAACTTTAGAAAAGTTGCTGGTTATAAAATCAACTCAAGCAATTCAGTAGTATCCCTACACTTAAAGGATAAGTAGGCTGAGAAACAAGTTAGGGAAATGACACCCTCACAATAGCTACAAAAAATATAAAGTATCTTGGTGTTACTGTAACCAAACAAATGAAAGATCTGTATGACAAGAACCTCAGGTCTCTGAAGAAGGAAATTGAAGAAGACCTCAGAAAATTGAAAAATCTTCCATGTTCATGGGCTGGCAGCATTAATATAGTTAAAATGTCCATCTTACCTGTCTTAGTCAGGGTTTCTATTCCTGCACAATCATCATGACCAAGAAGCAAGTTGGGGAGGAAAGGGTTTATTGAAATTACACTTCCACACAGCTGTTCATCAACAAAGGAAGTCAGGACTGGAACTCAAGCAGGTCAGAAGCAGGAGCTGATGCAGATGCCATGGAGGGATGTTACTTACTGTCTTGCTTCCCCTGGCTTGCTCAGCCTGCTCACTTATAGAACCCAATAATACCAGCCCAGAGATGGTACCATCCACAAGGGGCCCTCCCCCAGTTGATCACTAATTGAGAAAATGCCCCACAGCTGGATCTCATGGAGGCACTTCCCCAACTGAAGCTCCTTTTCCTATGATAACTCCAGCCTGTGTCAAGTTGACACACAAAATTAGCCAGTACATTACCAAAATCAATATACAGATTCAATGCAATCCCCATCAAAATCCCAACTAAGTTCTTCATAGAGTTAGAAAGAGCAATTCTCAAACTCATCTGGAATATCAAAAAACCCAAGATAGCTAAAAATATTCTCAACAGTAAAAGATTTTCTGGGCGAATCAGTATCCCAGACCACAAGCAATACTGCAGAGCACTACTGTTAAAAACTGCATGGTATTAGTAAAGTGACAGGCAAGTGGATCAATCGAATTGGATTGAAGACCCAGAAATGAACCCTAACACAAATGGTCACTAGATCTCCGACAAGAAGGGAGTATATCCAGTGGGAAAAAGATAGCCTTGTCAACAAATGGTACTGGTACAATTGAAGGTCAGCATGTAGAAGAATGTGAATTGATCCATTCATATCTCCTTGTACTAAGTTCAACTTCAAATGGATCCAGGACCTACACATAAAACCAGATACACTGCAATTAATAGAAAAGAAACTGGGGAAGACCCTTGAGGACATGGGCACAGGGGAAAAGCTCCTGAACAGAACACCAATACCTTATGCTCTAAGATGAACAATTAGCAAAGGGGACCTCATAAAATTACAAAGTTTTTGTAAGGCAAAGACACCATTAAAAGAACAAACAGCAACCAACAAATTGGGAAAAGGTCTTCACCAACCCTACATCTGACAGAGGGGTAGTATCCAAAACATAAAAAGAACTCAAGAAGTTAGACCCCAGAGAATCAAATAACCCTATTAAATAATAGGGTACAGAGCTAAACAAAGAATTTTCACCTGAAGAAATTAGGATGGCTGAGAAACACCTTAAGAAATGTTCAACATCATTAGTCATTAGGGAAATGCAAATCAAAACAACCCCGAGATTCACCACACATCCGTCAGAATGGCTATGTTTAAAAACTCAGGAGATAGCAGGTGTTGGCAAGGATGAAGAGAAAGGAACATTCCTCTACTGGTGGTGGGATTGCAAGATGGTATAACCACTATGGAAATCAGTCTGTTGGTTCCTCAGAAAACTGGGCCTGACACTTCTGGAGTACCCTGCTATAACACTCCTGGGCATATACTCAGAGGATTCCCCAGCATGCTACAAGGAATCTTGCTCCACTATGATCATAGCAGCCTTATTTATAATAGCCAGAAGCTGGAAAGAACCCAGATGTCCCTCAATGGAGGAATGGATACAGAAAATGTGGTATGTTTACACAATGGAATACTACTCAGCAAGTAAAAACAAAACATTCTTGTAATTTTTAGGCAAATGGTTGGAATTGGAAAATATCATCTTAAGTGAGGTAACCCAATCACAAATGCATACTGCTTTCTTCAATTATGGATTCTCACTTCTAGATTAAACTTTGTTGATTCCATCTATTTCATACCTTCCTATGGTATTGGAAAATTTCGTCCTAAGTGAGGTAACCCAATCACACAAAAAAAAAATACACATGAAATGCAATCACTGATAAGTGGATATTAATTAGCCCAGAAGCTCTGAATACTCAACACATAATTGGCATATCAAATGATTCCCAAGAAGATGGAAGGAGAGCGCCATGTTCCTGGAATGGCTTGATCCAAAATTGTAGGGGAGTACCAGAACAGAGAAATGGGAGGGGGTGATTGGGGAATGGGCGGAGGGAAGTGGACTTATGGAATATATGGGAAGGGAGGAACTGGGAAAGTTGAAAGCATTTAGAATGTAAACAAAGAATGGAGAAAAAAAGATAAGGATATTTTCTTTCTTTCTCTCTATGCCTAAACAATACAGTACTTAAAATGTTAGCTAGAATACTTATGGGAAATGAAAGAGATAAAAGCAGGCATGAAAGACATTAAAATATTTTATTTGTAGATGACATAATTTTATACATTATTAACCCTAAAATATGCACAAGAAAACTATAGGTGTTAAACACTTTCAGAAACGTAGCAGGTTAGAAAATTAAGATAAAAACAATATATTTCCAATTAAAAAATTGCAAATGGACTGTGGTATTTGAATGAGACTTGTTTCCTCTGCCTTTACTATTTGAATCATTTGCTACTAGCAAATGGAATAGGTTTTTAAGAAGGCTTTAAAGGAGTAGGCAATTTGTCTTTGTTGGGATTAATGTGATCTCTTTGGAGAAAGTACTTCATGGGGGTGGAATTTTAGGTTTTAAAAGCTCATACTTGAAACCACCACTCCTCACTCTTTATCTCTGACTTTTTGTCTTCATGTCACTTTGTCTCTGTTTCTATATCTCTGTCTCTTTCTTTCTCTGTCTCTGTCTCTCTATGTGTCTCTGTGTCTTTTTCTGTCTGTGTGCCTCTCTCTGTCTGTTTCTCTGTGTCTGTCTCTCTGTCTCTGTCTCTCTGTCTCTGTCTGTCTCTCTGTCTGTTTCTCTGTGTCTGTCTGTCTCTATCTGTCTCTCTGTCTCTCTGTCTCTGTCTGTCTCTGTCTGTCTGTCTCTCTGTCTCTTTCTGTGTCTGTCTGTCTCTCTGTCTGTCTCTCTCTGTCTCTGTCTCTCTCTCTCTGTCTCTCTCTCTGTCTCTCTCTCTGTCTCTCTCTCTCTGTCTCTCTCTCTCTCTCTCTCTCTCTCTCTCTCTCTCTCTCTCTCTCTCTCTCTCTCCTTTGCTTTTGACAAGGATATAGTGCTCTCAGCTATGGATATACTCCATGCCTGTCTGCTTTTAGTAATCAAGACCATACACTAGTGCTCTGAACCTATAACTAACCCCACAGTTAAATGTTTCCTTCAGAATAGTTACCTTAACCATGGTGTCTTTTCCCAGCAACCAAAATATAACTACAATACAGTCTCAAGAAATACAGTAAATACTTCCATTAAAATGAGTTCTTATATCACACTTCAGGGTAAGCTCCATGACTACGAGCAGTTGGGCAACATAAAATGGACTAAATAGTATTTTACTAGACTCCCTCACTTTGTTTTGACATTTAATATCGTTGATATTTTGATTTTGTATATGTATTTGACTTTTGAAATGTACTTTTGTATTTTATAAGCTTTCGTTTTTAAAGAAGTTTGAAAGATGAGCATAAAATTGCATGGATAGGAGTCTTGGGAGGATTTTTTTAGAGTTTGGAGGAAGGTGAGCATAGCCACATGTATTGTATGAAAACTTTTCAAAAAAGGGTAAAGGTGCTCACATTATCATGGGGTTTCTGTATAAGATTCTTGTCAGTTAGAAAATAATGATAATCTTTTCCCAATTAGTTGGTGGCTGTTTTGTCCTTCTGATGGTGTCCATTGCTTTACAAACCTTTGTAATTTTGTGAGGACCCATTTGACAATTCTTGATCTTAGAGCATAAGCTATTGGTGTTCTCTTCAGGAAGTTTCAATAACAAAACAATAATAAATCTTCAGCACACATAAAAGTTTAACATTTACTAAAGATCAAAGCTAATTTCCCGAATTTATTTAGATGAAGTTTTTAAAAATATTTTTATATTATATATATGAATGTGTAACTTTGATATTTTTAAATTTGGTCAGCAATTTAAATTAATCATCATCACTGCAGGGATGTATAAGTAACATAAATAAATAGTACAATGTAACAGGATTATATTAATGCCATTTCATAAATTGTTGCATATTCTGCCTTAATGTTACATTAAAATTTTTCAAGACCTGAGTTCATACATATTTACAAAGAAATATAAACATATAAATCTCTCATTTCACTTTACCTCTAAAAATTTCTTATATCTTCCATTATATGTTCTTCACCCAATTTCATGTCTCAGTTCTGTTAGATATTGAGTGCCATTATTGTTGCTTATGTGGACTTGAGTTCAGGATAATACTAGAGGAGGTATTTTTATCAGTGACCACATATTCAAAAGTGAATGAGTCTCACTTTCTAAGAAACTATATACTACAAATAGCTACACAATGAAACTGATACAGGGAACAACATCAATTTTTAAAATTGAACATTCTTGCACAACAATCAATGATTTCATATGCATATGCTGATGAACTTTGTCAGGAAAATATTGAAAATTGTTACTATCTGTAATTAAACCACCATATTTTTCATTCCATGATAATAGAAGGAAAATACAAAAGAATAAAATCCAGTTCAATCCGAAGTATTTCTGGCTGGATTTCTTGGCCTTACATTGTATAAAAATATATGCGGTGCAAATTTTTAGTGTTACATGTTCAGAAAGCAGGACGAAGTGAGGCTACAACATGTAACTTGGACAAGCATAGCAAGGGACATCTAGATTCACTCCATATGTGCATGAATGTTTCACAACATTATATTAAGAGATTTTTAAGTTGCTCCATATTTATATAACACCACTCTCAGTTATATGACCTTCAATTTAAGAAACTATAAATGAAGGGATTATGCAGGTATGTAAGATTTATTATTCAACTGATAAATTTCTGGAGGGATTTTTTCATTTCCCTGTTTCTCAGGCTATAGTTGAAGGGGTTCATCATGGGAACTATCATGGTATACATTACTGAAGCCAGCATATTATTTATGGTTGAACTAGTAATAGACGAACTAAGGTATGCACCAAGACCTGTTCCATAAAATAAGCAAACAACTGAGAGGTGAGATCCACAAGTAGAGAATGCTTTATATTTCCCTAACAATGATGAAACTCTAACAATGGAGGAAATAATTTTATAGTATGAATAAAAGATTCCTGAGACAGGGAGGAAACCAAAAATGATGCTTAAAAAAAAACCTGAATAAATTATTGATAGAGGTATCAGAACAGGCAAGTTTTAGAAGCTCTGGAACATCACAGAAGAAATGAGGGATTTCCATGTGAGTGCAAAATTTTAGTTTTGAAACCATCAAGCAGTGTACCTGTGAATCTATAAAGCTAATGAAAAACAAAATGATGATCAAATGTCTACACATGCGTGGGTTCAAAATGACTTGGTAGTGTAGCGGGCGACAAATGGCTACCCATCGGTCATAGGCCATCACAGTCAATAATAGGCTGTCCATACACCCAAAAAGGATGAAGAAATCCACCTGAGTTAGGCAGGCTGCATAAGTTATGGATTTATTATGGGTCTGGATGTTTATCAGCATTTTGGGGATGGTGGTGCTGCTGAAGCCCATGTCAGACAATGAAAGACTGAAGAGGAAAAAGTACATAGGGCAGTGAAGTTTGGAATCAGAGCTGATGGCCAAGATGATGAGCACATTTCCAAGCACAGTGAGTAGGTATATTAGAAGGAATAGTACAAATAAGATGGATTGTAGTTCAGGGTCCTCTGAGAAGCCAAGTAAAATGAATTCCAGCGTATCTGTTAAATTATATGCTTCCATTGGGCTAGGATATCTTGAAAATGACGATGGTCACCACAACAACAAAAGAGTACTATGTTGAATTAAGCACTATAATGGTAACAGACTACACGGTATTTTTTTAATCTAGTAATTAATAAGAATCATTCATACCTGAAACTACTAAAGTTTACACAAAAATGTATTTATTCAGAAATAAAGGTTCATAGGTTAGGAGCTTTGTCTTCGGTTTGTTAGTTAATTTAATCATTTAAATGGTAGAATTATTTAGATATAGACCTGTGCCACTGCCTTTATTTAGAATAAGTAAAAACATAAATACAATCCCAACAGAAAAAGATGGTAGAGAAAAGATGGGGGAAGAGAAAAAAAAGGAAAAAAAGGAGAAATGAAATAAGGATGAATGAGGAAATTAGAGGAAAAGGAAAGAAAACAACAAACAAAAAGAAAAGAAAGGGAAGGGAAAATTGAGTCTTCTTGGAAGTACTCCAATGAAGTTATATCCTTGGTAGAGATTAAGACAGTCCAGCCTCTTTGGATTAGTCTTTTATTCGATTATGTCTTTCACTCCAATTTGTTTTCATTTCTGCAATTCACCAAGACACCATCATCAAAGCAAGAGCAACATGATTTGAATTCATATACTATAAAACTGAGACCTACATAAACTTTGCTAAAAATTTTTTTACCATCCTTGGGTATTTTGAGAATTATACAAAACAGTCAAATTATGGAGTGTGTACTTTTAATGAAATCTTTCAACTGTGGCAAGTGCTAAAAATATCAATGCCCTCTGTGACAATTACATTTTTTGAACATATTGTCTTTGGACATATAGCCAAAAATACATTAGAATTGAGAAAATATTTTCAAATAAAAACTTCATAAACATAATAAAAATCCCCTAGCAATAAAAGTACATATAAAGAAGAAATGTTTTTTCCCTTCCATGCCCCTTGGAGGAAAAATGATTCTAGTAAAAGAACACTGTGAATAAGTTAGTTATATTTTATCTTCTAAAAGAGCACAAAGCCCATTTACTTATATTTATATTTTGAATACACAGGTTAAAAAAGCCATGAAGAATTTGCTCAGCAACTAAATGCTCTTCTTTTTCTTCCAGGAGACCCACTTTTTGTTCTTAGTATCCATGTCAGGTAGCTCACAACAGGCTGTAACTCAAACACTGTGGGTACCTATACCCTATTATGGCCTTCTTTTATGCCTACACACAATTGCCTTATACAGAAAAATAAAATGTATATTCAGAAAAATAAAATTAAATAATGATAATACAATAAAATAATTTTAAAAATAAAATTAAAAATAAATTTCTACTCTTATAAGGAAAAAATAGTCTTTGTTAATGCTGAAATTTAACCAGTGAAGGCTCAACAAGTATGTATTTAGAATGAGGTTAGATATTTAGTCCCATATATAAAAAAATAAAAACAAAAAATGTGGTATATATACACAATGAAATATATTCAGCCATTAGAAGCAGTGAATATATGAAATTATTAGACAAATGGATGGAGCTGGAGAACATCATACAAAATGAAGTAACCCAGTCTCAAAATAATACCCATGGTATGCACTCACTGATAAGTGGATATTAGCCTAGAATCTTGGAACACCCAAGACATAATCCACATACCAAATAATGTCCAAGAAGAAGGAAGGAGTGGACCCTAGGTCTGGAAAGGCCAATGCATCAGTGTATGGGGAATACCAGAACAGGGAAGTTGGAAGGGAATGATGGGGGAACAGGAGGGAAAATGGCATATGGGACCTTTGGGGGGCAGGGAGCCAGAAAAAGGGAAACAGAATGTAAATAAAGAATATATCCAATAAAAAAACAACAAAAATAAAAACAATAAAAATGTTTGTCAGGAGCAAATAGAACAAAATGTGAAAAGAAAAAAGAGAAGCAAATTGAAGCTTAAAAAATATTTACTAAATGAAATGGAACTTTTCATTTGTAATATATGACTGTTCTTAATTCCATCTGTCATATGTTCAACCTACAAGCAGGTTATCATGATTATCAAATGTACTCATGGTTATAACATGTGGAACAAGCTTAGTTGAGAAAACTCAATAATAGTAGTAGTAATGATTTGCCTGATAGCATACAGGCAACACATAACATATGAGATGAAAATGATACTTAAAAGTATACTTTAACTAATAAATTGTTAGATTAAATTAGTTTTGCTAATTAAAATTCAAATTCTCTACAAACAAATTAATTAGTTTCCTTCACATGATATAAGCAGAAGTTTTGAGATATAGTTAGAAATTTGCAAGTTTACTGGAGAATTTTTAGTTTGGCAAATTTAAGATGTGTGTTTGGAATTTTTTTTTCTTGTATGTGAAAAGTCAACCTTGACTTCTCTTTATCCTATGTATTTAGGACATATTCTGGACCTCCCTTGGTAACTGAATAGTCAAACTGCATGATCTGCCTATGATTATTCACTCAGTTCCATGATTACTGACACACACTCCAATATCCAGATTTTGATATGCATCTTCATAACTGAAGGCTTTGTGTGAAGTGAACATCTCACCCACTGTGTCAACTCTTTGTATCTTTCTATCAGTTTTCTTGGTCCTCAATATAGAATCCCAAACTGTAATTTTATGGCTCTTCTAGCATTGGAATGTGTGTGTTTGTTTATGTGGTGTGTCTCAAGAATAAGTGAAGCTGTAGAAGTAAAATTAAGAAATCAGGACAATTACAAATTTGGTAAAATTAATTCTGTTTTAACTCTCTGATTGTTCCCTCTTCTACCCTGTGTTCGGGCCACTCTTACTGTAGCTGAAAGGATGAGTGAGAAAAGGGAAAAGCATAATGGATATGAGTTTTGCCTGGGATTACACAGCAGGAACATTTGGTGTTGGATTGGTAAAAGAAACTACTTTTAGACATACATGGGATGGAATCCGACAATCTCAATTTCTTCTGTTATCAATCCTGCTGTTCTGCATGGCATGTTAAAAATTAAAGAAAACAGTTCACCCTAAAAACATACATACATGTAAAAAGTAACATTACATTTACCAAACAGGCAATATTTACCAACAATGAAAATATATGTATATATACATACACATACACAATACACACATATATCTATCACTATCTCTATACCTATCTATATATTGATCTCTCATATTCACTCTCTCTCTCTCTCTCTCTCTCTCTCTCTCTCTCTCTCTCTTAGGGAGAGAGAGAGAGAGAGAGAGAGAGAGAGAGAGAGAGAGAGAGAGAGATGCATATAAAACAATTAGTGAAAAAGAGGCCTTTAATTTGAAAAAGCATGAAGAAGGCTTTACATGAGGGTTTGGAGACAAGAAAAACAATGGGGAAACATAATTAAATTAAAACCTCAAAAATAAAAAGTGAAAAATAATATACATACTTCTAATGTCATTAACATAATGATAATGCTTATTTGCTTTATAGGGAAATAATTGGACATATATAAATGTACAAGGTCAATGAAAATAAATTATTTAATATTTGAAAGCCCTGAGTAAAATTTTCTCTATTCATTCATTTTAGTCTTTTATTTTCTCACATTTCTGGCTATGTATGCCTTCAAATTCCAGGATTCCAGACTGATCTGAAACTGAAGATCATCCTATCTCATCTTGGTAAATACTATAATCACATGTGTGCCACAATGCCCCATTCACTTATTCATGATATTTACTTCTCATGATCATCTTCATGTTTCTTTTGATAACCAGCTTCATTTTTTTAATCATTAGCAGATAGTTTGAAGAAACAACAATTTCATGTTCTGTTTGGAAGGATTCTAGCAGGAGTTAGAATCTACAAAGGTAGAAAACTAAGCAGTATATAAGAATTCTCCTATTAATAAGTAAACTTAATAAACTTATCTAACAAAATGAACTTCGTACCACTTTGAGATGATACTGGTTTATTGACTAATTTTTACCACTGATTATCCCATACCATATCTATTTATCTTTCTGGTACCAACAATGAAAAACTGCTTTCTTTTTTATATCCTGTATAAATTAGCACTTACTAGTCTGTATTTTTTTTCTCCATACAAGAATGGCCAGAGCAATATATTGGTGCACTCTTGCTGGGGGTATGATGAAAGCTCAGATTGTTTGTTCAGACTGATAGAAACTGTTAGTCATGACACTCCCAATTCAGAAGAAAATGAAACACACATAAAAAGTATTCTGTATCAGAACTGGTAAAATATAAAGCTGTATCACAAGGTGAATATTTATGAGATTTTGAAGCTCAATTCACAGGGCTATTAATTTTTCTTCAAGCTTTTCAAATCTCTAAGGATCTATTAAGAGTATTGTAGAAGTAAAGGGCAAAAGTAAATATAGTGGGAAAGGTATAACACTTCCTATCACAGGAAGAAACTTGATTTCACTGTTCTGATCTTTACATTGTACAGATAGTACAAAACTGAAACACATGCCTTCAATTAAACTATATAAGATTTGATATGCACAATTTTATTGAATGATTAATGTAATCTGTAGAGAATCAAGTTTTTCATGTAAAGTATCATAGAATTTCTATTTTTTCAGTTGATATCTGTGAGAAGTTTGTTTTGACACATTCTATAGTTGTATATTTAAGTATTGGATTTTATATTATGAAGATGTGTGTTTTTTCATGATTTTGCATGATATACTAGTACTTGGATCTAGTACTATGAGTCTGAAATCTAAAGTATAGGAGAAAAAATGGTAGGTATTTCAGTGACATGTTTGGTGTTTTTACTTCACATATAATTTTATTGGATAACATTCAGATAACCACACCAATTTCCACATTACCCAGCAGGGAAAATGAAATGTTAACACCATAGACTCTTTCCTGTGTAAATGTCCTATTTGGACAAGTTTGTTTTGTTTTGTTTTTCTATTGCCCCCATTTGTTGCCTTACTTTTTAAAATAATAAATCAACTCACTTTGTTAATTCTGATGATCATTAATGTTTCAGATATTAAGGGAACATCAATCTATTGTATTGAAGATTCATTTTGACAGGAAAAAGAAAACTATTTTTTTTCTCTTGGGAGTTTGTAAAATACACATCGGAAAGCCTGTTGGTCCTTTTCTAAAATATATGCAATTCTCTGAGAGAAATGACTGCATGTACTCAGGAAAGTAAGGGAATAGCTCTTTATAGGTAACACACATTGGAATCCAGCAAATGACAGAAGTAGAAAATATTAATTTACATATGTAAGCAGGGCACAGTAAAACCACTGAATTGGACCCCTTCATGGGAATTAAAAAAGAATTATTGGAAATTAAACTGCTATGGATGTATATCAAGGGTCTCAGAAGCAAAATGATAAAATAGCAAATGAGTATTATATGACGGTCTGTTATGTGGGAGTTTTTAAGGTAATACAGTCTGTTAACTGGTCTGGAAACAGATATACTTGTCTGACCCAGCTTCTCTGCCACTCCTGTGTTGCCTGTGCACCTGGCTGTTCCTGCTTGCTCAGTAACCAGAGACAAAATGGTGGTCTCACCTCTAAAATCTCGAGTCAAAGCACTCCCTGAAGACCAGATCTAGGCTGTGGCACAGCCCAGCTCTTAGGTGCAAATGGAGCCCCTGTCCCAGCTACAATGTCACTCCTGTATTTCCTGTGCACCAGGCCATACCTGCCTGCTCAGGTGCTGGAGAGAAAATGGTGCTCAGGAATATTCTTTTATCAAATCAACTATTTTGTAAATGTGCATTTTAGTAGATCTAAAAAATTTTAATACCTAAGAGAATCCCTCCTTAATCACATTTTTAAGTATAAATGTTTTTAAGAGCTTAAATATTATGCTGTTTACTTGCTGTTGTTGTTTTTTGCTGTTGTTGTTTTTGGTACAAGCAGAGAATAGCAGGATACTGAATCAGGAGGGACTGTGACTGTCTCCATGGTCACCACAACATTCCATAGTGAGGGCTACCTTTATATCCTACAATACAAAGCATAATAAATGGCAATTTGAAGTGTCAGTTTTGCATTTGTGTCTGGGATATTTTCAGTTTTATCTGGTCCAGTGTTTCTAGTAGAACCATTTCCTAAGAAAGTTAGTCCTTGGTCTTTGCCCTTTCAGAACTGTGTTATCTTTTTTTCATGGCAATCCATTTTTCTAACAGTTGTGATACTGTGCTTTAAAAGGGAGAAATTTTGAGTATATTCTGTGTGTGGCATAAAATTTTGAGTCTGTGCAATTGAGGATTATGAGAATTTGGTTGTTAATGAAAGATCTTAAGGAAAATTGTTAAGTTTGAGGCTGAAACATCACTGAAATAAGTTCCATGAAAATCAATAATTAGGTCTTCATTTGAGTACATGAACACAATGTGACTCTTCAGAGTTTGGGTATATGAACACAATATATGGCTCTTCAGTGTTTGGGTACATGTAATAAGAATTGGACTATATCTGCGAACTCTGTTCCTTGACCAATAAAATCTCAATTGTGAAAGAAAAAAGAAGAAAAGATAATATCATTGCAAGTAAGATAACACAGACCCCAAAAGACATACATGGTATGTACTCATAAGTGCATATTAGCCATAAAAACAGGCTAACCGTGCTATAATCCAAAAACACAGAGAAGTTAAGTAACAAGGAGAGTACATTGGAGGATAGTTGAATCTCAAATATACTTCTTAAGCAAAGCATAATTCTTCTAGGTAGGCATGATAACTCTACTTAATAACTATTCAAAATGAATAACACCAGTTAATTGAAATGATTCTAGAAACATGCAATATCTTTACAATATACTCTCCCTCATGTCTAAATTTCCACAGTTGCAGTCTCCTACCTTGGACTCAATTATACTGTGTATCCTAGTTCTAGGACCTGAAATATATTTTCAGAGGATAGGGTTTGCAGAATGCAAAAGCTTATGGTACATCCCTTAAGCACAGTAATTTAAATTTCAATAAAAAGGAGGATGTTAAATAGTTCAATCCTTCTAAGTCTGAGTGGGTATAGCATGATCTGATATGCGGCTTTTTAATTTTATGACCAAGAGAACTGTTTTCACAGTCTTTCCATAACTATTTAGGTAAATCTTGTGACAATTATTGAAATATATTCCAGGAGTTAGCAATCAAAGAGGACGAGTGTTTTAGAAGGGAGTTCACATATGACTTCCATGGCTAGAGCACCAGATGAACGAAAATCAGACACAATCATCCCTTGGTATGGTTAAGAAAAAGGATTTTCTTTTAGAGAGGAGGGATAATTCAGCCAGATGGATCTGGAAGGGTACAGACCAAAACATGCCATGGAACAAGAAAATAAGTTGTAGTAGAGTTAGGAATCATTGAAAAGGGAGCCGGGAAACTCCACAGCCTTCTGTGCATAGCCTGCCAGCCGAGAGTTATCTCCCAGCAGTGCTTTCCCTTCTGAACTCAGAGGAGTAAGGACACAGGCTGACAGGCCCACAGGAGGAATAAACTCTAGCCAGAGGCAACAATACCAACTAATACCAGAGATAACCAGATGGCAAAAGGCAAGCACAAGAACCCTACCAACAGAAACCAAGGCCACATGGCAACATCAGAACCTAGTTCTCCCACCACAACAAGCCCTGGATACCCCAACACACCAGAAAAGCTAAAGTTGGATTTAAAATCGTAACTCATGATGCTGATAGAGGGCTTCAAGAAAGACTTAAATAATTCCTTTAAATAAATACAGGAGAATATTCGCTCCCAGTTGGACAGGAGGAAGAGTTCCAGGTACAAAGAGATATCTCAAGTTTAACATCACTTGGGACACAGACCGCTAGGCTTCTGCCAGCACCCAAGATCTGGGCAGCTCTGCAGTTGGTTTGTGTGCCACTCCTGATGTTGGTTATTTGCCCTGCAGAGTAATCAGCACTTGGAAGGGTTCCCTGCTAGCATCTTCACTCCCAGATTGACAGGACAGGCAGCTCTAGGTACACAGAGATATTCTGAGTTTAACAACACTTGGGAAACAGACCACCAGGTTTCTACCTGCACCAGAGGCCTGAGCAGCTCTGCAGTTCATCTGTGTGCCAACCCTGTCATGGGCCATTTGCTCTGCAGAGTAATCAGCACTGGGTGGGGCTCCCCACTACCATCTACCTGTCCAAATGGACAGGACAGGCAGCTCCAGGTACACAGAGAAAACCCCAAGTATAACATTGCCTGGGGCAAGGCACACCAGGGCTCCAATTGCATTCAAGTGTAGGGAAGCCCATCAGTACTCTGTGCCAGGGGAAACCCAGTCATCCAGAGGAGCAGAAATAGCCTTACAGGCTTACAGAAGGGTCAAGCACCAGACAGTGACAACAGGATAAATTTACACCAGAGATAACCAGATGGCAAAAGTCAAACGAAGGAATGTTACTAACAGAAATCAAGTCAATATGGCAGCATCCAAAGCCATTTTTCTGACAACATTAAGTCCAGGATACCCCAACACAGCAGATTTAGATTTGGATTTAAAACCACGGGTCATGGTGCTATAAGAGCAGCACAAAAGGACATAAATTAGTCTCTTGAAGAAATACAGGAGAAAATGGATCAAAAGTTAGAAACCCTTACAAGGGAAACACAAAAATCATTTAAAGATGTTCAGGAGAATATGGTCCAAGAGATAGAATCCAATAAAGAGGAAATGCAAAAATACCTTAAATGAATTCAGGAGAACTTGGGACAAGAGGCAGAAGTCATGAAAGAGGAAATATAAAAATCTCTTAAAGAATCACAGGAGAGCACATACAAACAAATGAAGGAACTGATCAAAGCCCTACAGCATCTAAAAACAGAAGTAGAAACAAGTAAGAAATCACAAAGGGAGACAACTTTGGAAATAGAAAACCTTGGGAAGAAATGAGGTGTCATAGATGCAAATATCAAAAACAGAAAACAAGAGATAGAAGAATCTCAGATGCTGAAGATACCATAGAAAGCATTGACACAACAGTCAAAGAAATTCAAAATGCAAAAAGTTGTAACCAAAAATATCCAGGATATTCAGGACACAATGAGAAGTTTAAACCTATGGGTTATAGGTATAGATGAGAGTGAAGATTTACAACTTAAAGGGCCAGCAAATATCTTCATCAAAATTATGGAAGAAAATTTCTATAACCTAAAGAGAGAGAGATTCCCTGGAACATACAAAAAGCCTAGAGAACTCCAAACAGACTGGACCAGAAAAGAAATGCTTCTCATCATATAATATTCAAAACCCAAAGTGTACTAAACAAAGAAAGAACATTAAAAGCAGTAAGAGAAAAAGGCCAAGTAACATATAAAGGAAGACCTACCAGAATTATACAAGACTTCTCACCAGAGACCAGGGAAGCTAGAATATCATGGGCAAATCTCATGCAGACTCTAAGAGAACACAAATGCTAGCCAAGACTACTATACCCAGAAAAGCTCTCAATTACAATAGATGGAGAAACCAAGATAGTCCATGATAAAACAAAATTTATACAATATCTTAACACAAACCCAGCCCTACAAAGGATAATAGGCAGAAAATGCCAATACAAGGATGAAAGCTATACCTAGGAAAAAGCAAGATAGTAACGATATTTCATCAAACCCAAAATAAGATAACCACACAAACATAAAAATAACATCAAAAATGATAGTAAGGAATAATCACTATTCCTTAATATCTCTTAACATCAATGGACACAATTACCTAGATTCTATGTCTAAAAAGACAGACTAACAGACTGTTTATGTAAACAGGACCCTACATTTTCCTCCATACAGGAAACTGCCTCAGCGTCAAAGACAAACACTACCTCAGAGTAAAGGACTGGAAAACAATTTTACAAGCAAATGGTCTCAGGAAACCAGCTGGAGTAGCCATTCTAATACCAGATAAAATGTACTTTCCACCTAAAGTCAAAGGAAAAATCCACCAAGAAGAACTCTCAGTTATGAACATCTATGCTCCAAATGCTAGGGTACCCTAATTCATAAAAGAAACTTTACTACAGCTCAAAACACACATTGCACCTAACACAATAATTGTGGGTGACTTAACACTTCACTCTGCTCAATGGACCGATCAGGAAAACAGAAACTAAAGAGGGACACAGTGAAAATAATTGAAGCTTTGGAACAATTAGATTATATATATATAATATATATATATATATATTATATAATTATATATTATATATATATAATATATAATATATAATTATATATATATATATATATATATATATATATATATAAACATTTCATCCTAAAGCAAAAGAGTAAATCTTTTTCTCAGCACCTCATGGTACCTTCTCCCAACTCAGCCTTATTATAATTTGTCACAAGACAGACCTCAATAGATATAAGAAGATCAAACTAATCCCATGCCTCCTATCAGATCACTATGGAGTAAGAGTGTTCTTTAATAGCAACAAAAACAACAGTATGCCCACATACACATGGAAGTTGAACAGTACTCTAATCAATGATACCTTGGTCAAGGAAGAAATAAAGAAAGAAATTAATGTCTTTCTAGAAATTAATGAAAATGAAGGCACAAAATACCCAAATTTATGGGACACAATGAAAGCAGTGCTAAGAGGAAAACTCATAGCCCTGAGTGCCTTCAAAAAGAAACTGGAGAGAGTATACTCTAACAGCTTAAGTGCACATTTTAAATCACTGGAACAAAAAGAAGCTAATTCACCCAAGAAGAGTAGAAGACAGGAAATCATCCAAATCAGGGCTGAAATCAATCAAGTAGAAACAAAGAGAACCATACAAAGAATCAACAAAACCAGGGGTTGGTTCTTGGAGAAAATCAACAAGATAGATAAACCCTTAACGAGACTAGTCAGAGGGCACAGAGACAGTATACAAATTAACAAAATTAGATATGAAAAGGGAGATAAACAACAGAAACAAGAAATTTAAAAAAATCATCAGATCCTACTACAAAAGGTTATACTCAACACAACTGGAAAATCTAGGGGAAATGGACAATTTCCTAGACAGATACCAAATACCAAAACTAAATAAGTATCAAAGCAGTCCCATAACACCTAAAGAATAGAAGTGGTCATTGAAAACTTCCAACCAAAAAAAAGAACAGGACCAGGTGATTTTAATGCAGAATTCTATCAGACCTTCAAAAAAGACCTAACATCAATACTCTTCAAAAATATTCCACAAAATGGAAACAGAAGGAACACTACCCAGCTCATTCTGTGAATCCACAATAATGCTGATACCAAAACTACATAAGGATCCAACAAACAAAGAGAACTTCTGAACAATTTAGGTAATGAATATTGAGGCAAAATACTCAATAAAATTCTTGCTATCTGAATCCAAGAACACATCAAAATGATCAATTACCATGATCAAGTAGGCTTCATCCCAGGGATGCAGGGATGCTTCCATATACTGAAATCCATCAATGTAAGAAAATAAATGGTCATTTCATTAGATGCTGAAAAAGTTCTTGACAATATTCAGCATCCTTTCATTATAAAATTCTTGGAAAGTACAGGAATTCAAGGCCCATACCTAAACATAGTAAATGCAATATACAATAAACCCGATGCCAACATCAAACAAAATGGAGAGAAGCTTGAAGCAATCCCACTAAAATCAGGGAGTAGATATGGCTGCCCTCTCTCTCCATATCTTTTTAACATAGTATTTGAAGTTCTAGAGAGAGCAATTAGACAACATTAGGAGATCAAAGGGATACAAATTGGACGGGAAGAAATCAAAGTATCACAATTTGCAGATGATATTTTAGTATACATAAGTGACCCAAAATACTCCACCAGAGAACTCCTATAGCTGATGAACAACTTCACCAATGTACATCATTATAAAAATCAACTCAAGCAAATCTGTAGCCTTTCTAAACTAAACGGATAAGCAGGCTGAGAAAGAAATTAGAGAAATGACATCCTTCACAATAATAACAAACAGTAAAAAGTATCTTGGTGTGACTTTCTAACAAGTGAAAGATATATATGACAAGAACTTCAGGTCTCTGAAGAAGAAAATTGAAGAAGACCTCAAAAAATGGCAAAATCTTCCATGCTCATGGATTGGCAGGATAAATTTAGTAAAAATAGGCATCTTGCCAAAGTCAATATACACATTCAATGTAATCCCCATCAAAATCCAAACTCAATTCTTTATAAAGTTAAAAAGAATAATTCTCAAATTCATTTGGAATAACAAAAGAGCCAGGATAGCTATAACTCTTGTCAACAATAAAAGATCTTTGGGGAAGTCAATATCCCGGACCTCAAGCAGTACTACACAGCAATAGTGTTAAAAACTGCATGGTATTGTTGCAGTGGCAGGCTGGTAGATCAATGGAATAGAATTGAAAGCTCAGAAATGAAGCCACACACCTATAGTTACTTGATCTTAGACAAAGGAGATAAAACCATCCAGTGGAAAATAGTTTTTTCAATAAATGGTGTTGGTTCAACTGGAGGTCAGCATGCAGAATAGTACAAGTCAACCCATTGTTATCTCCTTCTACTAAGCTCAATCAAAGTGGATGAAGGACCTTCACATAAAACCAGACACACTGAAACTAATAGAAAAGAAACTGGGGAAGACCATTGAGGACATGGGCATAGGGGAAAAGTTCCTGAACAGAAAACCAATAGCTCACGCTCTAAGATCAAGAATTGAAAAATGAGATCTCATAAAATTACAAAGTTTCTGTAAGACAAAGGACACTTTCAATCAGACAAAACAGCAACCAACATTTGGAAAAATATCTTCACCAACCCTACATCTAACGGAAGGTAATATTCAATATATACAAAGAACTCAAGAAGGTAGACTCCAGAGAGCCAAATAACCCTATTAAAAATAGGGTACAGAATTAAACAACGAATTTTCTCCTGAGGAATTTTGAATGACTGAGAAGCACCTTAAGAAATATTCAACATCATTAATCATTAGGGAAATGCAAATCAAAACAACCCAGAGATTTCACCTCACACCAGTCAGAATGGCTAAGATTAAAAACTTAGGAGACAGCAGGTGATGGCGAAGATGTGGAGAAAGAGAAACACTCCCCCACTGCAGGTGGGATTGCAAGCTGGTACAACCACTCTGGAAATTTGGCAGTTTCTCCAAAAACTGTGTGTGACACTTCTGGAGTACCCTGCTATACCACTGCTGGACATATACCGAGAGAATTCTCCAGTATCCAATAAGGACACAAGCTCCACTATGTTCATAGCAGTCTTATTTATAATAGCCTAAAGCTCAAAAGAACCCAGATGTCCCTCAATGGAGAAATGGATACAGAAAATGTGGTATATTTACACAATGGAATACTACTCAGCAATGAAAAACAATGAATTCATGAAATTTTTAGGCAAATGGTTGGAACTGGAAAATATCATCCTATGTTAGGTAAACCAATCACAACAGAACATACATGGAATGTTGTCACTGATACGTTCATATTAATTATCCCAGAAGCTCTGAATATTCTAGACACAATTAACATTTCAAATGATTCTCAGGAATTAGGAAGGAGAGGGTCCTGGTACTTGAGAGGATGGATGTAGCTTTGTAGGGGAGTACCAAGGCAGAGAAATGGGAGGGCATGATTGTGGAATGGGTGGAGGGAAGAGGGCTTGCAGGACTTATGGGGAAGGGGAATAGGGAAAGGAAAAATAATTTGGAATGTAAACAAAGAATATAGAAAAAAGAGAAAAAAAATACAAGAGAATATCAGTCAACAGATAAAAGCCCTTAAAGAGGAAAGACGAAAATTCTTTAAAAAATACAGGAGATCATGGGTCAACAGGCAGAAGCCCTTAAAGAAGAAACACAAAAATGCCTTAAAAAATTATAGGAAAACACAAACCATCAAGTGAAGGAACTGAACAAAATCATTCACAATCTTAAAGTAGAAGCAGAAACAATGAAGAAATCACATAGTGAGACATCACTGGAGATAGAAAACCTTGGAAAGAATTCAGGAGTTGTAGATACGAGCATCAACAACAGAATACAAGAGATAGAAGAAAGAATCTCAGGTGGTGAAGATACCACAGAAAACATTGACCCAACAGTAATCGAAAATGCAAAATGCATAAAGCTGGTAATCCAAAACATATAGGAACTCCAGGACACAACGAAAAGACCAAAGCTAAGGATTAAGGTATAGAAGGGAATGAAGATTTCCAACTTAAGGGCCAGTAAATATCTTCAACTAAATTGTAGAAGAAAACTTCTCTAAACAAGAAATGCCCATGAACATACAAGAAACCTTCAGATCGCCAAGCAAACTGGATCATAATGGAAAGTCCTCCTGGCACATAATAATCAAAACACCAAATTCACTAAACAAAGAAGGAATATTAAAAGCAATAAGGGAAAAAGGGCAAATAACTTATAAAGGCAGACCTATCAGAGTTAGGCCAGACTTCTCAACAGAGACAATAAAAGCAAGAAGATCCTGGGCATACCTCATACAGACCCCAAGAGAACACAAATGACAGCCCAGGATACTATACACATCAAAACTCTCAATCATCATAGATGGAGAAACCACAATATTCCATGATAAAAACAAATTTACACAATACCTGTTCACAAATCCAGCCCAACAAAGGATAATAGATGGAATATGCCAACATAAGGAGGGAAACTACACCCTAGAAAAAGCAAGAAAGTAATCTTCCAACAATCCCAAAAGAATATACCCAAACAAATATAAAATAACATCAAATATAACAGGAAGCAACAATTACTATTCCTTAATATCTCTTAACTCCCCAATAAAAAGACATAGACTAACAGAAATATTTCTTATGTAAATCTCCAATTTTATCAGAGAATGATTGTAATTCCCCTTTTATTTAATTTAGTAAATTTTTATGTCTACCATTTTATCTGCATTATTTTTCATGATTATCTTCATTTTTAATGTCTTTCTTTATATTACCTGCTCAGTTTTCTGAGGCACTGTTAATAGACAAAAGTAGCAAGATTAAAAAAAGAAAGAAACTATATTCTGCCCCCTAATAGAAAACACTATTAGTACATGCAATGAGAGACAGCCTCTCTCCCATGGAAAATTGAGAAGCTTCCAAGGTAGGTCTGGCTTGCTTACTCTGTAGGGGTAGAGGAGGTCCTCAGGAAAGCGGAATTTGAGGCAGTTGTGGAACCTCTGTCAGGATCTATGACCTCTCTTTCCTATAATTATTTTCATGAGAAACAAATTATCTTAGAAGCAACGTTACCTCTCTAAGCATATGAGTGTGAATTGTGGCCTCCTGAAAAGGTTGGTCTAGGTCTGCTGCGATAGTATAGGCATCCTGAGACACATGATCAATAACAGCCATAGTTCCTGAAATTTAATGTTATAAATAATGGTATTTTTTCCTGAATGATGGGTTTAGATAACTAGACATACATTATTAGCCATGATGAAGCCTTACCTCATGGTTGCAGATTCCCCTTATTTTTTGTCTAGTTACATCAAAAAGAGATACACATCTATAAATTATAATATGAGAATTTGGAGGCATTTGGGATATCTTGTGGCACAATAAGTGAAACCTACTTGTCTGGCCTTGGGTCGAGCATTGGCTGCTTCTAAACCATCATTACAAAAAGCATGATTGTAATATCCTTCATTTTTCTTCATTGTCTTCAGTTTGAATATTGTGAATATCTCCATTTCAGATACCTTGTTGCTGCTCTCTCATACTCCAAGGACTGAGATTACTTCTGAACATGTTTTTAAGGTAATTTATAAAGGAGAGTAAAATTTGATAAAAGAAACCGCAATATTTCCACTGAAACAGTGGACCAGAAGTAATACACACCCAATAGAAAGTTGAACCTGAGTTTTGCTACAGTCTCAATGATGCCAAACCATCCTGAAACAGCCTATTTAGTGATCTTCCTTCCTACACTCCAAAAATTCTGGAATTATACATGTATACTACTGTATGCACAGTTATCGATTGACCATTGAGTTTCATTCATGATAAGTAAATACTGTTGCAGTGGAGTATACGTTCAGATTTTTCCTGAGATTGAAAAAAATATGATTCAAAATATGTTTAATATAATACACAGTAGTAACATGCATGTAATCCCATTCAGACACAAAACTACATTGTAAACAATTGGTGCCCTATATTGTACTACATTGCTAAGCTAAAACTATCATTAGGGAAAAGCATATTAAAGATATTATTAATGTAAACCTTTGACAATATAGTGAGTTTATCATGTAGATTCCTACTGTTCTTTAAGGGACAACTTCAGAGCTTAAGACAAACTAAAGCTCTGAGATATCTTTCTTAAGCCTCATCTGTGTTGGGCCAACAGTACTCTTCCACCATTCATGGCTATCTAATAATTATCAATGAATAGATGTTCTGAAAGTGAGAAATGTTAATGCTTTTTTATTACTTTATAATGATAAACATTCATTTCTTGAAATTCACTTCAATTCAATCTGATTTTTTATATGTGAAAAAGAGGTATGAAGATTTTTAAATTGCTAAGTTTACAAAAATATTTGAAAATGTCATACGTGCATACATTGTATGGATACCATATCTGTTCTTCACAGTTGCTTCTAAATCCTCTCAAAATCCTCATCGCATCTACCTCCTGATTTCAGGTCATTCATTTATAATTTTAAGTAATTAGTTTTTCTTTTAGCCCTCTGTGTCCAATTATTGTTTCCCATATATGCATAGTCCTGAAGTCATCCACTGATAGAAGAGATTCCAGCCAATAGCCATGCTCTTTAAAAATATGCATTATTGCCCCCATTAGCCAGAAATTTTCAAAAATCTTCTTATACAGGAGGAAAGGCTCTTAGAGCCTGAAAGTTTTTAAATGTACTGAATACAAATACCGTTTTATTCCCTCAGAGCTTTGGGGTGTCCAGTTAATTGACATCATTATTATTCCTATGAGGTTGCTATCCCCTTTGGCTCTTTCATTTCTTTTCCTAACTCTTCCATTGGGGTCCTTGTGGTAAGTCAACTTGTTCGCTGTGAGATTCCACATCTAAATTGGTTAGGCACTGAGAGAACCTCTCAGGACATGGGTATACCATGCTCCTGTAAGCAAGCACTTCTTGGCATCAGCAATAGTGTTTGGGTTTGGTGTCTGAAAATGGGATAGATTCCTAGGTGGAGCAGTCCTTGACTGGCCTTTCCTTTAGCCTCTGCTCCACTCTTTCTCCTCATACTTCCTTTAGACAGGAACAATTCCTAGTTAAAACGTTTGATATGGGTGGGTAGCCTAGTCCCTCAACCAGAGGCCATGTTTTTCCATGGGATATCATCTCTACAATTTCTTACTCTCCTTTGTTGGGTATTTTGGCCAATGTTATCCCTGTTGGGTCCTGGGAATCTCTTGATTCACTGGCATGTGGAACTTCCTAGTGCCTAACCCCGATTAACCTCCTCCATTGCTATATGCCTCCTTTCAATTTCCTGATCCATTGTACTTCTCCTCAATATCCTCCCACACCTTATTCTACCCATTTTATCCTCACACTCATTTCCAGACCTCCCTCTACATACTGTGATTATTTTGTTCCCTTTTGTACATAGACTAAAGCATCAAGCCTTTAGTTTTACTTCTTGAGCTTCATATGGTCTCTGAATTGTATCTTGGGTATTTAGAGCTTTTGGGCTCATATCCACTTAATAGTGAATACAAACCATGGTGTTTTTCTGCAGCTGGGTTACCTCACTCAAGATGATAATTTTTAGTTCCATCAATTTGCCTTTGAATTTCATAAAGTCATTGTTTTTAATAGCTGAGTAGTACTCCATTGTGTAAATGCACCACTGCATTTGCTGTATCTATTCCTCTATTGAAGGGAATCTGGGTTGTTTCCAGCTTCTGGCTTTTATAAATAAGACTCCTATAAACATTTGGGGGCATGTGTTCTTGTTAAATGTTGGAGCATCTTTTGCATATGATATAGCTGGTTCTTCAGGTAGAATTATTTCCAATAATCTGAGGAACTGCAATACTGATTTCCAGAGTGGTTGTACCAGCTTGCAATCCCACCTACAAGAGAGGAGTGTTCCTCTTTGTTCACATCATTGCTAGAATGTGCTGTCACCTGAGCTTTTGATATTACCAATTCTGTTGGGAACATTGTGGAATTTCATAGTTATTTTGATTTGAATTTCTCTGATTACTGGGAATGTTGCACATTTATTTACATGTTTCTTGGCCACTAAAGATTCCTCAGTTGAGAATTATTTTGTTTAGCTCTGTACATTATTTTTAATAGGGTTATTTGGTTTTCTGGAGTCTAACTTTTTGAATTCTTTCTATATATTGGATATTATTCCTCTATTGGTTTTAGGGTTGGCAAATAACTTTTCCCTATCTTTTGGTTGTCATTTTGTCATATGGATTGTGTCCTTTGCCTTACAGAAGTTTTTTCAGTTTCATGAGGTCTGCTTTGTCAATTGTTGATCTTAATGTTTGAGGCATTGGTGTTCTGTCCAGGAAATGTTCTCCTTTGTAATAGCTTCAATGTTCTTTCCCACTTTTTTCTTCTATTAGTTTCAGTGTATGTAGCTTTATGTAGAAGTACTTGATCCACTTGTGCTTGAGCTTTGTACTCAAGAAGAATCAATTCTTCATTTGTACGAAATAATGGATCAATTGGCATTGTTCTACATGTTTAATGCCAGTTAAACCAACATCATTTGTTGAAAATGTTGTCTTTTTATCCCCATTTGATGGTTTAAGCTCTTTTGTAAAAGAACAAGTGACTATGGGTGTGTGAGTTCATTTCTGGATGTTTAGTTCTATTCCTTCGATCTTTCTTTCTGTCTCTGTACCAATACTATGCAGTTATTATCAAGATTGCATTGTACTATATTTTGAGGGAAGGGATGGTGATTCCTCCAGTAGTTATCTTATTTTTGAGAATAGTTTTTTGATATTTTAGATGAATTTGAGAATTGCTCTTTCTAGTTCTGTGTGAAATTGAGCTGGGATTTTGATGGGGATTGCATTGAATATATAGATTTCTTTTGGCATGATGCCCATTTTTAGTATGTTAATCCTACCAATCCATGAGCATGGAAGATTTTTACATCTTCTGAAGTCTGCTTTAGTTTCTTTCTTCAGAGCCTTGAGGCTCTTTACATATACATCTTTCACTCTGTTGGTTAGAGCTACAACAAGATATTTTATATTATTTGTGACTACCTGTCATTTCCCTAATTTGATTTTTCTGCCAATTTATTCTTTGAGTAGAGGAAGGCTAATGATTTGTTTGGGTTAATTTCATGTCCCAAAACATTGCTGAAGTTGTTTACCAGCTGCAGGAGTTCTCTGGTGGGATTTGGGGGGGGGGTTAATTATTCTATACTATTATCTGCAAATAGTGATACCTTGAATTCTTCCTTTCCAATTTGATTCTCTTTGACCTACTTGTGTTGTGCATTTGCTCTAGCTAGAGCTTGTTTTATATGACCACTATATTAATTTATGTTGCCAACATGAAAGCTGTCAAATTTTATTTTTTACACAAGGCAATATAAAGGGAAAAAAGCAAGATGTGGGGAGGGGTGAAGGGGGAACAATCTCAGGGGGCTGGCTTCACTTCTAAGAAACAGTTTCTCATAATTTCTGGGAAAAGCTAACTATTGCTGTTATGAATTTAGGCAGGATAAGGGGGGTCATGAGGAGTTGAAATGTAAAGGAGTTGCTATAGTAACCTCTCCAGAGATGAGCTTCAAAAGGAGGGGGTCTTGAGATCTATGGCTCTTGGAATGAGATTAAGGTAAGAATAACTCCTGCTATTGAGGTCTCCTGGCATTGAGATATATGTGGGGATGGTTCCTGGTATCAAAATCTCTTGTCATAGAAACCTTAAGTGAGAATGGTTCCTGGCAGCCCATTTCATTTTCAGTGGGAAAAAAAAAACATTGGTATTTCATGAGACTCTGAAAAAGTGTTTGACAAAATTGTGCATCCCTTCATGGTAAACATCTTGGAAAGATCAGGAAATCAAATCCCATACCTAAACATAGTAAAAGCAATATACAGGAAACCAGTAGTCAATCTTAAACTAAATTGAGAGAAACTTGAAGCAATCCTACTGGAATCAGGGTCTATACAAGGCTGTCCATTTTCTTCCTACCTGTTCAATATAGTACTTGAAGTCCTAGCCAGAGCAATTAGACAACAAAAGATTGTCAAATGGACACAAATTAGAAAGGAAGAGGTCAAAGGATCACGATTTGCAGATGATATGATAGTATACTTAAATAACCCCAAAAATTCCACCAGAGAACTCCTAAACCTGATAAAGAACTTCAGCCAAGATGTTGGATATAAAATTTACTGAAACAAATCAGTAGCTTTCCTATACTCAAAAGATAAAGAGGCTGACAAAGAAATTAGAGAAACGATACCCTTCACAACATTCACCAATATTATTACATACCTTGTTGTGACTCTAACCAAGCAAGTGAGAGATCTGTATGAGAAGAACTTCAAGTCTCTGAAGAAAAGAAATTGAAGAAGACATCAGAAGATGGAACAAATCTCCCTTGCTCATGGATTGGCAGAATTAATATATTAAAAATTGTCATATTACCTAAAGCAATCTACAGATTCAATGAAATCTCCTGAGAAATTACAACTCAATTTTTCATAAAGTTAGAAAGAGCATTTTCCAAATTCATCTGGAATAGCAAAAAACCCAGGATAGCGAAAATTATTCTTAACAACTGAAATACTTCTATTGGAATCACTCTCCCTGTCTTAAAGGTCTACTACAGAGCTATTGTGATTAAAAACTGTATGGTATTGGTACAGTGACAGGCAAGTAAATCAATGGAATGGAATTGAAGATTCAAAAATGAACCAAAACAAATATGGTTACTTGATCTTTGACAATGGAGCTAACACCATTCAGTGGGGAAAAAAAGACAACGTTTTCAACAAATGATGTTGGTTCATCAGTCAGCAAGTAGAAGGATGCAAATTGTTCCAGTCTTATTTCCCTGTACAAAGCTCAAGACCATGTTTTGCACCTTCTGGTTTTCAACTGTGCAGATAGCACAACCCTGATGCTGGACCTGATTCCACAAAGCTCAAACTCCAGTTGCAACTCAAAACCCTAGGTATTCTGGAATATCCAGCTTCACATGTGAGACCCTAAACCCTGTCCTAATACCTAGATTATTGGGATACATGTGACCAGGGGATGCAGCTTCCCTGCAAAGTCAGCAAGCCTAGAGTCTTGGGACACCAAAGACACAGTCCACATACTAAATGATGTCCAACAAGAAGGAAGGAGTGGACCCTGGTTCTGGAAAGGCTCAAAGCATCAGTGTAGGGGAATACCAGAACAAGGAAGTGGGAAAGGGTGGATGGGGGACATGGGAAGGGAAAAGGGCATGTGGGACCTTTGGGGGGCAGCGAGCCAGAAAAGGGGAAATGACATGTAAATATAGAATATATCCAATAAAAAATAAAACTAGCTAAACTAAAGAAAGAAATGCTCATAAACATAAAGGAAGCCAACAAAATAACGAAGAGATAGAATCAGAAAAAGAATTACTCTCATCATAAAATAAGTAAAACACCAAATGCAGAGAACAAAGAAAGAATATTGAAAGTTTTAAGTTAAAAATGGCAAAGTAACGTATCAAGGCATATATATCAGAATTAGGTCAGACTTCCCAACAGAGACTCTAAAATCTTGAACATCCTGGACTGATGTCAATCAGAACCTAAGAGAACAAAAATGCCAGCCAAAACGAATATACCCAGCAAAATTTCCACAATTTCCACAGATGGAGAAACCAAGATATTCCAAGGAAAAATCAATCTTAAATAGTATCTTACTACAAATCCGGCCCAGAAGAGGATAATAGAAGTAAAATTCCAATGTTAGGTGGGAAACTGCACCAAACAAAAGGCAATAAATTAATACAACAAACCCAAAAGAAGTGAAAGCCACCAACATAATTCCACTTATAACAACAAAAATAACAGAAAGTAACAATCACTTTTCCTTAATATCTGTCAACATCAATGGACTCCCTACCCCAATAAAAAGACATAGGCTAAAGGGCCAGATATGTAAAAAGAATTCAGCATTTTGTTACTATACGATATATTTTTTTTGGGGGGGACAGGGTTTTTCTGTGTGGTCCTGGCTGTCCTGGAACCCACTCTGTAGACCAGGCTGGCCTCGAACTCAGAAATCTGCCTGCCTCTGCCTCCCAAGTGCTGGGATTAAAGGCGTGTGACACCACGCCTGGCTGTTAGAATTCAGCATTTTGTTGCATACAAGAAACATACCTCAGAGTCCAAGACAGATATTACCTCAGAATGAAAGGATGGGAATTTATTTTCAAACAAAAGGTCCCAAGAAACAAGCTGGAGTAGCTATTCTAATAACCAACAAAATAGACTTTCAACCAAAAATTATCAAAAGAGATTTGGAAGGACATTACATACTCCTCAAAAGAAAATTCCACCAAGATGAATTCTCAGTTCTGAACATCTAGATCCCAAATGCAAGGACAACCATATTTCTAAAATTAACGTGACAAAATTTTAAAGCACATATTGAACCTTACAAAATGATCATATTAGTAGATTTGAACACCCAACTTTCACCAATGGACAGATTTTGGAAACAGAAGATGAACAGAGACATAGTGAAACTGAAAGAAGTTATGAGCCAAATGGACTTAATAGATATAAACAGAACATTTCACCCTAAAACAAAAGAATATACCTTTTTGTTTTCAGCACCTCATGGTAGCTTCTCAAAAATTGACCACATACTAGGACATAAAACAAACCTCAACAGATACAAGAAAATTGAAATAATTCCATGCATCCTATTAGATCACCATGGCATATAGTTGGTATTCAAAAGCAACAAAAAACAACAGAAAGGCCACATATATGTAGAAGATGAACAACTATCTACTCAATGATAACTCAGTTAGGGAAGAAATAAAGAAAGAAATTAAAGACTTTTCAGAATTCAAAGCTAAACAGAGACTTTTCACCTGAAAAAATTTGGATGGCTGAGAAACACCTTAAAAAATGTTCAACATAATCAGTCATTAGGGAAATGCAAATCAAAACAACCCTGAAATTTCACCTCACACCAGTCAGAATGGCTAAGATTAAAAACACAGAAGACATTAGGTGTTGTCGAGGATGTGGAGAAAGAGGAACACTCCTCCACTGCTGGTGGGAATGCAAGCTGGTACAACCACTCTGGAAATCAGTATGGCGGTTCTTCAGAAAACTGGACGTGATACTTCCGGAGGACCCAGCCATACCACTCCTGGGAATATACCCAGAAGATTCCCCAGCATGCAATAAGGATACATGCTCCACTATGTTCATAGCAGTCTTATATATAATAGCCAGAAGCTGGAAAGAACCCAGATGTCCCTCAACAGAGGAATGGATACAAAAAATGTGGTATATATACACAATGGAGTATTATTCAGCCATTTGAAACAATGAATTCATGAAATTCTTAGAGAAATGGATGGAACTGGAGAATATCATACTAAGTGAGCTGAACCATTCCCAAAAGAATACCCATGTTATGCAGTCACTGATAAGGGGATATTAGCCTAGAATCTTGGAACACCAAAGACATAAATCACATACCAAGTGATGTCTGACAAGAAAAAAGGAGTGGACACTGGTGCTAGACTGGACCAAAGCATCATTGTGGGAGAGTACAAGAACAGTGAGGTGGGAGGGGGTGGGTGAGGGAGCAGGAGGAGGGAAAAGGGCATCTGGGACCATTGGGGGTGGGGAACCAGAAAAAGGGAAATGAATTGAAAATATAGAATATATCCAAAAAAAGAAAAAAGAAAAGAAAAGAAAAGAAAATGAAGGCACAACATATCCAAACTTAAGGGACACAATGAAATCAGTGTTAAGAGGAAAAGTCATAGGTCTGAGTGTCTCCATAAAAAAAATAAATAAATAAATCGGAGAGATCATGCACTGGTAGCTTAAAACCTTATCAGAAAGCTCTAGAACAAAAAGAAGCAAATACACCCAAGAGAAGTAGAAGGCAGAAAATAATTAAAGTGAGGGTTGAAATCTACCAAGTAGAAACAAAAGGCTATAGAAAAAAATCAACAAAAACAGGAACTGGTTCTTTGAGAAAATCAACAAGAGTGATAAACCCATAGCCAGACTATCCACAAGGCACAAAAATAGTATCCAAGTTAACAAAATTAGGAAGGAATAGAGAGACATAACAACAAAAACTGAGGAAATTAAAAAAATATATTAGATGCTAACACAAAAGTCTATACTCAACAAAACTGGGAAACCTGGAGGAAATGATGATTCTCTAGAAAGACACCAGGTACAAAAGTTTAATTAGGATCAGGTGAAGACATTTAAATACCCCCCTAAAACTGAAGGAAATACAAACAATCATTAGAATTCTCCCAACCAAGCCAGGCAGTGGTGGCACACACCTGTAATCCGAGCACTCTGGGAGGCAGAGGCAGGCAGATTTCTGAGTTTGAGGCCAGCCTGGTCTACAGAATGAGTTCCAGGACAGTCAGGGCTATACAGAGAAACACTGTCTCAGAAAAAAAAAGAATTCTCCCAACCAAAACCAAAACACATACACACACACACACACACACACACACACACACACACACACACACAGAGAGAGAGAGACAGACAGACACACACACACACACACACACACACACACACACACAAAACAAATCAAAACAAAAAAACAAAACAAACAAAAAAAAAAACCAAACAGACAAGCAAACGAAACAAACAAACCAGGGCAAGAAGCATTTAGTGGAAAATTCTATCATAATTTCAAAGGAGATCTAATACCAATACTATTCAAACTATTCTATAAAATAGCAATAAAAGGAACATTCTCCAATTCTCTTTATGAAGTCACTTAAACTGATACATAACAAAAAAATGATATGACAACGAAAGAGTGCTACAAACCAATGTCCCTTATGAATATCCAATCAAAAATACTCAATAAAATTCTCACAAACAAAATCCAAGAACACTTCAAAAACTTATTTAATCACTATCAAGTAGACTTCATCCTAGGGATGCGGGGATAGTTCAATATATGGAAATTCATCAATGTAATCCACTATGTAAACAAACTCAAAAAAATCAACATCATCACATTATATGCTCAGAAAGCATTTGAAAAAATTCAACACCCCTTTATAGTAAAAGTCTTGATAAAATCAGAAATTCAAGGCCCATACCTAAACAAAGAAAAAAGAATATACAGCAAACCAGTAGACAACATCAAACTATACAGAGAGAAACTTGAAGCAATCTCACTAAAACCAGGGACTAAATAAGGCTGCCCACTCTCTACTTACCTATTCAATACAGTACTTGAAATTCTTGCTAGAGCAATTAAACAACAAAAGGAGGTAAAAGCGATACAAATTGGAAAGTAGAAGTAAAAATATCACTATTTGAAGATGATAAGAGAGTATACTTAAGTGTTCTCAAAATTTGTACCAGAGAACTCTTAAACCTGATAAAAAAAATTCAGCAATGTAGCTGGAAATAAAATTAAACAAATCAGTATCTTTTGCCTACTCAAAAGAGATGTAGGCTGAGAAAGAAATCAGGGAAATGACACAATATGCAATAGTCACAAAGAATATAAAATACATTAGTGTGACTTTAACAAAGCAATGAAAAATCTGTATGAAAAGAACTTCAAGGCTCTGTAGAAAGAAATCAAAGAAGAGCTCCATAGATGTCAAGATCCCCCATGCTCATGAATTGGCAGGATTGACATTGTAAAAGCAGCCATCTTGCAGAAAGCAAATTACAGATTCAATGCATTCCTCATCAAAATTCCAAATCAATTGTTGATAGAGTTAGAAAGAGCAATTTGCAAATTCATATGGAATGACAAAAAATTTACAGAGTGAAAACTATTCTCAACAATAAAAGAACTTCTGTGGAAATCACCATCCCTGACATCGAGTTCTAGTATAGAGTATAGAGATTAAAAAAAAACAAAAAACAACAAAAAAAACCAACAACAAACCTATATAATATTGGTACAGAGAGAGGCAGGTTAATAAATAGAATAAAATTAAAAACCCAGAAATAAACCCTCAGAGCTATGGTCACTTGATCTTGACAAAGGAGCTAAAACCATCAAGTAGAGAAAAAAGGCAGCAAGTTCAATAGATGGTGCTCATTTAACTGGAGGTCACCATGTAGAAGAATGAAAATAGATCCGTTCTTATCTTCTTGTACAAAACTCAAGTCCAAGTGGGTCAAAGACCTCCAAATAAAACCAGATACACTGAATCTAATAGAATAGTTAGTGCAGCCTTGAACACAAGCATAGGGAAAATTTTTCTTAACAGAGCACCAATGGCTTGTACTCTAATATCAACAATCAACAAATGGGACCTCAAACCATACAGTGGAAAAAAGACAGCATTTTCAACAATGGTGCTGGGTCAACTGGCAGTCAACATTTATAAGGATGCAAATTGATCCTTTCTGATCTCCCTATACAAAGCTCAAGTGCAAGTGGATAAAGGATCTTTACATAAAACCAAATACACTGAATCTAATAGAAGGTATTGACAAATGGGACCTCAAAAAATTGCAAAACATCTGTAAGGCAAAGGACACTGTCAATAAGACAAAAGGGCAGACAGCATTTCAGAAATGATCTTAGCAACCCTACATCTGATAGAGGGATGATAGAGGGAGATATTTATGTGTGTGTGTGTGTGTGTGTGTATATAATATATATATATACACACACACATCCCATATATAGAAAGAACTCAAGAAGTTAGACTCAATAACCAAATAACCCTATTAAAATGTGGGAACACAACAATCAACAAATGGGGCCCCATAATCCTGACAAGCTTCTGTAAGGCAAAGGACACTGTCAAAAATATAATATGGCAGCCAGGAGATTGGGCAAACTTCCTTATTAATTCTACATCTGATAGAGTGCTAATATGAAATATATATATATAAAACCCTCAAGATATTAGACCCCAGAGAACCAATTAACCCTATTTAAAAATGTATTACTACGCTAAACAAAGTATTCTCAAATGCAGAATAATAAATGGGCGAGAAACACCTAAATAAATGTTCAATATCCTTATTCTTCCTGGAAAATCAAATCAAAACAACCCTGAGATTCCACCTCACACTTGTCAGAATGACTAAGATCAAAAACTCAAGTTTCAACAGATGCTGGCAAGGATGTGAGAAAGAGGAACACTCCTCTACCGTTGGTGGAACTGCAAGTTGCTATAACTACTCTGGAAATCAACCTGGTGGTTCTTCAAAACACATAGTACTACCTGAGGCCTGAGCTATACCATTTCTTGGCATATTCTCAAAAGATGATCCAACATATATTAAGGATACATTCGCCAGTTTGTTCATAGTATCCTTATTTATAATAGCTAGAAGCTGAAAATAGCCCAGATGTCCTTCAACATAAGAATGGGTATAAAAAATCTTAGGATATTTACACAATGTAGTACTATTTAACTATTAAAAAATTTGACTTCGTGAAATTCTTTTCCAAATAGATGGAAATATGAAATATCATACTGAGTGAGGTAACCCAATCACAAAACAATACACAGGCTCTGTACTCACTGATTAGTGGATATTAGGCCAAAGGCTCAAAATACACAAGGTACAACTCCCAGATCACCTGTAGTTCAAGAAGAAGGAAGAACAAAGTGTGGATGCTTCAGTCCTTCTTATAAGTAGGGACAAAATACCCTTGGGAGGCAATATGGAGACAAAGTGCAAAGCAGGGACTGAAGGAAAGAATGCCCAGAGACTGCCCTTCATGGAGATTGATTCCATATAGTGTCACAAAACCCAGGTACTCTGGAGGATGCCAAGAAGTTCTTGCTGACAGCAGCCTGATATACATGCCTTCTGAGAATTTCTGCTGAATTCTGAGAAACACTGAAGTGGATGCTTGCAGTCAACCATTGGACTGATCACAAGTTCTTCAATGGAGGAGTTAGAGAAAGAAGTGAAGGTACTGAAGGGGTTTGCAACCCTATAGGAAGAATAGCAATATCAAACAACTAAACCATCCTTATAGTTCCCAGGGGTTAAACTACCAATCAAAGTGTATACATGGAGAAACCCATGGCTCCAGCTATATAGAGAGCAGTGGATGATCTCCCATCAATGGGAAGTGAGGTCATTCATTAGACCTGTGAAGTCTCGATGCCCCCATGTAGGGAAAAGCCTGGGATGGGATGCAGGAGTGGGTGTGAGGTTGAAAGAACACCCTTACATAAACAGGGATTGGAGGGATCAGTTAGGGGTTTTCAGAGGGGAGACCAGGAAAGTGGATTCCATTTGAAATGTAAATAAATAAATTATCCAATAAAAGAAAATTTAGAAATGTTTTTATTTTTATCATTGTGTTTTCACCAATTTTTAAAATATACTTCCTGCATTTATTTGGTTTTCTTTTAAGAGACAGTTTAAAATAAAGAACTTAAAATTAGATGGAAAGGAAAGTGTGGAGGATCTTGTGCAATTTGGAAAGGTAAACATAATCACATATGTTGTATGAAAATGTTTTTAATACAAATTAGAGATACAAGGATTGTTTATAGCTTTCTAATTAAGAACCCGATACATCAGACAATAATGACAATTTTCAAATGATACCAAATAACATTAAAATGTTTGTGCAAATTAATGTAAAATAGTGATGGAAGTTAATAGCTATAGGAAAAGGAAAGCCCTTGATCACTGTACAGGTGACAGCAGACTAATATGTATAAGATACTAAGTATTAATTATAATAATAAATAAAAGAACCACAACCATGAATATCAGCAATAACAATCACATGATGAAAGGTGGCAAAAACAGAACTAAGGTGCAATGTGTGCTTTGAGTTTTAGTAAAATTTCTTTTGTGAATGTGGACACCCTTGCCTTTTGAGCATACACGGATACTATTGTGTATGCCAAGAAATACATGCTGACAGAAGCTTGATATAATAATCTCCTGAGAGGCTCTGCCAAAACCTGACATATACAGAGGTGAATTCTTGCATCCAACCATTGAACTGATCATGGGATCCCTAATAGAAGACTTAGAGAAAGAATTAAAGGAGCTGAAGGGGTTTGCAACCCCATAGTTAGAACAACAATAGGAAGCAACCAGAGTTCCCAGGGTCTAAACCACCAACAAAGGAGTACATATAGAGGGAGTCATGGCTCCAGCTGTATATGTAGCAGAGAATGGCCTTGTTGGGTGTCTATGGCAGAAGAGACCCTTGATCCCATGAAGGCTTGATGCTCCTGTGTAGGGGAATGTGAAGGTGGGGAGTCAGGGGTTATGTGGGGGCACACCCTCAGGGAAGCATGGTGGAAAAGATAGTGAGCGTCTGGAGGAAAATTGGGAAAGGGGATAATATTTAAAATGTAAATAAACAAAATACCCAATTAAAAATATGGGGAAAATATGGGAAATAAGAAGAATGCAGTTGATCAATTTTCTGAGAAAGACTGATAGGATGCAAAAGCTACAGCAAAGTTCAATATTAGGAAAATCAGAAATATACAATTCACAAGGACTCAAGGAACCAAAATTGCATCTGATGGCCTCAAAGGTAGTGTAGTTGAAGTGAGCCTTGCCAATCTACAGAATGATGAAGTTGCATTTAGAAAATTCAAGCTACTCATTGAGCATGTTCAGAGTAAAACATGTTTAACTTCCATGGCATGGATCTTACCAGAGCCAAAATATGTACCATCGTCAGAAAGTTGCAGAGCATGATTGAAGCTCATGTACATAACATGTACATGTCATGACAACTAATGGGTATTTGGTATGACTTTTCTGTGTTGGTTTCTCTAAAAAATCCAACAACCAGATAAGTAAGACATCCTATATGCAGACCACAAGTGCACAAGATCAAGAAAATGGTGGTATGGCTGTGTCCTCCAGAAGTATCATGTCCAGTTTTCTGAGGAACTGCCAGACTGATTTCCAGAGTGGTTGTACCAGCTTGCAGTCCCACCAGCAGTGGAGGAGTGTTCCATTTTCTCCAAATCCTCGCCAACACCTGATGTCTCCTGAGCTGTTAATCTTAGCCATTCTGACTTGTGTGAGGTGAAATCTCAGGGTTGTTTTGATTTGCATTTCTCTAATGACTAATGATGTTGAACATTTTTTAAGGTGTTTCTCAGCCACCCAAATTTCTTCAGGTGAAAAGACTTTGTTTAGCTCTATACCCCATTTTTGGATGGGGTTATTTGGTTTTCTGTTGTCTAACTTCTTGAGTTCTTTGTATACATTGGATATTAGCCCTCTGTCAGATGTAGGGTGGGTGAAGATTTTTTTCCTAATTTGTTGGTTGCCTATTTGTCCTCTTGACAGTGTCTTTTGCCTTACAGAAACTTTGTAGTTTTATGAGGTCCCATTTGTCTATTCTTGATCTTAGAGCATAAGCAATTGGTGTTCTGTTCAGGAACTTTCTCCCTGAGCCAATACCACTTCTGGGCATATACCCAAAAGATTCCCCAGCATAAAATAAGGATACATGCTCCACTATGTTCATAGCAGTCTTATTTATAATAGCCAGAAGCTGGAAAGAACACAGATGTCCCTCAATGGAGGAATTGATACAAAAAAAATGTGGTATATATACACAATGGAGTACTATTCAGCCATTAGAAACTATGAATTCATGAAATTCTTATACAAATGGATGGATCTGAAGAACATCATATTAAGTGTTAACCCAGTCTCAAAAGAATACCCATGGTTTGCACTCACTGATAAGTGGATATTAACCTAGAATCTTGGGACATCAAAGACACAGTCCACGTACCAAATGATGTCCAACAAGAAGAAAGCGGTGGACACTGGTGCTGGAAATGATCAAAGCATAAGTGTAGGGTAATACCAGAACAGGGAAGTGGGAAGGGGTGGATGGGGAACTGGGAGAAGGAAAAGGGCATGTGGGACCTTTGGGGGGTGGGGAACCAGAAAAAGGGAAATGAAATATAAATATAGAATATATCCAATAATAATAAAAAAGAAAAACATATACAGTACCAGATTTTAATGTTGTATGTTCACAAACCAGGCAACATTGTAACTATAGCCTGTAACATGGACAGTCACAGCAAGATATGCTACGATTCACTCTAGATAAGCATTAATTTTTTATCATTTTATATACAAGAATTTATATAGTCATTACATTTTCATTATACCATTCATTCTTAGTTATGTGACCCACAACTTAAGGAACTATATACTAAGAGCGTATAAACTTAGGTAACTTATGTTATTTGAGTGAAACATTTCAGGAGGGCTTTCTTGATGTCCCTGTTCCTCAGGATGTACATGAAGGGGTTCATCATGGGAACCATCATGATATACATTACTGAAGCCACTAAAATTATCTTGTAAGAAATGGAAATAGATGAACTAAGGTACACACCAAGACCTGTTCCATAAAATAAACAACTGACAAGTGGGACCCACAAGTAGAGAATGCTTTATATTTCCCTAACAATGATGGAAATCTAACAATAGAGGAAATAATTTTATAGTAGGAGTAAAATATTCCCAATGCAGGGAGGAAACCAACAATGATGCCGACAAGAAATATGATTATGTTAATGATAGAGGTGTCAGAACAGGCAAGTTTGAGAAGCACTGGAACATCACAAAAGAAATGAGGGATTACTATATTAGTGCAAAATTTTAGTTGTGACACCATCAAGCAGTGTACATGTGAATCCATGAGATTACTAGAAAATGACACTATGATCAACCACCTACACAGATGAGGGTTCAGAATGACTTGGTAGTGTAGGGGATGAAAAATGGCAACCCATCGGTCATATGCCATCACTGCAAGTAGTAGGCTGTCCATACACCCAAAAAGAGGGAAGAAAGAGAACTGAGTTAGGCAGGCTGCATAAGTTATGGACTTGTTTTGGGTCTTCATGTTTATCAGAATTTTGGGGATGGTGGTGCTGTTGAAGCACATGTCAGACAGTGAAAGTTTGTAGAGGAAGAAGTACATAGGACTGTGGAGGTGGGAGTCAGAGCTGATGGCCAAGATGATGAGCACATTTCCAAGCACAATCAACATGTGAGCAGATATAGTACAAATAAGACGGGATGGAGTTCAGGGTCCTCTGAGAATCCAAGGAGAAGGAATTCCATGTTACATGTTAAATTATATGCTTCCATGGGGCTATAATGTCTTATTAAAAGATAAAAAACATGATGAATTAAGTGCTATATAGGCAAATGGCAACATACCTGTAGTTTTGTAATCCAGTAATTCATAAAAAGTCATTCATACACACTAACTTTTACACATAATTTATTCATTGTAAAATAAAGCTTCATTGTCTAGGAAATTTGTCCTCTGTTTGATAGTTATTTTGTTCATTTACGACATGTAATCCATGATTTAAATGGAAGACAGTGGTGTTGACACTGTCTAATCAACATTAAGACCTAAGTTGAATCCCAGTATAAAAGGGGTAAAGAATGGAGGATAACAAGGAATATATGAAAGAAAGAAAAGGTTAAAGGATAGAAGGAATGCAGGTGTAAAGGAATAAGCAAAGAAACCAAGGAAAAATTAGATGAGTGGAGAAATGAAGCAAAAGGAAGGGAGGGGAATGCAAAAGAAGAGAAAGCAAGGTAAGGTGACACAAGGTAAGGAGGAAATTCAGGACAGGACAGGACAGGACAGGGCAGAAATGAAAGTAAAAGAAAGAAAAGAAAAGAAAGGGAAGGGAAGGGAAGGGAAGGGAAGGGAAGGGAAGGGAAGGGAAGGGAAGGGAAGGGAAGGGTAAGGAAAGGAAAGGAAAGGAAAGAAAAGGAAAGGAAAGGAAAGGAAAGGAAAGGAAAGGAAAGGAAAGGAAAGGAAAGGAAAGGAAAGGAAAGGAAAGGAAAGGAAGGCAAAACCATGGGAAGTTCACCAATTAAGGTAAGTTTTGGTAAGCATTAAGTGAATCTATCCTCTTTGGTTTCCTTTTATAACATATTATGACTTCTTCTTCAATACATTTTTATTCCTGCCATTCATGAAGACACTATCCTCAAAGTTGGTACTACATAGCTTGAATTTGTAGACTATAAACTGTGAGGAACACAAACTTCTTTTTTAAAAAAGCTTATCAGTCTTGAGCATGTTGATAATGCAAAACAGTGTAACGTATGTACAATGTAACTTTTGTTATAATTCTCAATTGTGGCAAACTCTTATAACCATTTCTTCAATGGATCTGTGAGAAAAACTTCATCTAAATTTATCACCGTCTGAAAGTCTAGGCAAAATATATCCAAGAGAAAAATATTTTCAAACAATTAATCCATGAGCACAATAAATTTTCCCCTATCCTGCAAAACCACAGGTGAAGAATAAAGTGATTTTTTACTTTATTTTTATAGGAAAATTCTAATGAAAGGACCTATTCATTCCTTTCCAATTTATATCCCTTTGACTTCCTTATGTTGTCTAATTGCTCTCGCTAGAACTTCAAGTATTATATTGAAAAATATGGAGACAGAGGGCAGCCTTGTCTAGTCCCTGATTTTAGTGGGATTGCTTCAAGTTTCTCTCCATTTATTTTGATGTTGGCTAATGGTCTGCTGTATATTGCTTTTACTATATTTGGGTATGGACCATGAATTCCTGTTCTTAACAGGACTTTTAGCATGAAAGGATGCTGAATTTTGTCAAATGCTTTTTCAGCATCTAATGAGATGATCACGTTTTTTTTCTTTTAGTTTGTTTATGCAGTGGATTACATTGATGGATTTCAGTATATTGAATCATCCCTGCATCCCTGGCATGAAGCCTACTTGATCATAGTGAATGATCATTTTGATGTGCTCTTGGCAAGAATTTTATTTAGTATTTTTGCCTCAATATTCATAAGGAAAATTGGCCTGTAGTTCTCTTTCTTTGTAGGATCTTTATGTGTCTTTGGTATTAGTGTTATTGTGGCTTTGTAGAATGAGTTGGGCAGTGTTCCCTCTGTTTCTCTTTTGTGGAATCATTTGAAGAGTATTGGTGTTAGGTCTTCTTTGAAGGTCTGATAAAATTCTGCATTAAAACCATGTGATCCCGTACTTTTTTTGGTTGGGAGACTTTCTTTAAGCCCTTCTATTTCTCTAGGGGTTATGGGACTGTTTAGCTGATCTAATTGTTTTTTTTTACTTTATTTTTATAGGAAAATTCTAATGAAAGGACATATTCATATATTTTTTTAAAGTGCAGTAAACTTACTTTCTTAGATGTTTATTCTGAATACATAGGTTAAAACCTGCTGTGGAGAGTTTGTCCAGCAACTCAAATCAATTTTCGATCTACCAGGGAACCAAGTTTAATTCCTACAGCCCACTTCAGGTAGTTCTCAATAGCATGTAACTGAAACACAGGAGGAACCTATACCTGATTCTGGCTTGTTTTTATCTTTCCTTCCTTCAACTTTCCATCCTTCATTGGTAAATTAAGATCTTATATCTTTGTACATACTAGTCATGTGAATTAATTTTCTAGCTCCATCTATGTAATGCCTAGACCCTTCATATTCTGTAAATGCTACTTGAGAACTAGTGAAGAAATAAGTTCTCATTTAATTCTTTGGTTGCTGTTTGTAACAATCTCCAATGAAAGCATTCAGGATAGATTTTTGTTCACTTTAATTTCATATATTTTTCTACTGAAGTCACTGAAATTCAACCCTCTCATGTACAGTCTAAGAACATAGGACCACACTTGAGCCAAAGCTTTATCATGAATCTTAGCTTTACATTCTTATGACATCATAAGATGTTTTCAATTAAATATTATTTCCAAGGTCAATATATTTTCTCTAAAATCAGCTACCTTAATTTTAAAACATTCAATGTTTGTTTATTTCTCTTAAAATCTAAAGACATGATTTAATGTCTCAATGAACTCAATGCACAATTAATGTGGAGTAATCATTACAATTTTCCAAAATATTTAATTTTGATAATAATTCAAGTAAGAATAAACAGAAAATCTCAAGGATGAGTATTTTCATTATTTATTCAGTAAGTATATTGATTAAATCTACTGCACAATAAAAGGCCATTAAGACCATGATTAGATTCAATAATTTTTTAGATAAAGATAGATTGAAGTAAAGATAGCTGAGATAAAATTGACATAAAAGATATTATCTCTCTATTATGTGCTTGTAGAAACTTTCATGGTGTCATGTTTCATTCCAACTTAGACCATAAAGGTGACTTCATTGATGAAGATAACTTCAGATATACCTCATTGTTAAGATGTTACAGACTGTAAAATAATAAATCTTAAAGCTTAGTTCTCCTGGATTTTTTCTCTTTTCTTCCAATCTGTTTGTAAACACTAGAATGTTAAAAATTTGTGTAGTTGAAGTCTACATCTCTTTAAATACTTCTCATTCTTCTTAGATGTTAGGATGTTATACAACACCAAGATTTCATAGTTTTGTAAATTTTAAGTATTCTGTCATTATTAAATTTATCACTATTAACAAAATTTCTGTCTCATGTGATTATAAAAGAATGCAATTATACCAAACAGAAATTGATGTAAGGGAATCAGGACCTAAAGGCCAACCTTCTTAATAAAGTGAAACTTCTCATCAAAAAATAGTAAACAAAAGTAAAGGAATACATGTAATTAAAAAATACCTTTATAAGAACCACTAGCCTTTGCTAGTGGTTCAATTCAGCATTGGAGGCTTGCCTAGAATGTATGAAGAATGATATTAGATGTAAAGTCCTATAAATAACAATAAAATGATGAGATAAAAATCTCAAGAGCAAATGGAACAAAATGAACAAAAAGAATGAATTAAAAATATAATAACAGTAATTTTCTGAATGTAATAGTACTTTCTGTTTTACTATATGCCTACTTAATTTCATCTCATTTTTTTCAAGTCACAAGTTAGTTATCATGATTCTCAAATTTACTCACAGTTATAATATCTGGTATAAGGTTATATGGGAAAACAAAATTTTAGTAAATATGATTTTTGTGATGTCACACTGGTAACCTTTAACATATGACATGAAAAATAGTATCTTATGCAATCACTGATTAAAAGTAAAATTCTAGCTAGTAAATATAATTAGATTAATTGGATTTAGTTTAAATAATTAAAATTAGGGTCTATACAGACACCTTCATCAGTTTCCTCAAATTAACATGCATAAGCAGAAATTTGAGATACAGTTAGAAATTTTCCAGTATATTCAAGCAATAGTGATTTTTTTTTGTTTTTTGTTTTGTTTTGTTTTTTTTTTCAAGACAGGGTTTCTCTGTGTGGTCCTGGCTGTCCTGGAACTCACTTGGTAGACCAGGCTGGCCTCGAACTCAGAAATCCGCCTGCCTCTGCCTCCCAAGTGCTGGGATTACAGGCATGCGCCACCACGCCCGGCTTGCAATAGTGATTTTAATACATGTGTGAAAATTTTTGTAGGTCAGAGGTCTACTTTGAGTATTCTTCATTCTATTTTTTTAGACAGACCAAGAGAGAGACAGAAACAGAGATAGAGACAGACTCTCATGGATTCTGGATCTTACTTGAGTTATATTGGCTTGCTAGTCAAACCCTCGAACTGTTTGTCTCAATTAATGTAGTCCTAATTTTACAGACACACATCAACATAGGTACCTTTGTGTATCATGGCTGGTAGATGAACTCAGAATTCATTGTGCTCAGGAAACATCTCCATGGTGATTCATCCTTTTCCAAACCTTCTAACAGTCAACTGATTGTTAATATTTATTTCCTATGATTAGCTTCATAATTATCTTTATCCCAAGGTGCTTGACATTTTTAGCCAATAACAGTAAGATTTGAGAGTCATCAATTTCTTGATATGGTTGAAAAAAATCAACTAAAGTTAGAATCTATAAGGGTAGAAAACTAAAGAGTATATCTAAACTCTCATATTAACTAATAACTAATAAATAACTAATAAACTCATCAATTACAAATAATTACATTAATGTCACAGCATTTTTTAAATAAAACTTTGCTTATTGATGCAGTTTCCCCACTGATTACTCCACATCACATAATTTTACCTTTCTGGTAAAAACAATGTAATAACCCTGATTCACTTTTTTTGTTTTGGATAGATTAATACATACTAGGCTTGAAATAATTTCGACCTTTGAATAATCAAAGGTGACTGATACATTCTTTTACTCTTGCTATGTGTGAGATGATGGTCCAGTTTTTGTGGTCAGGACTGGTAGAAAATCAGTAAATTTTGACATTTCCCATGTGGCTGATGAATACTAGAAGAAAGGGAAACATAAATATGTTATTTTTTATCAGAAACTTTATATTCTAGAACTGGAACACAACAGGGGTATTTATGAGACATTCAACCTCAATTTCCAGAGCTAATAATTATGCTTCAAACCATTCAAATCTCTAAGGATCTTTTAATAGTAATTTAGAAGAGAATTCACAAAAATAAATATAATGAGAAAGGTTTAACCCTTCTTATCTCAGGAAGAAGCTTAATTGTACTGTTCTAGCATCCAGATTATAGAGACATTACAACAGTAATACACATACTTTCAATTAAATGAAGTAGTATGAGGTTTGATATGTGAAATTTTAATGAATGTCTAATAAAATTGGTAGGTAGTCAAGATTTCCATATATGTATTTAATGCAATTTCTATTTCTCTAAGTTGATATCAGTGAGAAAAAATGTTGCTTTTTAATTTCTCTCTGATAGGCATACTTTCTTCATTAATTAATATCAAGAAAAGATTACATTCTCTAGTTAGATACAAATCATTTGAGATTCTGAATCATACTCAACCATGATTCATCTATATTCTTAAAAAAACTCTCTTTTTTCTCTTTGCCTCCCTGTCATTTCCTACTAGAAAACTCAATAGCATCTCGTTATGAATGAGGGGCTTTTTTTTCCAAACTTTATATCTTTTTGCCTCAGTATACTGAGTAGTAAATTTACAGATGTGAGAGGCTTTGGTAAACTCTATGTTTAACACCTCAGTCTTTATTATATGCAGTTTAATGAGGGAAACTTAATTAAAATTATTTTCTATTGTATATTTCAGTTATTTTGGGGATGTTGTGATTTAAAATTCTATGTATGAATAACTGACACGTTGAATTTTAATTTACTCACCAAAAAAGAATCAGATGCCTATTGATTTGAACAAGGGAAAGTACAATAATTATAAATGTGCATATAATTGTAGAAAGTAAAGTTTATGAAGACAAAATGGCAGGAATGCATACATATATACACAATAATGCATACACATATACATGCATACACATGCACACATAACATATACAAACAGAGATAAACAGATACCCACCTTATTCAATTTGTTTTATTAGTAAGCAGAAACTGACTTTGTGAGATTCTTGAGGAATGCTGATTGCAGATTTCTGTTTACCCAACAATAGACCTTCTTTACCTGGTCTGAGTTCTTCTGTTTAAAACATTTTCTCTATCACTGCCATTTGGGGCTCACCAATTTTGTACTAACAATATATAACGTAAGCTGATATATTTCCTACTATCACCAGGATTGAGCAGACATTAGACTCCATTAACATGACAAAGATCTTACAACCAGGCTTTAAGCCCTGATGCTATAATAAATGGAGACCTTTTTGACTTGCAGTTAGCCACTTGGCAAAGTGGCAGTTTATACTTATGTCATGTGAGGCAGACTCATGTGATGTTTTGCTGATGCAAGACTCATGAGAACTCATGTGATATTTGGAGAGAGTATAAATATGACTCAACAGTGATGGTAAAATGCTTTCATAGTTAGCTTTGAAATGCATTGTTGATCTTGTATCTTTACTTCATGGTGAGAGACATGGAAGAGGACTTCTCCAGACATTCCAGGTGAGCATAGCCATAACTATTGACTCAGTGCTGACTTAGTGGAGGCATGCATGTTTCTGCTTGATTGTGATACTCTTCCTGATTTGTCTTTGTTATTCTGTCACTACTGAAGTGGTCTGTTGGTATCCTGACAGTGAAGACTGTATGTCCCCACAGAACTTCATCTAAACAAGTTCACATTCCCTTGTTCTACTTATCATCTGTTCTTCCTACCTTCAGATGGTAGGATAGAAGGAAAGTCAAAGTATTTGAAAATCCTTATTAAAGTAGGTTTGGAAAATTCTATGCCTACCTGTGGTGCACAATGTTGCTTATACATAAAGGCTAGTTTTACCTTCAGTGTGGTAGACAAAAGTTCAGTTTATGAAGGTTTAGCAATGTTCTCTTAGGAAGTTGGAAAAATTGTAGCTACAGCTCCTAGATGTTCTTCTATGTTCTTTCTATAGTGGTTTGTTTGTGTTTCATGGTTTTCCTGTATACAGTTTTGAAAAAATATTGTGGATAAAGCTTACAATATTTTTATGTTAGAGAATACTGCAGAGTTGCCTGAGTGCAAAGAGAGTTTGCCAATAGAAGTTCCTGGGAAGCAAAATTGAACCAGTGGGAGGAGAACCGCAGGGCTCAGGCTTGATGTCTGAAACAAGGAATGCACTGCAGGATAAAAAGGGGAAGCAAAATAGAGAAGGTGAGCTGCTTCCCCATGATCAACACACTTTCCCTGCAAAGCACCAAGCTTACCTTCATGAAAATACGAGCTTTCAGGACCAAAAGATGGTTCAGGGACACTGAGATAATGTTTAGCCAAGTTCACTCTCAGAGAATTTGCTTGGACCTACACAAGCATCTTCAGCCTTCCCATACTTTGTGCAGCATATGCATGCAAATGATGGTGGTCAGGTCTCTAAGGAATTAACCTGGTTTCTGATAGGAATGCTACATAAAGCATTTTTAACAGGCTATGCTATTGTCGGCTTGAATTTGTTAAAAATATATTAAATATATGGGTTATGTAGTATAGTAGTTATCCCAAAATATTGAAAGAACTTGTCGTCAGGTGTTCTAAAATGGACAGTTACAACGACCAATTGATGGAGACACAGAACCACAATATTTAGACTAATGGAGTATAGCTCAGTGAATAAATATTACAAAAGACAAAATGTTTGGTGAAGGACCTTGTGCTGATTTAAAAGAACAAATATAATCTAATAGCATAATTAAGCAATGTTCTGTTGTGTCTTTCAGAGTCTAGGTTATGTTTAAGGAATCATAAAAAATCTATATAATTTATGATGGCAATATAGGAACCTCCAGAAGGATTAACCAATTTTTACAGAGATTGAGTTCAGCTATAAATAAAGCTATATCAGTCACTCAGACAGATACTCATTGATAGAAATATATATTAGCCTTTAAAAATATGAAGATTGAATGGTAAGAGTATATATTTGCTGTGGAAAGGCAAACATTGATCAAAGGATTCCCAGTCCAAGAGGGAAATACAAGGCAAACTCTTGCCACCAGTAAATGAACAGAAGGGCTTGTTAGCACATGGTACCACAGTACACAATATGAGCCATCTTAATTTGGTCGACCACAAATTAGCAAGCAGACAAGAAAATCAAAACTAAATATTTCTGATCTTACACATAATGCCGAGGGAGAATGACTTTGTATATGGCCACAGATATGCCTTTTACTCTTTAACAAAAAGATGAATACTACAGTTTAACCACTTCTGTGGATGTTCCTTTACTCTCAGGAATAGTGGGAGGGACAACACCTTTGTAGTAGAAAAGACAGGAGCTTTGGGAAGTACTGGAAAATGTGTGTTCTATCAAACTGTAGTTAATGATCATAAACCTAAATTAAAAGTGCAAATGAGTGGTATTGATATAAAAGTTTAGATAGATATAAGATCTAAAGTTAGTATACTTTCCAAAAGTTTTGATATCCAGATTGGTTATTTCAAAAGGTTTAGGCATAGTTTATTGAAGTTGGTAAATTATTAGGAATAAAAAATAAAAACTGTCCAGTGAATTAACTCTGTGGGGCCAAAAGGGCAAAGAGGGAAGTTGAAATTTTATATGGCTGACATATGCATACCTTTATGGGGAAGGGATCTTTTAAAATGATGAGATAAGGAAATTCTTTAATTACAATGACAGCAAATGATGAAAGTAAGTATGATATGTTAGATGATTCTGGGGAAGGAATTGATATGGGGTGATTGAGAATAAACACAAACTGTGCCCATGAGGCAAAAAATTGATAGCAGTGATTAAACATCCAAAATTATAAAAGGGGCCATTGCTTGCTCCATACCAACAGTCTTGCTCCTTAATTGTTGTCAAACCAACCTGCATGGCAAAAGGCCGTAGTCCACAAAAACAGCAAAAATATTCCAGGATCTTGAACAACTGGTAAAGGAGCAGCTGGAGGCTCAACTATCACTGCGCATTTCTTGGACCCCGTAGTTTCACGCAGCCAAGCTGCAATCCAGGCAGAGGCCGTGTGATATCTACTGGGGAACGCCTTGTTTGGCAGGGCTGTCCGAGATGAATGCCGCTGTGGGCCTCCTTGGCTGCAGATAGAGCTGAGCTGAAATTTCTCATGGCAAGCTGTGTAAACCTTTATCTGACCTGTTCTTTTACTTACGAGATGTCTCTGCCAGCCAAAGGTGCGAGCATCCCAGGCGTGACAGTTTATTCAGAGTTCATTCTTTGAACTACAGTACTGGCCATGATTTTCCTTCTAGAGATCCATTGCTTTGCTTTTAATTAGCTGTACAGTTATTACCTAGATACATTAAAGAATTAACCTCCCAACAATTTATTTGTATGGTTAGCTGACTTTGGCACTCTGACATGGAAACCATCAGTTAGTAAAGTTTCAAAATAAGCCTGAGGAAGATAGCATACATAGTGTTTCCAAAAACTAATTACTAATTCCAATTACTAATTTATCATTGACTACAGAGGGACGCGATGACCTTGTGTGTAATCTCTGACTCTTGAATCACTAATTCATCATTGACCACAGAGGGGCGCAATGACCTTGTGTGTAATCTCTGACATTCATACCTGACTAATTTTGTATTTCCTTGTGCCAGATACTCATGGTAACCATTCTTTGTAAACATTTCACTGAATATCAACTTGTGATATGTATAAAAATACCTGCCTCAGAACAGTAAAGTGCATTCAGACGCATTCAGATCGTGTGTCTGTCTGTCTGTCATTCGCCGGACCTGTACCTTCCTGCATACCAAAGACCCTGATTCCCCACGGGAGTGTGTGTTCCGACTGAGTCGGTCCGTGGCAGCTGGCGCCTCAGAACAGGGACCTTGGGCAGGTAAACTTTCCTTCTTTCTTTTTTTCTTTCAAGGTAACAGGCCGGATCTTGCGAGGGAGCCGCGGTCCCGCCGGTAAAGGATCACGGGTTAAGTGCAAGTAATCTGATATCATGGGGCAGACGGAGTCAAAGCAGAAATGAATGTTCTTCTCAGTATTTAAGCATATGATGGCTAGCAGAGAGTTAAAAGTTTCAGAAAGTACAACCAGGGAATTCTTTGAGATACTCCTTAAGCAGTTGGCTTGGGAAAATGCTAATGCTTTATGCCAAGATTTGATAAGGCCTATTAGAAAGACAGGAACAGTGCAGGACTATGTGAAAGCCTGCGTGGATGCCTCACCAGCCGTAGTCCAAGGTATGGCCTACGCTGCAGCTATGAAGGAAGAGGAACTCAGCGCCTATGTTAAAAAGACTTATGGTAAAGGAGGAAAAGAAACCTCCAAGCCCACTTGTTTTAAATGTGGGAAAGTAGGACATGTGCAAAAGCAATGTCCAGGAAACAATAAGAGGGACTCCAATAGAATGGGTTCTCCCCCAGGAGTATGCCCTCGTTGCCAAAAAGGCAAGCACTGGAAAAGTGAGTGCAAGTCTAGGTTCCACAAGGATGGAACACCCCTTAATGGGGAAAGGAAGGAGGAGGAATCAAAAAACTAAATCAGGGGCAGCCTCTCAGCCCCGAACTCGAAAGAGAGGAAACTGCTGTAGTTACATCAGGGAGTCCTCTGAATCCTGAGGCTCCTGAATTTACTATACATGATTTGCCTAGAGCTACTCCTGGTAGTGCTGGTTTAGATTTAGCCTCTTGTGATGATGTAATATTCTCTAGATGGGACGGTGTTTCCTTGGTCTCTACGTCTACCTTGGGAACTCTGCCACAGGGAACTGTAGGGTTAATAATTGGCCATAGTTCAAATTATAAAAAGAATTTTGAGGTGTTGCCTGGTGTGATCAATAGTGATAGCACAAGAGAAATAAAAGTCATGATTAGACCATTAAAAGAAACTATACAAATTCATAAGGGGCAGAGAATAGCTCAGCTTCTGCTCCTGCCTTATCTTAACTTACCTAATCCAATCTTAAAGCATGAACGTGGACAAGGGAAGTTTGGTTCTACAGATGTTGTGGCATGGGTCCAAAATATTGGTATGGAAAGACCTTTTAAAGCAGTTAGAGTAAATGGAAAGTTGTTTCAAGGACTTTTGGATACAGGGGCAGATAAGACTTGTATAGCAGGAAGGGATTGGCCTTCATCTTGGCCATGTAAGAGGACTTCTTCTTCTTTGTTAGGTTTAGGGACAGCCTTTAATGTGGCTCAAAGTTCACAGTTCCTGAAATGGGAATTGGAAGGAAAGACAGGAATGATTCAGCCGTACGTTGTTCCTTCTCTCCCCTTTTCCTTGTGGGGAAGAGACATGATGGGTGACATGGATGTAAAATTAGTCACCTCAGATAATCTGAGTGAACAGCATTTTTCATAGGGGCCGCTGAGGGCTTGTTGTATGCAGATAAATTAAATTGGAAATCGGACCAGCCTGTATGGCTCAGTCAGTGGCCCCTAACAGAAGAAAAAATACAGGCTATAGAACAACTTGTGCAAGAACAATTAGAAAAAGGACATCTTGAAGAAAGTAATAGTCCTTGGAACACTCCCATATTTGTAATAAAGAAAAAATATGGAAAGTGGAGATTGCTACAGGACCTTAGGGCAGTAAATGCTACCATGGAAGATATGGGAGCTTTGCAGCCAGGACTGCCCTCTCCAGTGGCAGTTCCTGCAGGATGGGATGTGATAGTAATTGATTTGCAAGATTGCTTTTTTACTATAAAATTACATCCTGAGGATTGTAAAAGATTTGCTTTTAGTGTGCCAGCTGTAAATTTGAGAAGGCCATATAGAAGGTATCAATGGAAAGTGTTGCCTCAAGGAATGAAAAATAGTCCGACATTATGTCAAAAATTTGTGGATCAAGCTTTAGTATTTATCAGAAAAAAAATATCCTGAGGCCTACTTTGCCCACTTTATGGATGACATCTTGATTGCTCATCAATCACCATCAATTAATAAGGAAATATTACTTTATACAATTGAACATTTTACCAAATTTGGATTAGTAATAGCCCCAGATAAGATACAAAAGAATAGACCTTTAAGTTATTTGGGACAGTTAATTCATGATGACTATATTGCCTCACAAAAGGTGTCTATAAGAGTAGACAAATTAAGGAATTTAAATGATTTTCAGAAATTATTAGGAAATATTAATTGGATTAGACCTTTTTTGAAAATTACTACAAGAGAATTAAGTCCTTTGTTCCAACTATTACAAGGGGATACTGATCCTAAGTCTCCAAGAGTTATGACTCAAGAAGCCATAAAAGCTTTAGCATTGGTGGAAGAAAACTTAAATGATGCAAAGGTAAAGCAGATATCTTATGATAAAGAGTGGGACTTGATAATTTTTAAAACACCTTACACTCCCACTGGATGCTTATGGCAGGATGGTGTGTTGGAATGGATACATTTACCTCATGTGCAACAGAAAATGTTGGCTTCTTATCCATATATGTGCTCATTATTGATTAATAAAGGAAGAATGAGATCCAGGGAACTATTTGGTAGAGAAATGCATAATATTATATTACCGTATAATAAAAGGCAATTTGAAATACTATTGATGGAAGATGATGATTGGGGAATTGCATTGCAAGGTTATACAGGACAAATTAAATATCATTATCCTAAACATCCTTTAATTGAATTTTATAAGGAAACAGAAATAATTTTCTCAAATAAGTGTTCTTCACAACCTTTGGAGTCTGCCTTATGTATTTTCACAGATGGCTCCTCTAATGGGAGGTCCGTGGTTTATGTACCAGGACAAAAGCCTCTGATAGAGGAAGGTGTGCAGACTTCTGCTCAGCGAGCAGAGATAAGAGCAGTTCTACTTGCTTTTCAAAATTTTACAGAAAAATTTAATCTTTATACGGATTCAAAGTATGTGGTTAATTTGTTTCCAGCCATAGAAACAGCCTTGCTTTCAGGGCAGTCTCAAATTTTAAATTTATTACAGCAATTGCAAAATACGATTAGAAAAAGAGTAGAAAAATTTTATGTAGGACATATACGGGGTCACTCTAATTTACCAGGCCCCCTTAGTAAAGGAAATTATATGGCTGATGCATTAACTAGAGGAACAGTTATGAATGTATTAGAGGCAAAGAATAGTCATGAGCTACATCATCAAAATGCTCTTGCTTTAAGAAAGATGTTTCATATTACTAGAGAACAAGCCAGACAGATAGTTAAGGATTGTGGTAATTGTCCTCAAGTTTACCACCCACAAAAAATGGGAGTAAATACCCGAGGCCTTAAGGCATTAGCTTTATGGCAAATGGACGTTACACATATCCCTGAATTTGGAAAATTGGCTTATGTTCATGTGACAGTGGATACTTATTCTCATGTGCTGTTTGCCTCTGCTAGAAGTGGAGAAGCTGTGAAAGATGTAATTCAACATCTTGTACAAAGCTTCATGATGATGGGAAAGCCATTGAGAATTAAGACAGATAATGCTCCAGCTTATACATCTAAGGCTTTTGCCTCTTTTCTGCGAGCATGGGATATACACCATACCACAGGAATACCATATAATCCCCAAGGACAGGCAATAATTGAGAGATCTCACCAAACTTTGAAAAATCAGATTGAACGCCTAAGGGCTGCTAATAAATATTTTTCTCCCCATCATCTTTTGAATCATGCTCTTTTTGTGATAAATTATTTGAATACTGATGAACAAGGAAACTCCCCTGCTATGAAACATTGGGGAGGAATAAAAGGAGAACAACTTCCACAAGTAATGTGGAAGGACTTATTAACCGGATCCTGGAAAGGACCGGATGCTTTAATTTCCTCCGGGAGAGGATATGCTTGTGTTTTTCCACAGGATGCAGATAGTCCAATCTGGATTCCAGACAGGCTCATTCGGCCGTTTAACCAGAGGGCCTCTATCGAGGAATCAGAGGAGAAAGCAGAGACTGAAAAAGAAGAAGATGCTGAGAATGATGATGGGGCTTGATCTTGCTGTTCTACGGGAGACCTCGTCTGTTCCTGAGTCACACAAGTCAAGGGAGGATCTGCCTACCTGGGGACAGCTGAGGAGACTCGCCCAAGAAGCGCAGCAGATGATCACTAGCACCAGAAAGCAGTTATCGACAGAAAACATGTTTCTTGCTATGTTTGTTATCCTTTCTATGCAAATGTGTCCTGTGTCTGCAGTTTCATATTGGGCTTATGTTCCTCATCCCCCACTTCTTCATCCCGTGGGTTGGGGGGAGAATGTAAATATTAGAGTGATGACCAATGATACTAGACTTATGGGGGGACATGCTACTCTTTCCTCCCATCTAACCTCTACTCCATTTAGATATAAGGGGATGTCAGACTCTGCTCCGATTTGCATTGATTTAGCTAGATCGGGGTCTATGGGTTGTCTTTCTCTCGCCTATAAAACTATCCTTGCTGATGCTCCAGATAAATCGTCTCCAGCGAAAGAACCTCCATATCATAGAAGATTTATGTGGGAAATTAAACTAAAGATTTTGGGGACTAATTTTCATAATGAAACCTTTAGGAAGTTATTTAAGGAGATCCCTTTAGATTTATGTTCCTGGAACTATAAAGATAAAGATAAGATGTGGGAGCTTCCTCGGATTTATGAAAGACCAAGTTGGCTTAAATGTGGGTTTGAACGTTGGGCTATAGCACATATTCCCTGGGAGAATCAAGAGAGGATTTATGATTATTCCGTAGCCACACCAAATAATAACTATAGAGCTTTCCTTCTTGGTGAAAAATTACAGTATCATGGATATAAACCTGAAAGGTTTACTTTAGAACCTATTAATAGGTGGTTTACACCAGGATGGGTAGAACCTATCTATGTTAGCCATTCTCCTTTAGGTGACGTTTTGAATACATTTCCAGGACTATTTAGACTTTTTGCTGCATCTAGTATAATTTACTTTAAGAAGCCTCTGGAGTCTAGACCTCTTCCTATAGCAATTAGATCTTGTTTGAGCTATCCTTATAGTATACTTGCTGGAAATGATACAGATTTAATCATTACTAAATTAGGGCACTCTTATGAGGTTCACTGTTCCGAATGTATTTTAACTAATTGTGTTGATCATAAGTTGGTTGAATCCTATTCACGCATCGTGATATTACAAAGACCTTCCTACGTAATGCTTCCTGTAGATCTAAAGGATGAAGCTTGGTTTGACAATGAGGCTTTACAGGTAGTTACAAGAATTAGTGAGCTTATTAGGCCAAAGCGTTTTGTATCAGCTTTAATGTTAGGTATCAGTGCCTTGATAGCTATTGTAACTTCACTTACAGTTTCATCAGTTGCTTTAGTCTCAGAAATGAAGACTGCACACTTTGTTAATGATTTGAGTAAGAATGTTTCTTTGGCACTGGTAAAACAAGAGGTTATAGATAAGAAATTGGAAGCAAAGATTGATGCTCTAGAGGATGTAGTTCTAGAGTTAGGACAAGAGATACAAAATATTAAGGTTCAGCTTTCCACCAGATGTCATGCCAGCTTTCGATACATATGCGTAACGCCATTAATCTATGACAAGCAACATAATTGGGCTCTTACAAAAAATCATTTGTTGGGAATTTGGAAAGATAATGATATCTCTCATGATATGGCTCAATTAAAAACTCAAATTGCGGTTATGAGTAAAGCACAAGATGGATCGGTTAACTTAGAGGATTTGGCTCAGGCCTTTAGTTCTGGTTTGAAGTCTCTGAACCCTGTAACTTGGTTACATTGGATTGTTGTCGCCGTGGCTGCAGGGGTAATCTTTCTTTTTCTTCTTATCCTTCCAATAATTTTCAAACTAGTCTTCTCCTCCATTTCTGCTGCCAAAAGAGATATTCATGAGCTCAAAATTAAAAAATAAAAAAGCGGGAGATATCACCGCGCATTTCTTGGACCCCGTAGTTTCACGCAGCCAAGCTGCAATCCAGGCAGAGGCCGTGTGATATCTACTGGGGAACGCCTTGTTTGGCAGGGCTGTCCGAGATGAATGCCGCTGTGGGCCTCCTTGGCTGCAGATAGAGCTGAGCTGAAATTTCTCATGGCAAGCTGTGTAAACCTTTATCTGACCTGTTCTTTTACTTACGAGATGTCTCTGCCAGCCAAAGGTGCGAGCATCCCAGGCGTGACAGTTCATTCAGAGTTCATTCTTTGAACTACAGTACTGGCCATGATTTTCCTTCTAGAGATCCATTGCTTTGCTTTTAATTAGCTGTACAGTTATTACCTAGATACATTAAAGAATTAACCTCCCAACAATTTATTTGTATGGTTAGCTGACTTTGGCACTCTGACATGGAAACCATCAGTTAGTAAAGTTTCAAAATAAGCCTGAGGAAGATAGCATACATAGTGTTTCCAAAAACTAATTACTAATTCCAATTACTAATTTATCATTGACTACAGAGGGACGCGATGACCTTGTGTGTAATCTCTGACTCTTGAATCACTAATTCATCATTGACCACAGAGGGGCGCAATGACCTTGTGTGTAATCTCTGACATTCATACCTGACTAATTTTGTATTTCCTTGTGCCAGATACTCATGGTAACCATTCTTTGTAAACATTTCACTGAATATCAACTTGTGATATGTATAAAAATACCTGCCTCAGAACAGTAAAGTGCATTCAGACGCATTCAGATCGTGTGTGTGTCTGTCTGTCATTCGCCGGACCTGTACCTTCCTGCATACCAAAGACCCTGATTCCCCACGGGAGTGTGTGTTCCGACTGAGTCGGTCCATGGCACTCAACATAATAGAAAATCTACCAGTCCATAGACATTCCCTGTATTTTTTTAAAAAGGAACAAAAAAATGGAATATGACAATCGATTTAAGAACAGACAATAAGTTAGTTCAATCAATGGACCCTTCTAGCATGTACGTCCTTTACCATCTTTGTTATTGACGTGATTGCCAATGGTCATAATTGACTTGAAAGATTGCTTTTACACAATACCCTAGTGTGAACAGGATAAGGAAAGGTTTTCTTCAACAGAACCTACTTTGAGTAATAGTCATCTACAAAAGCGGTACCACTGAAAGGTACTTATACAGAGAATGCTAAATAGTCTAGCTTTATGTCAATATTTGTACAATAACTATTATGAATGATCCATAAGCAAGGCTTTTAATCATTTATCATTATATGAATGACATTCTGTTACCTTATTCTGACAAAGATGGTTTATAGAATATGTTTAAGGTAGCACAAAAATTTCTTCCATGCTAGTGGGTATAGATTTCTTCAGAAAAATACAATGAAGAGATTCACTTACTTATTTCAATTATAAAATTAGCTCAACAAATAATGTGATCAAAAAAGGTACAGTTTTATAAGGACCAATTGCCAACACTAAATGATTTTCAAAAAATAATGAGAGAGATGAATAAGCTAAGGCTTACATTTGAATTAAGTACATATCATCTAAGTAACTTGTTTCAACCATTTCTAAGAGAATCAAATTTAAACAGTCCAAGATGCCTAAAATTTGAATCAGAAAAAGAATTAATTCTTGTAGAACAAAGACTGCAACGTGAATATGTGGATTGAATTGATCATAAAGTTGCTTGTATTTTGGTCATTTTGCCTTCCATACATTCTTCTACTGGACTCATTATGCAAAGAGAGGGTCACATTATAGAATGGATTTTCTTAGCTCAGAAACAAAGTAAAAAAAGAAAATTGAGTTAATTATAAAATGTAGAATAAGATTATGCCAATTATCAGGAACACATCTATCCAAAACAGCAATATGTCTTACAAATACTGAGCTTATGTCATTATGGGTGATCAGTGAAGACTGGCAATGAGCTTATAGTAACTACTTCAGTGAAATTTTAACAAAAATTAGAAAAGTAACTATATATACTTCAAAAAACTAATTGGATTATTCAATTTGTCATAAAGATATCACCAATTTTAGAGGCTGTCACATTGTTTACTGATGCAAAAAAGGTGATAATGGTGGGTATATTTAAAAGACAAAATATTCAAGGTGTATAAAACTCTATATACCTCAGTTCAAAATTCAGAATTACATGCAAACCTTATTTTTTATATTATCTTGAATGTCTTATCATAATCTCTGATTCTTCATATGCAGAAAGGTGTTTTGCATATGAAGATTGCTGAGTTTGTGTCTGATAATTTAGAATTAACCTTATTCTTTATCCAATTACAACATCCAAGCAGAAGTAGAAATCATCCTTTATATATTACTTGTTTTAGGTTTCATACAGGTTTGCCAGATCCAGTAATTCAAGAAATTATAACTTTGATTAGTTACTAATATGAATATGTTAATAGCTTCAATTTCATGAAAAGAATCATGTTAATGAGGAAGGTTTAAAGAAACAACATTCAAATCACTTTGCAACAAGTCAAAGATATAATAATAAAAAATGACCTAAGTATTTTCTCTATGTCTAAATTCCTTAATCTGAAGGTATTAAGGCTAGGGATACCAAAAGAAATGACATTTGACAGGTAGATATTTTCCATTTTTTTTAAAATTTGGAAAACAATAGTATATACACCATTACTTTGGGACATACTCAGTGTTTCAATAGACACCCGTTGTAAGTTCTGAAAAGTCTGATTATGTTATTACTTACTTATTGGAAATAATGCCAATAATAGGGATACCAACACAAATTAAAATTGAAAATGCTCCTGTATATGTATCCAATAAAATGAAATAATTATTTGTATATAATAATATAAAGCATGTTAGCATATACCATATAATCCCAGAAGTTATAGAAACAACTAAAAAATGCCTTAAAATAAATGCTTATTAAACAAAAATCAAGAGTAAACACCCTCAGGGGGAGAAAAAATATTGCTTTGCTACCTCTGAATTTTTTTTTTAATATTGGTGAGTTATGAACACCAGCAGCTGAAAGAGACTGGCTTATCAACAAAACAAAACTGTGGAACTGGGTCAACTAATATAATATAAAGACGTGTTCGAATTAGAATCGAAACCTGCAATATTTATAAGATGGGGATGTGATTAAGCTTATGTGTGTCTAAGGAATGAGAAAATAAGCCAGTCAGTGGTGGTATATGCCTTTAATCCAAGCACTTGGGAGGCAGAGGCAGGTGGATTTCTGAGTTCGAGGCCAGCCTGGTCTACAGAGTGAGTTCCAGGACAGCCAGGGCTACACAGAGAAACCCTGTCTTGAAAAAATCAAAAAAAAAGGAATGAGAAAATATGGTTACTAAAAAATTATAAAGATTAGACCTGACGAGGGAAAACAGTATCAAATAAAACTTGCATGAAAATAAGTCTGGTTGATTGATTTCTGTTTCTGTTACTGATTTCTATAAAATATACAAGTTTATCAACTTCAAAAAGGTTAGCCTTAAGAATGGATCACACAGCGACTGAAAAACACATAGACAAACAACACAAGTGGACCAACAACACATAGAATGAACTGAAGAAAAAAATAATTAACAAAAACAAAGCTACCACTAGATTTGCATATATATTCAGAATAAACGTGTTTTTAATTTTTTGGTTGTTTTATTTATTTACATTTCACATGTTATCCCACTTCCAGATTTTCCCTCTACAATGTCAATATCCCAATCCTCTCCACCTCCTTCTATGAGGGTTTTCTCCCATATGCCCATCCACCCACTCCTGCCTCAAGGCCCTAACATTCTATGCTGGAGCAACAAGTATTCACAGGGCCTTTCCTCTCAATGATGACAGATAAGGCCATCCTCTCCTACATACACAGATGGATCCTCTTCATGTGTATTCTTTGTTTGTCAGTTTAGTCCCTGGGAATTCTGGCATTCTGATGGGTTGTTATTTCTCCTCTTATGGGGTTGTAAATTCCCTCAACTTCTTCAGGCCTTATATAACTTCTAGATTGGGTTCCCTGTGCTCAGTCTGATGGTTGGCTGCAAGCATCTGCATTTGTATCAGTAAGGCTCTGGAGAGCCTCTCAGGAGACAGCTATATCAGGCACCTGACATCAAGTACTTCTTCACATCAGACATAGTGTCCGGATTTGGTCGCTGCATATGGAATGAATCCTCAGGTGGGGCATTCTTTGGATGGCCTTTCCTTCAGCCTTTGCTCCATTCTTTGACCAGGGGCCATGCTTAATCTCTCCATAGAGTCTCTACAAGTTCTCTGTGCCCTTTGTTGGTTATTTCAGCTAATGTCATTTCTGTTGGGACCCTTCACCCAAAATAGGAATTCTTTACCCTGATTCAGCAAGAAGGAACTATAAGAAGAATGTAACATTTTAATCAAATTACTAGATGAACTGAATGGAATAAATTATCTACTTTTGTCTTACCTGAAAGAAATGCATCTCACCTCCAAAAACATATACAAGATTAACATCAATGAATAAATGTCAACGTCTAGTGTGTTGGGTTCCAAGGTTAGAACTGCATTAACCAGGACACAGGTGTTACTCAGACAAGTCAGGCAATGTACAGTTTATTCAAAGTTTCAATGTCTTTTAAAGGCAAAGCAAAATAAAGATTTCCAATAATTTCTAGTTTTCAACAGTTTATCTCAATAGCAATAGCTAATCTTGGTTAAAGTGACCCAAACTTCCTTGCAGACTGAGAAATCTGTCAGCTCTCCAATCTTAGATGAATTGTCTAATTAAACTATAAGCAAAGTTACTTTTGCATTAGAAAAAGATCTTGAAGGCCACTTCCTCAGACATGTAGCTTACTTTGCAGAACAACAGGAATCTCTGCTTAAGAAAATATGCCTTCTTTTGTCGATTCTTGATCTTAGTGCCTAAGCTATTGGTGTTCTGTTCAGGAAATTTTCTCCTGTGGCCATGTCCCCCAAGGTCTTCCCAAGTTTCTTTTCTAAAAGTTTCAGTGTGTCTGGTTTTATGTGGAGGTCCTTGATCCACTTGGAGTTGATCTTAGTGCAAAGAGATAAGAGTGGGTCAATTCGCATTCTGCATATTGACCTCCAGTTGAACCAGCACCATTTGTTGAAAAGGCTATCTTTATTTCTCTGGATGGTTGTGGCTCCTTTATCAAAGATGAAGTGACCATAAGTCTGTGGGTTAATTTCTGGGTCTTCAATCCTATTCCACTGATCTACTTGCCTGCTGCTGTACAATACCAGACAGTTTTTAACACAATTGCTCTGTAGTGCTGCTTAAGGTAAGGGATATAGATTCCCCCAGAACTCCTTTTATTGTTGAGAGTAGTTTTAGCTATCCTGGGTTTTTTGTTGCTCCAGATGAATTTGAGAATTGCTCTTTCTAGATTTATGAAGAATTGAGTTGGGATTTTGATGGGAATCGCATTGAATCTGTAGATTGCTTTTGGCAAGATGGCCGTTTTTAATATATTGATCATGCCAATCCAGGAGCAAGAAATATTTTTTCCATCTTCTGAGGTCTTCTTCGATTTCTTTCTTCAAGGACTTGAAGTTCCTGTCATACAGACCTTTCACCTGTTTGGTTAGAGTTACACCAAGGTACTTTATGTTGTTTGTGGCTATTGTGAAGGGTGTTATTTCCCTAACTTCTTTCTAAGCCTGCTTGTCCTTTGAGTACAAGAAGGCTACTGATTTGCTTGAGTTAATTTTATAACCAGCCACTTTGCTGAAGTTGTTTATCAGCTGTAGAAGTTCTCTGGTGGAGTATTTTGGGTCACTTAAGTAAACTATCATATCGTCTGCAAATAATGATAGTTTGACTTCTTCCTTTCCAATTTGTATCCCTTTGACTTCCTTATGTTGTCTAATTGCTCTCGCTAGAACTTCAAGTACTATATTGAAAAGATATGGAGAGAGAGGGCAGCCTTGTCTAGTCCCTGATTTTAGTGGGATTGCTTCAGGTTTCTCTCCATTTATTTTGATGTTGGCTACTGGTTTGCTGTAGATTGTTTTTACTATGTTTATGTATGGGCCTTGAATACCTGCTCTTTCCAAGACTTTTAGCATGAAAGGATGCTGAATTTTGTTGAATGCTTTTTCAGCATCTAATGTGATGACCATGTGGTTTTTTTTTCTTTCAGTTTGTTTATGTAGTGGATTACATTGATGGATTTCCGTATATTGAACCATCCCTGCATCCCTGGGATGAAGCCTACTTGATCAGGGTGAATGATCGTTTTGATGTGCTCTTGGATTCGGTTGGCAAGAATCTTATTTAGTATTTTTGCATGGATATTAATAAAAGAAATTGGCCTGTAGTTCTCTTTCTTTGTTGGATCTTTTTGTGGTTTAGGTATCAGCGTAATTGTGGCTTCAAAGAATGAATTGGGCAGTGTCCCTTCTGTCTCTATTTTGTGGAATAGTTTGAAGAGTATTGGTGTTAAGTCTTCTTTGAATGTCTGGTAGAATTCTGCTCTAAAACCATCGGGTCCCGTACTTTTTTTGGTTGGGAGGCTTTCTATAACCCCTTCTATTTCTTTAGGGGTTATGGGACTATTTAGCTGATCTACTTGATGCTGATTTAATTTTGGTATTTGGTATCTGTCTAGGAAATTGTCCATTTCCTCCAGATTTCCCAGTTGTTTTGAGTATAGACCTTTGTAGTAGGATCTTATGATCTTTTGAATTTCCTCAGTTTCTGTTGTTATGTCTCCCTTGTCATTTCTTTATCTTTTTCTTTTTTTTAAGATTTTTTTTTATTATATGTAAGTACAGATCTCAACGGATGGTTGTGAGCCACCATGTGGGTGCTGGGATTTGAACTCATGACCTTTGAAAGAGCAGTCAGTGCTCTTACCTGCTGAGCCATCTCTCCAGCCCTGTCCCTTGTCATTTCTAATTTTGTTAATTTGGATACTGTCTTTGTGTCCTTTGATTAGTCTGGCTAAGGGTTTATCTATCTTGTTGATTTTCTCCAAGAACCAACTCCTGGTCTTGTTGATTCTTTGTATTTTTTTTGATTCTACTTGATTGATTTCAGCCCTGAGTTTGGTGATTTCTTGTCTCCTACTCCTCCTGGGTGAATTAACTTCTTTTTCTTCCAGGGCTTTGAGGTGTGCCATTAAGTTGCTAGTGTATGCTCTCTCCAGTTTCTTTTTGGATGCACTTAGAGCTATGAGTTTTCCTCTTAGCGCTGCTTTCATTGTATCCCATAGATTTGGGTAGGTTGTACCTTCATTTTCATTGAATTCTAAAAAGTCTTTGATTTCTTTTTTTTATTTCTTCCTTGACCAAGGTGACATTGAGTAGAGTATTGTTTAAGATCAAGAATCGACAAATGGGACCTCATAAAATTACAAAGTTTCTGCAAGGCAAAGGACACTGTCAGAAGGACAAAACGGCAACCAACAAAGTGGGAAAAGATCTTCACCAATCCCACATCTGACAGAGGGCTAATATCCAATATGTACAAAGAACTCAAGAAGATAGACTGCAAAGAACCAAATAACCCTATCAAAAATGGGGTACAGAGCTAAACAAAGACTTTTCATCTGAAGAAATTTGGATGGCTGAGAAACACCTTAAAAGATGTTCAACATCATTAGTCATCAGGGAAATGCAAATCAAAACAACCCTGAGATTCCACCTCACACCAGTCAGAATGGCTAAGATTAAAAACTCAAGAGACAACAAGTGCTGGCGAGGATGTGGAGAAAGAGGAACACTCCTCCACTGTTGGTGGGATTGCAAAATGGTAAAACCGCTCTAGAAATCAGTTTGGCGGTTCCTCAGAAAATTGGGCATGTCACTTCCAGAGGACCCTGGCATACCACTCCTGGGCATATACCCAGAGGATTCCCCTGCATACAATAAAGACACATGCTCCACTATGTTTATAGCAGCCTTGTTTATAATAGCCAGAAATTGGAGGAGCCCAAATATCCCTCAAAGGAGGAATGGATACGGAAAATGTGGTATATTTATACAATGGAATACTACTCAGCAATTAAAAATAATGAATTCATGCAATTTGTACGTAAATGGTTAGACCTGGAAAATACCATCCTTAGTGAGTTAACCCAATCACAAAAGAAGGCACATGAAATGCAATCACTGATAAGTGGATATTAGTGAGCCCAGAAGCCCTAAATACTCAAGTCACAATTAGCAAGTCAAATGATTCCCAAGATGAAGAAAGGAGAGGACCCTGGGCCTGTAAATATTGGATCCAGTTTTGTATAGAAACCGAGGGGGCAAGGGGAATGATTGGGGAATAGTTGAGGGGGAGAGGAACTATGGGACATATGGTGGGTGGGAACTGGGAAAGGGGAAAGCCTTTGGAATGTACACATAGAATATAGAAAATAAAAATTAAAAAAAAAGAAAAGAAAGTAAGCCTTCTAGTTATCTCAATATGTTGGGAGTCCTAAAGATCCTATGTTGCTTCATAGGTACCAAGCTAGGAGCAGTCACCTCACACCATTTCTCTCTAGATGAAAAATATATATTCCGTGAAAATATAAAAAACAAAACAACAAGCATATATGAACATACATCTGACAAATGAACTTTATACCAAGATACCATAAGAGGTAAAACCAACTACATATTAATAAAATATTGAAACATCAAATATACTTTAATATTTTAAATACATATTCTTTGAAATATTTCTCCAATTTTATAAACAATTAAATAAGAGGTGTAAACAGACAGATATGTAGCAGTGCAAATACAAAAGAAATAGGTTAATTCAGTGCCCAATTTTGACTAAAAAATATGGCATATTCTTGTCAAAAAAGAAATGTATCTCCAGAGTTAAGTTGAATTAGATAAACAGATTAGCTAACCACATTTAAAATTACCTATCCAAGGTATTTAGGCAAACATTCTTCACAGCAGGCCATGGAGATTTCCTTAGAATATATCATGTTTTATGCTACAGCATAAAAAATTACAAATAAAATGATTTCTAAAACATTATCCAATGAAAATTGAAAACACTTTCAATAAATATGAAACCAAATAAAATATACAAAAATATACAGGTCACACAATAAAATTTTCACAGTAAATTTTGCCACTGAAGAACTTGAAGATATATTTCCAAAAAAAAATTAGGAATAAGAAAAATGAAAGCCCACATAAGCAAAATTTGGGTAGAAATGTGAAGGCAGCTCTCACAAAAGGTTTGCAAATGAGTAATAACATTAAGACAAAACAGAGAAAATTGAAATAAATAAACTAATGATATACTTAATTTTCTTTAAAAATAAGAATAACAAAAACAACAACAACAACAACAACAACAATGGTCTAAGGCAAGTACAGCTAGGGGCCCAGAGAGCACAGTAGTGGCAAAGCAGCTGAGACAGAGTTCTTCCGAACTCCATTTGTACCCAGGAGCTGGGCTGTTCAGAGTGCTCTGTGCACTGGTCCTGGCAGGGGAGAACTTGTTCTCAGGGAATGCTTGACTCCTGGGTTTGGAGGTGAGACTGCCATTTTCTCTCCAGTGACTGTCCAAGGTAGGCACTGCCAGGAGTGCTTGGAGAACAGGAGTGTCAGAACAGCTGTGGCAGGATCCTTCCTGGCAGAATCTGCATTAAGGAACTGGGCTGAGCCACAGTTCTCTGTGCCATGGGAGAGCTAGTCTCCCAGGGGTGCTGAGACAGGATTGCAGGCCCACAGAAGGGACAAGCTCCTGCCAAAGACAGTGGGATCAACTAACACCTGAGAAAACCTGATCATGAAAGGTAAATGCAAGAAAGTTACCAACAGAAATCGTGTTGAACAGAAATGGCATCATACGAACCCATTTTCCCCACAACAAAAAGTGCTGGATAACACAATACCTGAGAAAAGCAGGATTTGGATTTAAAATCACAATTCATGGTGCTGGTAGAGGATTTCAAGAAAGATATGAATAACTCCCTTAAAGAAATACAGGAGAGCACAGGTAAACAGGTAGAAGACCATTAAAAAGGAAACACAAAAATCCCATAAAGAATTACAGGAAAAGACAAACGAACCAGTGAAGGAATTGAACAAAACCATCCAAGATGTAAAAATGAATGTAAAAACAATAAAGAAATCACAAAGGGAAACAACTGTGGAGATAGAAAACCTAGGAAAGAAGCTAGGAGTCATAGATGTAAGCATCAACAACAGAATACAAGAGATAGAAGAAAAAATCTCAGGTGCAGAAGATACCATAGAAAACATTGAAACAATAATTAATGAAAATGAAAAATGAAAAAAAAAGCATGTAAATCAAAACATCTAGAAAGTCCAGGACACAATGAGAAGACCAAATCTAAGGACTGTAGGTATAGAAGAAAGCAAAAATTTCTTGCTAAAAGGGGCAGTAAATCTCAACAGAAGTATAGAAGAAAACTTCCCCAACCTAAAGAAAGAGAGGTCCATGAACAAACAAGAAGCCTACATAACTCCAAATAGATTGGACCAGAAATGAAATTCTTCCTGTCACATAATAATAAAAACACAAAATAAACGGTACAAAGAAAAATGCTAAAAGCAGTAAGGGAAAAATATCAAGTAACATAAAGTCAGACTTATCAGAATTACATCAGACTTCTTGCCAGAGACTATGAAAGCCAGATGATCCTTGGTAGATATCATATAGCCCTTAAGGGAACAAAAAATGTCAACCCAGGCTGCTATACCTAGCAAAACTCTCAATTACCATAGATGGGAAAACCAAGGAATTAAATTACAAAAACAAATTTACATAATCTTTCCAAAAATTCTGCCCTTCAAAGGATAATGAATGAAAAACACCAACAAAAGTCAGGAAACTATACCCCAGAATAAGCAAGAAAATCATCTTTTTTTAACAAACAGAGAGAGAGAGAGAGAGAGAGAGAGAGAGAGAGAGAGAGAGAGAGAGAGAGAGAGAGAGAGAGAGAGAGAGAGAGAGAGAGAGAGAGAGAGAGAGAAACATAACTCTACCTCTAATAACAAAATAACAGGAATCAACAATCACTTTTCCTTAATATCTGTTAATATCAATGGACTCAATTCCCCAATAATAAGACAAGGACTAACAGACTGGATACATATATAGGACCCAACATTTTGCTGCATACAGGAAACTCACCTCAGGCACAGAGACAGCCACTATCTCAGAGTATAAAGCTGGAAAACAATATTCCAAGCAAATGGTCCCAAGAAACAAGCTGGTGTAACCATTCTAATATTGAATAAAATTGACTTTCAACCTAAAGTAATGAGAAGATAAGGAAAGACACCTCATACTCATCAAAGGAAAAATATACCAAGACAAACTCTCAATTCTGAACATCTATGCTCCAACTGCAAGGGCACAAACATTAATAAACATTACTAAAGCCCAAAGAAATTGCCCCTCACACAAAAAAAAAATAGTGGAAGAGTTCAACACCGCACTCTCATCAATGGAAAAACCATGGAAACAGAAACTAGACAGAGAAAGTATGAATCTAAAAGAAGTTATGAACCAAAAGGATTTAACAGATATCTAAAGAACAGTTTATCCTTAAACAAATGAATAGGCCTTCCTCTCAGCACCTAATGGACCTTCTCAAAAACTGACCATATACTCGGTCACAAAAGTGACCTCAGCAGATGTAAGAAGATTGAAATAATCCTATGCACCCTACCAGATCACCAGAGATTAAGGTTGGCCAACAATAACAACAAAAGAAACAGAAACCCCACATATACATGGAAACTGAACTGTATTCTACTCAATGATAACTGGGTCAAGGAAGAAATAAATAAATTAAAGACTTATTAAAATTTAATGAAAATGTAAGCACAATGTACCCAAACTTATGGGATGCAATGAAAGCAGTGTTAAGAGGAAAACTGATAACACCAAGTGCCTCCAAAAGGGATGCAGGGATGGTTCAATATACAAAATTCTATTAATGTAATCCACTATTTAAAAAAATACTTAAGGAAAAAACACATGATCATTTCATTAGTTGTAGAGATAACATTAGACAAAATCCAACACCACTTCATGATAAAAATCTTGGAAAAATCAGGATTTCAGGGCCCACACTGAAACATATTAAAATCAACTTATAGCAAACCAGTAGCCAACATTAAACTAAATGGAGAGAAACTTCAATCCCAGTGAATTTACGAAATAGATAAGGTTGTCCACTCTCAATATACCTATATAATATAGTACTCACAGTCCTAGCCAAGAAATTAGAAAACAAAAAATGGTCAAAGGATACTGATTGAAAAGGAAGAAGTAAAAATAACACTACTTGCAGATGACAAGATAGCATATTTAAGTGACCCCAAAAATTCTACTAGATAACTCCTAAACCAGATAAACAAGTTCAGGAAAGTGGCTGTCTATAAAATTAACTCAAACAAATCATTATCCTTCCTATACTCAAAGGATAAAAAGGCTGAGAAAGAAATTAGGTAAATGACAACCATCCCAATATTTACAAATAATATAAAATACCTTGCTTAACTCTATTCAGCAAGTAAGAGATCTGTATGACAAGAACTTCAAATCTCTGAAGAAAGAAATTGAAGAAGATCTCAGAAGATTGAAAGATCTCCCATGCTCATGGATTGGCAGGATTAATATAGTAAACATTTCCATCTTGCCTAAAGAAACCTACAGATACAATGCAATCTCGATTAAAATTACAAATCAATTTTCCTAGAGTTAGAAAGAGCAATTTCCAAATTTATCTGGAATAACAAAAAACCCAAGACAGTGAAAACTATTCTCAACAATAAAAGAACCTCCGGCAGAATCACCATGCCTGACCTCAAGATTTACTAGAGAGCAATAGTGATTAAAAACTAAATGGTAATGGTACCATGACAAGCAGGTAGATAAGTGAAATAGAATTGAAGACCAGGAAATGAACACATACAACCTATGGTCACTTGGTCTTTGACAAAGGTGCTAAAAACATCCAGCAGAATAAAAAAGATAGCATTTTCAAGAATGCTGCTGGTTCAACTGGCAATCAACTGGTAGAAAAATGCAATTTGATCCATTCTTATCTCCCTGCATAAAGCTCAAGTCCAACTGGATCAAGGACTTTCACATAAAACCAGACATACTGAAACTAATAGAAAAAAATCTGGAAAAGCCTCAAGCGCATGGGCACAGGGGAAAACTTCCTGAACAGAACACCAATAGCTTATGCTCTAAGATCAAGAATTAACAAATTGGAGCTTATAAAGTTGCAAAGCTTCTGTAAGGCAAAGGACACTGTCAACAGGGCAAAATGACAACCAATAGATTGGGAAAAGATTTTTGCCAATCCTACATCCAGTAGAGGGTTAATACCGAATATATACAAAGAACTGAAGATGTTAAACTCCAGAGGAAAAAAACATTATTAAAAATGGGGTACAGAGTCAAACAAAGAATTCTCAACTGAGGAATACTGGATGGCTGATAAACAGTTAAAGAAATGTTCAACATCCTTAATCATCAGGGAAATGTGATTCAAAAGAATCATGAAATTTTACCACATTTCACTCAGAATGGTTAAGATAAAAAACTCATGTGATATCAGATACATGAGAAGATATGGAGAAAGAGGAATACTCCTCCATTACTGGTGGTATTGCAAGCTGGTACAACCACTCTGAAAATCAGTTTGTGGGTTCTTTAGCAAACTGGACATAGTACTACCTGAAGACCTAGCTATACAACTTCTGGGCATATACCCAGAATATGCTCCAGCATTTAATAAGGACACATGATCTTCTATCTTCATAACAGTCTTATTGATGATAGTCAGAAGCTGGAAAGAACTCAGATGTCCCTCAATAGAGGAATGGATGCAGAAAATGTGGTATGTTTAAACAATGGAGTACAACTCAGCTATTAAAAACAATGAATACGTGAAATTCTTAGGCATATGGATGGAACTAGAAAATCCCATCCTGAGTGCAGTAACCTAATCACAAAAGAACACACATGGTATACAATCACGGATAAGTGGATATTAGCCGAAAAGCTCAGAATACCCAAGATACAATTCATATACCACATGAAGCTCAAGAAGAAGGAAGAACAAACTGTAGATACTTTGGTCCATCTTAGAAGGAGGATCAAAATACCCATGTCTCACAGCCAAACAATGGACTGAGCACATGGTCCCCAGTGGAGGAGCTTAAGAAAGGACCAAAGGAGCTGAAGGGGTTCAAAGCCCCATAGGAGGATCAACAGTTTAAAACAACCAGTATCCCCAGAGCCTCCAGGAACTTAATGAACAATCAAATCATACACATGAAGAGACCCACTGCTTCAGACACATAGATAGCAGATGAGGGCCTGGTCAGGTATCAATTAGAGGAAAGGTCCTTGGTCCCATGAAGGCTCGTTTTTCCAGTGTAGACAAATGCCAGGTCAGGAAAGTATGCGGACGGTTTGTAAGCAGGGTAGGGTGGATGAGACAGGAGGTTGTCAGAGGGGTAATGGGAAAAGAGGATAGTTTTTGAAATGTAAATAAAGCAATAATCTTTCTAATAAACTATCTAATAAAATAATAGCAAAAATTGATTATAGTGGATCAATTCTCATTCTTCTGCATGTTGACCTCCAGTTGAGCCAGCACCATTTGTAGAAAAGGCTATCATTTTTCCACTGGATGTTTTCAGCTCCTTTGTCGAAGATCAATTGGCCAAAGATGTGTGGGTTCAATTCTGGGTCTTCGATCCTATTCCATTGATCTGCCTCCCTGTCACTGTACCAATACCATGCAGTTTTTAACACTACTGCTCTGTAGTATTGTTTGAGGGCCGAGATATTGATTCCCCCAGAAGTTCGTTTACTGTTGATGATAGTTTTAACTATCCTGGGTTTTTTGTTATTCCAGATGAATTTGAGAATTGCTCTTTCTAACTCTATAAAGAACTGAGTTGGGATTTTGATGGGGATTGTGTTGAATATGTACATTGCTTTTGGCAAGATTGCCATTTTAACTATATTAATCCTGGCAACCCACGAGCATGGAAGATTTTTCCATTTTCTGATGTCTTCTTCAATTTCCTTCTTCAGACACCTGAAGTTTTTGTCATATAAATCTTTCACTTGTTGGTTAGAGTCACACCAAGATACTTTATATTGTTTGTGTCTATTGTGAAGGGTATCATTTCCCTAACTTGTTTCTTGGCCTGCTTATCCTTTGCATATAGGAAGGCTACTGATTTGCTTGACTTTAGTTTATAACCAGCCACTTTGCTGAAGTTGTTTTTCAGCTGTAGGAGTTCCCTGGTGGAGTTTTTTGGGTCACTTAAGTATACTATCATGTAATCTGTGAATAGTGATATTTTGACTTCTTCCTTTCCTATTGATCCACTCTTATCTCCTGGCACTAAGCTCAACTCCAAGTGGATCAAGGACCTCCACATAAAACTAGACACACTAAAACTAATAGAAAAGAAACTGGGGAAGACCCTTGAGGACATTGGCTCAGGGGGAAAGTTCCTGAACACAACACCAATTGCTTAAGTTCTAAGAGCAAAAATAGACAAATGGGACCTCATAAAATTACAATGTTTCTGTAAGGCAAAATACACTATCAAAAGGACAAATCGGCAACCAACAAATTGGGAAAAGATCTTCACCAACCCCACATCCGACAGAGGGCTAATATCCAATGCATACAAAGAACTCAAGAAGTTAGACCCCAGAAAACCAAATGACCCTATCCAAAAGTGGGGTACAGAGCTAAACAAAGACTTTTCATCTGAAGAAATTTGGATGGCTAACTAAGTCAATGACCAACATCATTGCCTCGAGGGTACAATAGTGGCACAAATGATAACAGGGTAAATACAGTTCACTATTTGAACTGAAATCGCGCTCAGTTGCTAGGAATCAAAGACAGGTGCTATATTCTAGTCAACTGTTCATTGAGACAGATCTCATGGAATTTAGGGAAAATATAATAACTAATCAGCTAAACCAGCATACTAATTTAAATCTAAGTATCTATCCTATAACTGCAGATAAGGTTAATTCATAGCCCTCATCAATAAAAATTCTATTTACAACATACATGGCCCGGTGCAGAAAATCACAACCAATCAAAATATAGGGTTGTAGCACCTTGTGCCAATAGAAATACTCTCACATACAAAGTCTGGGGAAAATGGTAGAACCACTGATATATATAAATATATATATATATATATATATATATATATATATATGTATGTATATATATGTATATATACATATATGTATATAGATAGATAGATAGACAGATAGATAGAGATAGATAGAGATAGAGATAGATATATGTATATATATATATATATATATATATATATATATGTGTGTGTGTGTGTGTGTGTGTATGTGTGTGTGTGTGAGAGAGAGAGAGAGAGAGATAGAGAAACATTGAGATCAAATCTTACAGTAATTTCTGAAACTATTCCCATAATTTCTGAACAGTATGCCTGCCCAATATAAGCTGAACAAGGATGGTGCCAATAACAATGTTAAACAAATAGGAAAAATGGCCATGAACCCTCAACTCTACGTGGTTGATGTAGGATGGTACAGGACAATACGAATAGGTTTTCTAGTGCCAAACATTTAAAATCACAATACAGATAATATAGAGAGAGCAAGTTGTATTTAAGAAATTATACTCATATAAATGCAATATATGCATGTAATAACAATTAGTGAACAAAGTGTCTGTGGGTTTGAAGAAGTGTGTGAAGCAGCCCTAAGACTGATGTGAAGAAAACTGTAAATGTAATCAAATAATTAAAATAATAAAACATTAAGGATGAAAAAATATTATAATTAATAATAATAAATGTACTAAAATAGTGAGAAGGAAAAGTCATAATCTACAAAGTAAAAGCTACCATGAAAGAAATCTTTTTTCTTAAGCATTTTAAATAAACTTTAACTCATTTTTCTTTTTGTATTCTTCTCTGATACAAACCATCAAATGTGTAGCCTCCTTCCCTGCCCTACTCTCACACATTGTCACTTCCACTCTCCCCATTATTTACTCCTCATTTATTTCCCCTGAGAAAAGAACAGGCCTTTTTCTGCTGTCAACCAGAAAGAGCATAGCAATGTGGAAGATTAGCCATAAATCTTCATATCTAGGCAGGACAAGGGAACTCAGTACGAGGAAATGGGCCCCACAAGCAGGAAAAAATGTTAGAAACATCCTAATTCCCACTCTTAGGAGGTCAACAAAATCCCAAGTTAAACAGTCACAACATGAAAGCAGAGGGGCTAGAACCTACCCATGAATATCCCACTGTTGCTGCTGCAAACTTTGTAAGTTCCTATGAGTCCTGCTTCATTCTGTTGGCCTTGTTCTCAACATGGCTGATTCCTATAATCCTTTCTCCTCCTCCAGTGTTCCCTGTGCTCCACAAAATGTTTGGGTGGGAGACTCTCTACCATGTCCCAGGAGATTCTGCAGAAAGCATCTCTGATGACTCTTGGGCTAAGCATTGATATATGATACAAAGAATATCATAAATAATCCTGTCATTGACAAATGATTTATGCATATGTGCATGTAGAAGAGTGAAAAGAAATCCATATTTATCACCCTGCACAAAATTTAAGTCAAGTAAATCAAACACCTAAACATAAATCCTGACACACTGAAACTAATAAAAAAGAAATTAGAGAATATCCTTGAGTACATAGAGACAGGAGACAATTTCCTAAACAGAAGGGGAATAGCGCTGCCACTAAGATCAACAATTAAAGAATGGAATGTCAAAAAACTGAAAAGCATCTGCAAGATAAAGGACATCATCAATAGGACATAACCGCAGCCTAGAGAATTAGAAAAAAAAATTATCACGGAACCCATATCCAGGAGAGTTCTAATGTCAAAAATGTTTATTTTTGAATATATGCATTATCAAAACTAAAATTCAAAAGCCAAGAACAAAGTCATATCAGCTTGGTTTGATTCTGCAATTGTGCATATATTTAGGTAATTGTAATTGTGTAGTATATATTGTACTTTCACATTATGAATATTCATCAATTAAACACCCCATACTGTTGCAAGATATTTCCAATCTATTCAAATTGAGGCAATGAGATGACAGTGATTGGAGGAGAGAAAGGAGGAGGAGCTAAGTGAAGTGAGGAGTGCCGAGAGAGGGGGGAAATGTTTCAATGGATGAGATCATCTATCAGAGCAGAGAGGGAGAAGCAGGTATGCAGATGGCTTCTAATGTATTTCTGGTATTTTGGAGAGGTTAGATAATTGGGATTGTACTTTTTCATTGCAAATTGGCATTGTGTAATTATGAGTTTTATATCAGATAAAGTTTATCTTTATAAAGCTTATAAGTTATTTTGTGAGTTTGTAAAGACATTTGGTTAACTATTCAGGTTTAAGAATCATGCTTTACCAGATAGTTGGAAGGAGTGGTGCAGAGACCTGGCAAGGTGGTACTCTTTTTTTGTTTGTTGTTTTGTTTTGTTTTGTTTTGTTTTTCAAGGCAGGGTTTCTCTGTGTAGTCCTGGAACTCACTCTGTAGACCAGGCTGGCCTTGAACTCAAAAATCCACCTGCCTCTGCCTCCCAAATGCTGGGATTACAGGTGTGTGCCACCACCCCCAGCCTGGTGGTACTCTTTCTTAATTATTACCCACTACATTTGGCAAACCAATGTCGGGCATGTGTCTACTAGAAACCTGAGATTATTAGTCCAAAAGTTCAAGTTTTATTTATTTTATGTTATTTTGTTTTTATTAAGTGAGTAACTAAGGGTGACAAAATCAGGTCAGTTGATTCAAGTGCACCAAGTTGATAAAAAGGAAAGACTGAGAATACTGAGGATCCCTAGTGGGGAAAATAGGTTTTAACAGAATACACAAATTCTGTCTAATGTGGGCACCATGGAATTCTGGGTTTAAATCCTGCTTTCACTTGCTGCTTCCTTATGAACAGGTGCAGATGGAATGCTAAGTCAATTGTGTTAAGTTAGAATAAAGATAGTTTATTTCACTGGTTTTATATTGTTTTAATTTTAAATAGGATAGGGAAGTAATCACTGACTCTAGAGTAAAAAGTATAGTGACAGCAATTGCTTGCTTAGCACAGGTATTAATTATTAAAAGTCTGTGGCTCCTGTAGAAAGGTCAATGGATAGATGATATAAAGATATATCAGAATGGCTGCTTTGGGTAGAGAGCCAAGCAAATCATGATATAGCTTGTTTACCTAGCCAGAGGAAGTTCATATTCCTTGCCATTATGGCCTACATGCGGATTTTGAGTGTCTTTTCCTCCTTGCCTAGCTAAGAGTAGACTAAACAGAGGTTCATACAGTATTTGAATTTGATATAGATTGTTTACCAAGCACTGGAAGCGTATATTCCTTTTGAAGTGGCCCATGTGTGGAATTTTGGGTGTTTTTTCCTGCTTGGCAATATAGTAAATGCCTAAATAGTGGCTCATACAGTATCTTTGCCTATTTCATTTGTTTCTGATTGTTTTGATTTTCACAACAGGCATGCTATTGAGTTTCGTGGTTATATTATTCCTCTGGGAGAGAGGTCAAACAAAGGTTATCCCCGGTTACTGGCTCAAGGATATGCTAATTTGGGAACAAGATTTTGTCTTCTTTGTGTTTTTAGAAAGGGTGATTAGGCTATGGACATCTTCCAAAGCTATTTGAATCAAAAATGATAGAGAGAGACTTCCAAAGAACTAAATTCCAGAATAGCACACAGGAAATCTATCTTTGTGATACTAAAATTTTGTTTTGAGATTTATATGTTACAAAAAATACAGCTAGGTTGTATCTCCTGGTCAAACATGCTGAACTGACCTTCTTGAACTCCTGAGGTCCTGGACTTCAGCTAGATGCAGTAAAGACAAAGAAATCAGAGACTAATCAACACCCCCATTTTCCGTACCCTTCCCATTAATATCTCAACACCCATACTCAGCTTGAAGAAGTTGTGAAGAGTCATCAACCCAGTTCCCTGGCAGTTGGGGATGGAGAGGGTTAATATAATTGTTAAGTTGACTTTTTAGGGGATGTAGAAATGGTCAGATTTGAAACAGGGAGGAGATAGAATTGACCATATAGACAGAATTTCATTTGGTAAAAATCTGTTTAATTGTTATTAAGTTCAGGTCATAAGTTTTTATTTGGTACAGAATTTATTTTGATTCATAATCGAGGTTTTCATTGGGGTAAATTTCTTCTGCTGATACTAAATAGTTAAAAGTACAGGGCTTAGACCCAGTCCTTCTTTGCTATTATTATAAGAGGTCTGAGATGCTTAAGCCTGTGCGTTTAGGGTCAAATAGAAATGTAAGGCTCTGAGTTTATTGTTAGTGTCTTCTAGATTTTAATCAGAAACAGCTGAAAGTAGTTAATGGACAACTGTACACATTACTATACATAGATATTTGATTTTCAAAAACCTCAGAAATTCACAGAATATGATGTTTAATATTACTTTTACACATCTTGGAGAGACTAGTCTGCTCCTGACAGCTTCCCTGTCTTGGATACAAAGAAGAAACATAGCATTTGCGAATTACTCCAGTTATGGTGAGACAGCCTTGAGGCAAAAATTGCCACTCTTCATCTACAGACAAAATACTGTTCAGAAAATGGACACTTTTACAGTTTGGGACATCTTAATTTCTGCTGATACTGAAGGGGCTAGTCCCTTTTAATTCCTCTTCTCTAAGACTGTCAGATGACCCTGTACCAGGAGGCTAAAGACTGATGCTCCAATGTTTGAGAAGAAGGACTGACCAGGTTTTCAGTGGTCTCTGTCATTTGACTAAGTGTTGGAAGCTGTGTTAAGCTTCCTATATATTTTCAGTTATTATTGTTCATTCTTGGATTTGTAACAGGGTTGAAGACTGTTATACTCATAGCCAGCCAAAGCTGTTTAACATTGAGAAAGCTTATGTATATTTAAGTAGATGGTTTTCAGACGATATAACATTTTTAGCCAAGATATGAGTCAGGTTTTAATTATTATAGTCTTTCAAGATAGAATAGATGACAGAGGTTCTGTTTGACTAACAGAGATGATTGACTGGATGTTAGGTCTATCTTATACTTTATGATTTCCAAAATGGTAATAGTTGTGCTCAATTTATATTTGGAGAGAATTTATTTTTAATTAAACAGAAAAGGTCAAATGTTGCATGGTATTTCCTATCCTTTCACATTTAGGAAGTGAGAGGTCAGTGATTGGAGGGGAAAGAGGAGGAGAAGCTAAGGGAAATGGGATGGAGATCAAAAAGGGGAAAGGACTTGGTGGACTAGTCGAGCAGAACAGAAAGGGTGACGTGGATATCCAGATGGCTTCAAATGTATTTCTGGTGTGTTGGAGAGATTAGATAATTGGGACAAGATTTTATCATTGTGAATTGACATTATGTAATTGGGAGTTTTATATACATAAAGTTATTTTGTTAACTATACAAGTTTAAGAGTCATGCCTTACTGGATACTTGGAAGGAGTCACACAGAGGCCTGGTGGGGCAGTACTCTTTCTTAATAATTACCCACTACACCATACTACAGGAGCATTTTGTCAACCAATATGTAACATGTCATCTCTATCTATCAGAAAAATCCTATCTTCCTTGGCAATAAAAATGTCATAGAATACAAAAATGACACCAAACCTCTGTACAGACTTACTGGTGAATTTTCAATTGAAATTCTGCATTTTATCTATATGCAGTTTACAAGGAAGCACAAACCAACAGATCTCAGCAAGTACAGCATTGAGAAGATTATTATCAGATAGATCTACACAGTAAAATTTGAGGAGGAAGGTGTGTTCCTGTTTAATATATGCATACCTATGAAGCAGATGGAAGATGCACATATTGCAGCAGGTCTTAGAATGGCATTCTCAACACAGTGAGAATATCACAATTTGACCCTACATCTGCTCCTCCACAGTCTATGAACATGAATTAACTCACCCTGTTCAAATGTGGCTTAATAATTATGTTCAAGAGTAACTTTTTCTGTCAATTCTAACTTGTTTACTATCTGTGATTTTTGCCATATGATTTCCTTTAAGACATTTATAAAATTCAGATGGTGTGTAATAAACATTGTACAAAATAGAAAACAAGTACTTCACCAGAAACACATGTTTCTGGAGTGTATGAAGTACAGCTGTAAACTCTCTTCTTTGTGTGGTGGTACTAGCAAAGAGCACTTCAATTATCCATTCTCTTCTTTTCAAAATTCAAATTCTGACTAGTGCTAGTGAGAGTATTAATAAATGTCACATGCAGAAGACAGCTCTTCCTAAATCTAGCAAGAAATTTACAGTAAATATTTTGCTACTTTCTTTGGACACTAGAATATGTTTTAATTACTGGCAATATTAAATGAAATGCATCTATAAAAACAGTTTCGGCAACTGTAACCAACTAACAGGTACAATATTCTCACGCTGTTATTTCCCCTCTCCATCTCTACCACCTTCTAATAGTATATGCCAGAGGTTTTCTACATAGGTCATGACCACTTTATCATCAACACACATTTCCCAGGGGGCAGATAAGGCCATTAAAATTTACACAAGAATATATAAGAGTAGCAAAATTATTGTTTTAAAGTAGCAATGAAATAATTTTTTGTTTGGGGGGTCAACACAACATGGGAAACAGTGTTAAATGGTTACAATATAGGTGCATTGAGAACCACTAGAATGCTAAGAGTTTATGCTATGAGCAAGTTTAGTTAGTTTATGTTAAAAGTAAGTTTATCAATCCATTTCCCCCGGGGTAGCCATTTGTATGAAATAACAGAAAATCAAACAATGATGCTATTTTAATTTTTTTCCAAGTTGTCCATCTTTTAAATTTATGGATTTATTAGTGTATGTGTGAACACAGTCATTTCACTGCACTGGTAAGACTAAATGATATTTTTTAAAATATAATAATATCCAGACAGATACAGGAAGCATACAGGACACCAAAAGTACAAGCCCCATAAAGAAAACTCCCAACTTATAGCTTAATAGCTGAAAAAAACATAATAAACAATCATATTAAATGTTGCAAGAGAATAAATTTAAGTCATATATAAGGAAAAATCTATCAGAATAGGAAATTTTTCATCAATCAAACTTTGAATATCCAAATAGCGTAGAACAATGTGTTCCAATTACAAAAGCTATCATGGCTATCCTGGACTAATATAGTAAGCAAAATATTCATCATAGTTGGAAAAGAAAGAAAAAAATTATAAGAAATACTCTAAAGAAATGTAGATACAATAAACCAAAGTATAGGAAGAAACATTTTGGATTGAAAGAAAAATGAGCATACCAGATAATAATAAGCAGCAATAGAAATTTAAAATGTAGCATACTTTTGGCAACACAAATAACAACACACAAAAATAACAAGGAACATGATAATAATAATTAACACACACAAATATGTATATATATGTATATATATATACAAAAAATATATCTTAGCTTTAAAGGTAGACACCACAATAGATAAAATTGATGAACAATTATGCTCTATTCAAATGTTATCTGGAAGTAAACAGGCATTGCTGTCATAATAGTAACAAAATAGACTATGAGCTAAATCTACTTATAACAGCTAAATAGTGATTATTCATTCTAGGGAACAACTAAGTAAAATGCATTAATATCCTAAACATGTATTCACCAAACATTGGTGCTTAGAATTTCCTTAAAATTATAATATTGTATTTAAATGCACAGTAGAACAATAGTATTTTGCCTTCCCCTAGTCACATGACCTAGTCAATCTCATGTTTTTGGCCTTCTGAGTAGTGTCAACAGTTGGTTGCAACTCAATGGCTGTGCCTTAAATCCAGTTACAGAGTGGTTAGTTATTCTCAGAATTTTGCCCCATTACTAAGCAAGCATTTGGTTTCCTATTGTGGATAGTCCTGGGCTTGTATTTTGATGCTAATTCCACTCCTCAGAGGGGCTGCAGATGAGGAGTTGCCTTGTGAATCTTCTCCCCACTTTAACTTTTCAAATAAAAGCTTGAGCCAATGATTCGGCAGGAGGAAGTGGGAGGAGCTGACACTTTAGTGGAGGAGGTATAGGGTAAAAAAGAGGAGGAGGAGCAAAATGGAGAGGCAACAGTGAGAGAAGCTGGGGGCCTGGAGAAACCACAAGTTATATGGGACAATATAGATGGAAACAGAATAGTGTAGTGGGAGGTCGCCCAATCTAGGCTTGTAGCTTGTTTTTTTAACTGTTGAGTTGAGCTTTCTTTTATTGCAGAATTGGGTAGGAAACAAAGTAGCAACAAAATGGCACCCAAGGTATTGTTTAGAACCTAACAAACTTGAGATATACCTTAACTGCCCCTGAAGCCCTGAACAGCTTGGGCAGCAAATACAAAGGGTTCCAGACCAGGTAATTCATTGATATAAGAGAGATACATAGGATCTTGATACTTAAAGATACAATAAAGACCTTTCTGGCTCTATGTGATGATATTTTGAATGATTTGACAGGAATGGATTTAGAGGAAAAAGTCGTTAGTATTGCAATACTTATTCTCTTGATTTACTATGTTATCTCAAAAGACAGGATCCTAGACAAAAAAAAAATTCCTTGCCTTAGAAAATAGATTACAAGAAACACTAGAACCATGGATGCAGTGGTTGACAGATCAGATTGAGCAGCAGAGAGAAAATAATGAGGATTGGAAGCTAGACTTGGAGAATAACCTTTTAAAATTAATCAATCAAAATAAAATAGCAACTATCAGAACTGCTATATAAAGGAAAGATCAAAATGTAGAGGCAGAAACTTAAACAGAAAATACAGGAACTCAAGGAAAAGGAAAATACTCAGGGAGGGATAGAAGATAAAATTAGATAAAGCCAACCAATGGTTATTGAAAAACAAACTCTATCCCATCAGTATTCAACAAAGACCTTCAGGTGATGACCATCCACAGGGTTATCAGGAATTCGAATGGCAAACTGTGGATGTATTAAATCTAAGAAAATTTAAGGAAAGTGTCATTAATTTTGGAATGCATTCACCTTTTATAAAGCAAATTTTTAACTTCTTGGGCTATTAAGATAGAAAAATACCACAAGACTGGAAGGATATGGCAAGAGCAATACTAGAACCTGATGCTAATTTACAATGGGTCGCAGAGTTGAGAGAAGGAGCAAAGGAGATAGCATGACAAAATAGAGCCAGGGGTAGAGAGATTTCTGTAGACCGACTGCTTGGTGAGTGTTGCTTTGCTGAGGTAGAAGTGCAGTCTATATATGATGAAGAAACCCTAGCCTTGTGTCGATTGTCAGCTTTAAGGGTCTGGGGCAAAGTGGCAGAGTCAGGAAAAAGACTTGAACCGTTTACTCAAGTCATCCAAGGTCCACAAGAAACCTTCCCTGACTTTTTACAGACTAACCTCAGCTGTGGAAAGGAGTATATCAGATTCTGCAGCAAGAAAGGCAACAATTAACTCTTTAGCTTTTGAGAATGCAAATACTAAATACAAGGAAGTAATCAGACCACTGAAGGCAAAGTCAGCATCAATAGATGAATGGACTAGATATACAATTGATGTATCTCACTCACCTGATATGATGTTAATAAGAAAACCTGCCACTAGACATCTAAAAATGACCCAAGATTTCAAATGTTTTAATTGTGGTGAGTGGGGTCATCTCAGAAATGATTGTAGAAAAAAAATGAAGTAATATCAAAAGGGGGCCTATGCCTTTTGGAATATGTCAAAGGTATGGCAAAGGCCGACATTTGACTAGGGAATGAAGAGCAAGAAGAGACAAATGGGGCAACATCCAGCCAAAAAAACTCCCAAAGGAGCCTCCTGCAGGCCCCAATGCCAGACAAAGTGAGTTCTCTTCCTCAGGACAATTAAGTGTCACTGCATCAAAAACAGATGTTCTAAGACCAGAAAAGACTGAGGCAAGTTCTGTAAACAATTCAGAATGCCTCAAAGGGAACAAAAAATATTTAGGCAAACTTCTATAGAGGATCAGAGGCCAAAACTAAGAATATTAGTAAACAATATTAAGATTGAAGGAATGGTTGACACTCCAGCAGATGTCACCATTATCTCTCCAAAATTGTGGCCTGTAATTTGGCCACTTCAAGAAGTAGACATCCAATTTCAAGGAGTTGGGACCTTATCCCAAGTAAAGGAAAGCACCAGATGGTTTAAATGTATAGGACGAGAAGGTCAGGTTGGAAAATTGAGGCCATACATGGTTGATATAGCCATTAATTTATGGGGAAGAGATCTATTACAGCAGTGTAAAACACAAATTAATATCCCCTCAGTCTAAGTATCTAGCCATGATACTAGTCAGGCTCCTAATGAAATCTTAAATTAGTTAGGGAATCTTATTAAAGGCAGTTACAGACTTTCCAAGCTGTCCATAAATAAGATACAGCAGAGGCAAACAGTTTAGCTTTACCCCAAGGAGACACTCCTGTCAAAATACCAACAGCCTTACCACTGAGGTGGTTGACTGACCAACCCATTTGGATTGATCAATGGACCATGACAAAAGAAAAACTGCAGGCATTAGAACAGCTCGTCCTAAAACAGCTAATGGCTCAGCATATAGAGGAGTCTTTCAGTACTCGGAATTCTCCAGTATTTGTTTTTAAAAAAATGACAAATTAAAAAAAAATCTTGCCAATGGAAGATGTTGACAGATCTCAGAGCTATTAATAAGATTATTCAGCCAATGGGTTCCTTGCAACCTGGGATCCCATTGCCTTCCTTCTTGCCTAAGGAATGGCTTATTATAGTGATTGATCTGAAAGATTGGGTTTTTGTTGTTGTTGTTGTTGTTGTTGTTGTTGTTGTTGTTTTACCATTCCTCTACATGAATGAGATAAGGAAAGTTTTGTTGTTTTGTTTTCTCAGTACCTACTTTCAATAGAGGTCACCCAATGAAAAGCTATCATTGGAAAGTCTTGCCATAAGGAATGTTAAATAGCCATACCTTATGTTAGTATTTTGTACAACCGCTATTGGAAATGATTTGCAAAAAAATTCCCCAATCCATTTTTTAATATTATATGGATGACATCCTATTGGCTGATTGATATACAAATATTGTGGAAAGAATTTTTGATGAATTACAAAAAAAAAAAAAAAAAAAAACTTGCCTTCCTGGGGATTGCAAAATGCCCCTGAAAAGATACAACGAGGGGATTCTACTAATTATCTAGGATGTAAAATAAATCTACAAAGGGTTAGGCCACAAAAGGTGCAAATCAGAAGAAGCCAATTAAGGACGCTTAATGATTTTCAGAAGCTACTGTCAGATAACAACTGGCTGAGGCCTGCAATTGGCTTGGCCAATTAAAAGCTAAGTAATTTATTGCAAACCTTACAAGGTGATAAGGATTTAAATAGTCCAAGGAAACTGTCAGCTGATGCTGAGAAAGAGCTAACTTTGGTAGAAAGAAAATTGATGGATACACATCTAGATTGTATTGATCCAAAGATGGCCTGAATCTTAGTTATTTTACCTTCTACTCATTCACCTTCTGGAATTCTTATGCAGAATGGAGATCATATCTTAGAATGGATTTTTTAGCACATAAATAGAGTAAGAAATTAAAAACCTACATTGAGAAACTCTCTGAATAGATACTTAAAGGAAAAATGAGACTTCGGCAATTAATAGGAATGTATCAGGCTGAAATTGTGGTACCTTTTACTCACACAGAAATTACCTCACTATGCACACAACATGAATATTGGCAAAGAGTATGCAGTAACTTCTTGGGAGAGATTAACAACCGAGACCCTAAAAGCATGTGGCTTCAGTTCATAAAAAGAACTTATTGGATTCTCCCTCATATAATAAGGAAAACTCCAATATCTGGAGCCTCTACATTTTACACTGATGACAGTAAATCAGGAAAGGCTGTGTATAAATCAGAAGATGTATGTAAGCTGGCTGAGAGTCCCTATAAGTCGGTTGAAAAATCTGAACTATATGCAATAGTCATGGTGTTGTCAGATTTTCTAGAGTCTCTTAATATAGTTACTGATTCTCAATATGCAGTAGGAGTTGTCTTACATATAAAGACTGCTGAACTTATGCAGGATGATTCCAAATTGACTTCAATATTTACTCAGCTACAGCAAATAATCAGAAATAGGAGTTATCCACTATATATCACACACATAAGATTCCATACAGGTCTGCCAGACCATCTGGCACAAGGTAAAAATGAAATTGACCAACTACTGATAGGAAGTTTACTAGAGGCTTCAGAATTCCATAAAAACATCATGTTAACAGCAAAGGTTTAAAGAAAGAATTCTCTATCACTTGGCTACAAGCCAAGGAAATTGTGAAGCAATGCCCTACTTGTTCGTTATATAACCAGACTCCATTGCCTATGGGAACTAACCCGAAGGGTACCCAAAGAAATGACATTTGGCAAATGGATATCTTCCATTTTACAGAGTTTGTCAAACTGAAATATGTGCACCATACTATAGACACATATTCTGGATTTCAATGGGCAACTGCATTACCGTCAGAAAAGGCTGATTCTGTAATTACTCATTTGTTAGAAGTTATAGCCATTATGGGAATACCAGCACAAATTAAAACAGACAATGGGCCAGCATACATCTCTAATAAGATGAAGTAGTTTTTGGAATATTACAATATAAAACATGTTAAAGGCATACCACATAATCCTACAGGACAAGCAAGTGTTGAGAGAACAAATTGAACTCTAAAGGATATACTTAGTAGGCAAAAAGGATCAATGAGAATCCCCAAGGATAGATTACATAGTGCTTTACTAACCTTAAATTTTTTTAAATACCAATGAACAGAATGCCACAGCTGCTGAAAGACATTGGATTGTAGAAAGAACTATTGAACTAAACTAGCTTGTTTACATTAAGGATGTTCTAACATCAGAATTGAGAATAGGAAATGTGTTACGCTGGGGGAGGGGCTAAGCCTATGTTTCCACAGGAAAAGAAAAGCTGTGGGTTCCTTCCAAATTGATAAAAATCAGAAATGACAAAGGGAGTTCTCCTGAAGACCTTGGCAACAGAGAAGAAAAGGGACACTTACTCAACCAACAAAATAGGTGATGTATATATGGTAATGTTTATGTCTCTGTATATGGAGACAGCTCTGGAACTGTCTGAGACTAAAATGTCTGTACACAGCCATTAACACTTATTTGGTATTACATATCATCCTTTACAAGGACATATATACAGAGTTACGTTGTAGTTTGACTAGGTGATCAAGCTAACCTGAGGAAAGGCAGTTAGTTGTCTTTCTTTGTTGATCTTCATTGGCCAATCTGTGCCCCCTGCATGCTCTGTGTGAATGTCTTTGTCTGTTTACTTGTTGATTTTAAGTTTTGTATACTACAGGATGAAAGAAGAGAAAGACAGGCCTGAAAAGATTCACACTCCAGGATGCTGAGATTATGGGACCTTGATTCCAGCTTCACACTTGACTCTATTTCAACTATGTCAAAGGTGATTCTTTTAAAGACTTGCTTCCAGAACTTTACTTGCCTCTCCAGCCTTTCAGAATGTCATGCTCAAGATGTCATTTGACCTGGAGGCACCAACTTTCTCATCACATAGTGACTGGAAGTTAAATAATGCCAGCTATTTCTCAAATTTTCTTGTTTTCCTTTGGGCCCCCAGATGGGAATTCTTCACCCCAATTCAGCTGGAAGCAGACAGAAGACAATAATAGTCCCAGTTCCTTATGTGGGGTGGATGGTTCTGATTATTTTAGGAATTATAGAAATGTTATCCTTTTAGGGATACTTTACAAATGTAGCTTTGGACAGGGAGGGAACTAAAGAACATAAACTCAGGGATTTCTAACTTTCCTTTCCTCTTCTCTATCCTTCTTTCTTAGGTAAAGGAGACGTTGGTGAAAAAGAAAAAGAGGGATATAGTAATATCATAGAAATTATAGAAATAGACAAATAGGAATAGGTTAACAAATTACTTTTAAGCAAAACATTGCATAGCCAGATCTTACATTTGTAAAAGTCTTTATAACTGATACGAATTTGAAGTTATAATCTCTTACATTAGTTCAGAATTTATTTGATGTAAATTTAAGGTTTTCATTGGTATAAATTTATAATTGATATAAAACTGGAAATAATATTGTTACTCCCATGTAGGCATTGTGCCTATATAACACATTTATGAATACAAGGCTTAGACCTAGTCCATCTATAACTGCTAATATAAACTGCTTTTATATTATTAAGTAATACAAGTTATGGGCTAGATAGAAAACTCGTGGTTGTGAGTTATTTAAAAGGGTGTTCCTGAGTTATTTCAATTAGAATTGGCCGAGAATAGTCAAGGCTTAACAGTTCAGAGATGTTTTAGGTAGACAGATGGTCTTCAAAGGTGTCAGAAGTCCACATAATATGTTTATTGACATTTGTTTATTAAAGATCATTTGACTGGAGACCTCTCTGCTCCTGACAGCACCTCTTTCTTGAATTCAAAGAAGAACTTGAGCATCAATGGAGTTGCTTCAGTTGTGGTGAGACAGACACCAGGCAAGAATTGCCTCATTTCATCTACAGACAAATACTGTACAAAAAATAAATGACACACTGTGCTTAATAGTCAACTGATAAACTCTGCCAAGACAGAGTAATCAGCTTCAAAACTTTGCATTACAAAGGTCTGTCAGATGATTCTGGGTCAGAAGTCTGGAGACTTATGCTCCAACGTTGTGGTATATAGGACCTTTCCAGGTGATCAATGGTCTCTATAAATTGGCTAAATTTTAGAAGCTATATTTTGTGCTTCTCATACTTTCAGGTAATATTATTCACTCTTGAATTTCTGATGGGGTTGAAAACTAATAGTCTTATAGCCAGTCCAAGCTGGTTAGCATTTAGAAAGATGATACAGATTTGAGAGGATAGTTTTTAGATGGTTTACAACCTAAAGCCAGGACTTGAGTCAGGTGTAGAATTATATAAGCCTCTTAAGTTCGAATACATGACAGGGGTAATACTTAATTGATAAAAAATGATTGACTGGGTGTTAGGTTATCCTGTATGTTATAAATTGCAAATTGGTAATAATTGTGCTCAATTGATGTCTGAGATAAAAGAGTCTTTTAGCTGTACAGAAAGGGGAAAGTGTTGTGGATAGCCCCGGGCTTGTATTTTGATGCTAATTCCACTCTTCAGAGGGCCTGCAGATGAGGAGTTCCCTTGTCAAACTTCTCCCCACCTTAACTTTTCAAATAAAGGCTTGAGCCAATGATTGGGCAGGAGGAAGTGTGAGGAGCTGAAATTCTAGGGGAGGAGCGATGGGGGAAAAGGAGGAAGAGGAGGAGCAATGGGAGAAACAGAGAGGCAGCTGAGAGAAAGAAGCTGGGGGCCTGGATAAACCCCAAGTTATATGGAATAATAAAAATGGAAATAGAGTAGTGAAGTGGGAGGTAGCCCAATCTAGGCTTGTAGCTTGTTTCGTTAACTGTTGAGTTGTGCTTTCTTTTACTGGGGAATTGGGTTGGAAACAAAGTAGCAACATATTCTCTTTGGGGATTCTTGAACCCTTATAGGGGTGCAACTTTTAGATGAATATCAACTGGTTGTTCCATGTTTTATGAGTCTTATATATTGTATCTTCAAAAATAAAGTCTTACTATTAAGTCCTAAAGTATAAAATTTTTATCTACTCCTGATAATGCTTGTGGGTATATGTGATAAAATTGGCTAATAACTCAGAGAAGACTAGCCCAAAACTACTTAATTTTTGACAAAGGCCAAAATTGTGTGTTATATTTTTCTTAATGACTAGTCTTTAGAATAAGATGCAACTTAAATAAAGATTCAGTTTGCATTTGTTTTCTGGATAACGGAATTTAATATTTTCTACCCAGTTGTATTCATTTTGTTTTTGTTTTTTCTTTAGAAATGGTGATGGAAAAATTGCATGTCAACAGAAGAAGAATGATATTACACCTCTGTCTATTACATTACACAAAAATAACTCCAAATTGATCAAAGAACTAAATTTTAAAAACTCAAACCTCAAGAAGAAAACATACATAGACTGGTCCTAGGCTTCTGTGAACATATGTGCAGCTTGGTCTTCATGTAGGTCCAAATAAGAGGAATGGGGGACTATCACTAAAGCTGTAGCCTGCTGTCTTACTTCTCTAAAAAGCCCATGAAAATAACTTTGTTTACTTAACAACAATGAAGTGCTTGTTTATAATTAGTATTACATTAATAGATATATTGAATTATACCTGGCTTTCAGGAATGAACCTATTTGATGGTGCTGGATAATACTTTTCATATGTTCATACATTTGCTTGACAGGAGACTAGCATGGCTATCCTTTTAGAGGCTCTATCAGAAGATGACTGAAACAGATGTGTATAAGCACAGCCAATTACATAACGGAGGTCAGGAAACTCCTATGGAGGAGTTAGGAGAGGGAAATGAAAGGCACGTCAACTTTATAGGACACAGTGTCAACTCACCTGAAAACCAGGGAGCTCCCAGGTACTGAGCTACTAATCCAATAGCATCAATTTAATTGAAAAAGAATTTATACTTTTACTAAAATCAAGAATGAACCTAATATGAAAACCCTATTCATACCTATTTACTTCTGTATTTGATTTCTAGTTAGAACAATAAGGCAACTGAGTGAGATTAAGGAGATTGAAATAAGAAAAGAAGTCAAAATATCTGAAGATATTCTACAGTTTTCAATAAACTGAAAATAATAATATTACTCTGAACTTTTAACACTTTTCTGATTTCTTACTAATGCTGTTACTGCAAGTTTATGCCCAGATGAACTGTAATTTGGAGGTTTTTCCCAGAGTTACGGGTTAATATATAATTTCCATTTGCAGACAGTGAACTGCGACTTAACATGTGGTTTCTTGTGAAGACCATGAAAAAATAATGAAAAAATCATGAAAAAATCATGAAAAAATCATGAAAAAATCATAAAAAATCATGAAAAAATAATTGGTTTTAAGAAAGCAATAAAAAGGCTTTTGATTATGTATTCTTTTATAACAAGGAAGTGTACATCCACTAAAAAACTGAGGTGAACTTGAAGAAAAAGATATAAAACCTGAAAGTGTTGTCAAAGCATAGCTTCAGAACAACAATGAGGCATCTGTCAGTTCGCACCTTCATCATTTCCTGAGATTTTCGCTTCATAAAAACTGAAGCTGGTCCTTATTACTTTGTGTTTGTTTTACTGCTTCAATTTCACTTTCAGGTCTTACACAACTTTATTCATATTTATGTTCTGTCCAATTGTGTTTTCCTGTATTTCTTTTTATAATTATCTTCAATCATTTTCATAGTCCAGTCATTATCTACCTCTCAGTATGCTCTCTGAGCGTTCATCATTCTGTTCCTCCTCCCCTGTCTCCAAGAGGATGTACCCCCACCACAATCCATGCCTCAATTCTCTCAAGGTTTAGGTGCTTTTTCTCTCACTAAAGTCAGAGCATGCAGTCCTCTTCTGTTTGTGTCTAGGTCTCATACCAGTTAGTACATGCTGCCTGGAAGATGACTCAATTTCTGCAAGACCTCAAGGGTCCAAGTTAATTAGGAATGCTGGTCTTCTTATGGGGTCACTCTCTTCCTCAGCTTATTCCATCCTTTCCCTAATTCAACCACAAGGGTCATGGCTTCTGTTAATTGAATGTGTATAAGCATACATATCTCACTCATTACGCTAATTGTTGGGTCTAACAGAGGGCAGCCATGCTAGGCTTCTGTGTGGAAGCACACCATAGCATCAGTAATACTATCAGGCCTTGGAGCCTCCCCTTGAGTTAGATCCAAATGTTTGCTAGCCACTGTACCTCCTTTCCCTCAGTCTTTTCTCAACATTTGTCCCTGTAGTTATTTTAGACAGAAAAAATTCTGGGTCAGAGATTATTGACTGAGGGATGGCAACTCCATGCCTCATTCCAATGCCCCATCATTCTAGTGGAGGTGGACTCGAAAAGTTCACTCTTTCCACTGCTAAGCATTTTATCTAAGGTCCTTACCTTTGAGTCCTAAGAATTTATCATCTCCCAGGTCTCTGGTACTTGCTGGAGGGTTTCCTCACCTTCTACTTCTTAGGGTTGCCTGTTTCTGTTCTTTTGGCTTGTCCTCAGGCCTTCACTCCTGTTTCCCCCAATTACCTGATAATGTGTCCCCATTCCTTTCCTTGTCCCATCCCCAATTCATAACCTTCCCTCTCTTTACTCACTGTGATTGATTGCTTCTCCCTCCCAAGTGGGGTTAAGGTATCCTCTCTTGGATCCTTCTGCTTGTTAATGTTCTTGAGTTCTGTGAATTATATCCTAGTATTCTGTATTTTTTTGGCTAATATCAAATTATTAGTGAATATATACCATGCATGTCCCTTTGGATATGAATTACCTCACTCAGGATATTTTCTAGTTCCATCCATTTGCTTGCCAAACTCATTGTATCATAGTATTTTTCTTTTTTCTTTTTCTTTTTGTTGTATTTTTTCAATATAGTGTTTCTCTGTATAGTCCTGGCTGTCCTGGAACTCGCTCTGTGGACCAGGCTGGCCTCAATCTCAGAGATGAGCTTGCCACTGCATCCCAAATGCTGGTTTTAAAGGCATGCACCATGACTGAGAAACTATTAAGGCATATAAATTCAAAGAGACATTGCTTTCCCAGGAGTAGCCATCCCTCACTTGTTCTCATATTCCTAAGTGTCCTAGTTCTTAATAGCTAAAAAGTAGTTCATTGTGTAAATGAACCATATTTTCCATTTCAATTCTTCTGTTGTAAGGCTTCCAGGTTGTTTCCAGCCTCTGGCTATCACAAATAAAGTTCCTCTGAACATAGCAGAGCATGTGGCCATGTGGTTTAATAGGCATATTTTGTGTATATGCCCTAGAGTGTTACAGCTGGTTCTTCTAATAAATGTATTTCCAACTTTCTGAAAAACCTCCACTTGATTTGCAGAAGGGTTGTACCAGTTTATAATCCCACCAGAAATAGAGGACTGTTCTTTCTACATATTCTTGACAACATGCACAGTTGCCTGAATTTTTCATCTGGGCCATTCTGATTGCTGTAAAGCAGAATTTCAGGGTTGTTTTGGTTTGCATTTCCTTGAGGACTAAGGACAGTGAAAATTTCCTTAAGTGCCTCTTGGCCATTCAAGATTCCTCTGTTGTGAAATCTCCATTTACTTCTATATTCATTTTTGATTGGGTTCTTTTGAGATTATCTTCTTGAGTTTTTCATATATTGTCAATATAAGCCCTCTATAGTATGTGGAGTTAGTGAATATTCCCCATTCTGTAGGTTCCTGGTTTGTCCTATTTATTATGTCCTTTCCTTTACAGAAGCTTTCCAGGTTCATGAGGTCTCAATTCTTGATCTAAGAACCTGAGCCAAAGGAGTTATGTTTAGGAAATTTCCTCCAGTGCCAAGGAGTTCGAGGCTCTTTCCAACTTTCTCTTCTTTTATATACAGTGTATCTGGTTTTATGCTTAAGTCCTCAACACACTTGGTCTTGAGTTTAGTGACAAAATGGTTCTATTTTCATTTTTCTACATACTGACTTCCAGTTAGACCAACACTGTTTATTGAAGATGCTTTCTTTTGTCCATTGTATAGGGATTTTTTTTCTTCTTTGTCAAAGAGCAAGTATCCATAAGTGTGTGGATTTATTTCTGGGTCTTCAATTCTATTCCACTGATGAACATGTCTGTTTTTTTCCAATACTAAACAGTTTTTATCACTATAGCTTTATATTAGAAATTGCAGTCAGTGGATGTGATTCCCCCAGAAGTTCTTTTATTGTTACTATTGTTTTTGCTATCATTATTTTGATTGTTTCTTTGTTTCTATATGAAATTGAGAGTTCTTCTTTCCATTTATTTAAAAAAAAATTGTTGGAATTTTGATGGGGATTAGATTAATTTGGAAGGATGGCTATTTTTACTATGCTATTTCTGAACTGCCATGTGGTTGCTGGAAATTGAAATCAGGATCTCTGAAAGAGCGTCTTCGGCTCTTAACCACTAAGCCCTCTCTCCATTCCCCCACTCAAAATTTTTTCTGTCATCCCTCTATGTGTACATTCATGTCTGACACTCGATGTACATTCTTCTACATGCTAACCTTCAGTTGAACCAGCACAATTTGTTGAAAATGCTGTCTCTTTTTTCCACCCAGACAGCCACCATTATATTCCTGTGATGTTGGTGACTCCATTGGAGAAACAGTTCTTAGGACAGGATCAATCTTTAGGTGCCAGGCCTTTTAAATCTCAGAGACTTTCAGAGACTTTCCTGAGAAGCAGGAACATGGAAGAGATGATGTCACCCTGCCAGTCAATTCTCCAAATGCCCTGTGTTCACTGTTTAGACTAAGCTCTTGTAATAAGAGAAGGTATTGATGTAATTAAGCTCAGTGGCTAGCATACCATCATCTGGTGATGTATTTTGTTGTGTCCCTCTTAGATACTTTGGGCATTTTTGTTAGTATTTGGGAAGCTTTCTGTCATAGTAAGTTTAAGCATATTAAATGCCATATTAAGCAATTTTCTTATTGGTTTGAGGGCTAGTACTCATCTTGTACATCTGAGTTAAACAATCTTTATCTGTTTTTAGTTATTCTTGAAAATTGTCCCCTACAAACATAAAAGAGATTAAATAAATCCTTAATCATAAAATTGACTGCATCATATTTAGCATGACTTTAATATGCTTCTGATTATACTAAAGGATTTGATCATTCATAGGGTTATTGACTATTAACATGTATTTCTTAACTATGGTATAATTTATGAGACTGAAGCCTACTAGGCTTGAACATTAAGAAATCACAATTATGAATTATATATCTTCTTGTATCAAAATAAATATTTTTCAACTATGAACATCTTCCATAAAGAGACTGGGAAATTGATTTTTCTCCTGATAGTATATTATCATAGAACATACCATCATCCTGTTTAACGGAAACTTCCAGTTTCTTTGAAAATTTAGTTATGACAAGTATTGTTTTGCCAAGGCACACAGATTAAAGGATATCTTCCTAAAGCAAATTAGTGGAAAGAATGTTTTATCTGAAGCAGACACAGGTAAAGGATGTTTTGATATAGCAAGCACATGAAAGAACACTTTATGAAGGAGTATAAATATGTCCCTATAGACAGTGGGAGAAGAGCACTGAACATTGGGTTGCCTTGCACTGCCTCATCATTCTTCGCTGAGGAGAAACATGTATTAGCTTGCCTTACATAGCATTGTTGAAAACATCTTGTTATAATGCTACCATTGAGAGAAACTCACACAAGAACTGCTCATGAGATTAATATGGCAGATTGCCACTTCAGTCGCCTCACATCAGGCATGTTGCAGAGCCTGGAGGTTTCTTGAAGATTGATCTATAGTTTCTGCTTTACAAGTGGTAGCTACCTGATTAGAGGACTTGTCTGTAGCTGCTGGGTTGAATTTGATTTTTGCTATGGGACTAAACTTTTGCTGAAAGATCAAGATTGTCCCCAAACAACTATTGCTGAATAGGTACACATCCTCCATATCCAAATAACTTTTCTCTTCCCCTATCTTTGGTGGGTGGTAGGCTAGAGATGAGGTTGGCCTCTTATTACAAGTAGGTTGCATAAAAAAAGTAGATTGCAAAAAATTTATGCGTACTTTCCTGTCTGGTTAAGTTTAAGCCAAAGCTACTGTCAGTACAGTCAAAAATTAAGAAATTGGAATAAAAGCAGGCAAGTGTCTTGGCTGCTATCAATTTCTTTGGCTGAAAGTAGAGGGCTCCTTGAACCCTACCACAGTTCAAGCAGAAAGGGAGCTGGATGGATTACATGAGACCACGTTCCTTACATATTTTACTGGTTTTAGTTCTTTAATTTATAAAATATAGAAAACATCAAGATGTGTATCTCATTGGCATTATAGTACATTAATAACTAGCTGTATTTTTAAAAAGAAAACCTTCTATTATTGTGTTCATTATTTCCATTACATAGCCATCATAATAGGAATTGGTTGAAGCCTATATATATATATATATATATATATATATATATACATATATGTATATATATATATATGTATGTATATATATACATATATATACATAGACATACATAAATATACACACATATACATATATATAAGTATACATATATATATATAAATATATATATATATATATATATATATATATATATATATATATATATAATCATAACCTCTAGAAGAGAAAACAAATTCTTAACAGTTTAATATTTAAGTGCCTAAAATCTCAATACTGTGTGCCTTGCCTCTATGCCATATGATATGGCGGTTACCAAAAAAAGATTCCATATATGAATACATGGATACGTAGCTTCAATAAGTTATCAAAGAAACATTTTTAATTCCTATCTTTTGTAAGTCAAATTTCTAGGACAGATATTACATAAAAATATTATCCCAATTCAAAAATATTTCCAGAGAACCTGGTTGGTTCACATCATGTGTTGTTGCCAAGAATGAATATAAATAACCCTGAGATATTTTAGACCCATTTTCTGTTATGAATATTTTAGGTTACCAACCATGCAGCACACATTGTGTGGTAAATATTTTATAACTAAGGCATGAAGGATATGTTCTCGTATATATAAGTCTAGTCATAATTGAACATGTAGTAGACACATACATTTGTACATTTAAAACAGATATACAAAACCTCTATTTCTTTTTTCTATAATTTCAAGAGAGCACCTTTGTACTTGTTGAATTCAATTGTCATGGACATAGATGTTTTTAGAAGAACTTGACATGATTCTTTCTTACCATAAAATCTTTGAATCTGTTCATGCCAATTTAAGAGCTCCTGTATAGCATCCCCTGGCTTGCTGCCAGCTTGATCCATGCAGGAGGCAGGTTTCCAAGGGACCCATAAGTTTATCAGTTTTTGTTTTCCCAATTCAGTTGCTTTTCCTAAAAAAAAAATCCTTGAAATGGGTCAAAACTAAGTCAGGGGATGAAGAACCAGCAGATGAAGGATTATTATTATCATTAATTATTATTCTTTAATCTTTTTTGCAGTCCAGTCATTATTCCCCTCCAATTTTATACTCTTAGGCATCTATATATAACTACCTAATTTTGACAGAATTTAAAAATACAGCTTGGAGAAAAGGAAAAATTTTCAACAACTATTACTAGTAAATGTGGTTAGCTACACACAGAAAAATCAAACTTGATCACTGACTCTTTCTCTCCTGAAGTTAGGGTATACAGACAGTTGATAGTGGTGAGATGAAATTTACTTTCTACCTCTCTAAACTCCATGATGGACTCTATCTTGCTTGAGTTTGTATATATGTCTAGAATGCTGTCACAATCATTGTGATTTCACATGTGTAACTAACATTTTTGTCATGAAAACGGTTTTTATAAAACAACCCCCTACCCTTGTATCTTATACTCTTTAGGTTCATACCCCTTTGAAGTTACTTTACATATTGCGAATGGATATAACTGATACATCTGAATTAGGGCTAATCACTCCACATTCTCCTATTCTTTGCATATTGAACATTCATGTTGCATAAGTTAATTCTCATCTACTGCAATAATATGCTTCTCTGAGGAAAGGTGAGAGATGTGTTTGTCTATTGGTATAGGAAGAATACAGTATTTATAGTTTTAATATATTATTCTGATTTATCAGGTTTATTTACTGTTGGGAACAAGTGAGCTTGACTCAACACCCCCAGGTGAGCTGTTTGCACAGGTTTCTTGAGAGCAAAACATCCCTTGATCTTGTGGCTTAGCTTGATTCCTGCCTTCCCTCCCGGGACTTCCCAGGTGCCTGACCTATGGCTATAATAGTTTTTTCCTGTTGTTTTCCCTGGCCTCTAATATATATATATATATAGATAGATAGATAGATAGATAGATAGAGAGAGAGAGAGAGAGAGAGAGAGAATATATATATATTAATATATATATTATATAATAAAGCTTTGACATTCTCCTTACAGAATGACCCATGTCTGTGTTTTATGTCAATCCCCCAGGCCTATGCCCAATACTTGGTACTGTGGCAGCGTGGGCACTGTCAAATGGAGGTTCCATCGAGATCGGGAAAGAGAGGAGCACCTGACAGGATCATTCCAAGGAAAGCCGGCTGACGAAAGGAGAGGGATGTATTGGGGTATATATGGTGCAAGAAACAAAGTGAAAGTAGGAATTGCATCAAGCAAGATAAGTATAGGATGGCGCCATGGGAACGACAAGTTCCACATTACAAATGGTGGATAAACGGGTAGATTTGCTTAAGCAGCAGGGTACTGGTATTAAGGTTAAAACAGTTAGGGTGTGAAAGAAAATTGGGATGGTGAATTTTATTAGGCAAATTGTCCGCAGTCTAGAACTGCACCAGGCAAGAGGAATAGGGAATAAAATAAAATAGAATAAAAAGAGTAAAAAACAAAAAACAACAAAAAATCCACAAATTTTGAAAACATGAGAAAGAGAAGGAAAATGGATTTCAAAACTCTCCTAAGGGGCAAGGGGAAATTTGGAGACATCCTGTTTCTCTATGGACCCTACTGGAGATATATTTAGTACTGGATACAAGTGCTCTTCTTTGGTGCACCAATTTGTCCACGTGTGTCTGTCCTTGTTTTGTTGTTTGAGTTACTGTTGTCTTATGTTTCATGTTAAAAAATGATAAAAACTTTATTTCATGTTGAAAAGAAAAATTGGCAAAAACTTTATTTGCTGGAGGTCCATCTCTTAATCCAGTCTCAGTTTATACAGCAGAGGCTGATTTAAGTTGCCCTGCATTTAGCTAGGAGTCAAGCACAGCTAGAGAAAAGCTGCTTTTAAAAGGGCCAGCAGCTTTTCAACTTCTAGGGCAAGTAGGCTGGTGATTATTTCTCCTAGAAAAATTTCTGCAATTGAGATTATTGGGTCCAAAGTGCATTTTCTCTTGAAATTACAGCTGGAAAAATATTTGGTTTAAATTTATAAGATTAGTGTAGTCACTTCATTTTTGTTTCTGATTGGTCTTCAAGGTATAAATGTTTTGCATGTCTTGACTATACAGTATTGGCTTATAAGTTATTGGGCATGATTAAAAATTATTACATTGGTAACAAAAAGTTTAAAACTGGAGGCTCAGGGTTGTATTTATCTTAAACAACAACATGTGGCATGACCCAACCCAGGAAAAACAGGCCTCTAAAGATACTTCTAAATTGGCATAATGTTTTGTGTAATTCTTTTCCTAGAAATTAGACTTATAAGGGATAAGATTTAAAGCAATGTCTCTTTAATGAGGTATTAAACGTGGTACTGTCATGCATTCAAACATAAGAACTTGCAGACAAACTTTGTAGTGTGAAAGTAATGCATTTGAAAATTAGACTTTATTTTCCAAAGTTGTAGTTGCTCTAATATTGCAAGAGAAAGTTAAGAATTATGGTTAACAGCTGCCAGTGTACAATTGACTGCAGTTTGTAGTCTGATTGAAGGTTTACTATTCTTAACTCACTCATATTTTGTAATTAAGATGATTTCAAGAAGGATAAAAGTTAAACAGCTGTGGCCAGTATAGGCCTCCTACCACTTTTTCACAAGATTTATTGGATACAGTGGTAGAAGCAAAATTTAACTCCCCAAGATTGAAAAAGAGATCTCAATGGGAATTTATTTGGTATCAAACAGGAATTTATTTGGTATCAAATATGCTACTTTTAAACTGTTCTCAAGGTGTCATGCAAATTAACTGGCAAAAGACAACTTTACAGATAGTAGAGAAGGCTACTACAATCAGTTGTTTATGTTATGTGTTCACATCCATTCCTTGGCAAAGAGAGCATTAATGTAGAGTCAACTTTTTTTCATTTCCTAGTAAAGTTTTAACATCCTTCTCTAAAGCTGTTGGTGTGTTGAAAAAGCATTATTGGATAGAATCATGAAAGTATTTTGAAAAGAATGTCTTAAGAACCTGATAAAACATTTATTCCTTGTTTTAATCAGCTATCAAATTGGTCATGACAGAGTATTGATAATTGGCCTGTTACATGGCAAGCCTTTTGGGTAAAATTGATAATTGAAAATTTTCTTCCATGAATTGTACTGTCTTATCCATAGGCAGAGGTATTCTTACTATTTAAGGCATATAAAACAAGCTTGCAAATGTTTGGCAAGGACCCTGATGTTATGATTCTAACCTATAATAAGGGACAGCTTCATATTTTATCCCAAGGTTTTGCTGATTGGGCCTTAATTAGGTGCATTACTAATTTTTATTTTGATAATCATTATCCAGAGTTTTTTCAGATTGTTTCCTCTTACCCTTTGGATTATGCTCAAGTGGTTTTCACTGATGGGTCATCCAATGGGAGAGCTGCTGTTATTTTCGGAAATGAAGCAAAAGTTATAAAAATTCCTAATTGTTTTACACAATTAGCAGAATCAAATTCTTTGAAGTTTCACTGCAATATGCAAATTGTTACTCAATGGTCTCAATGTGCTCAATTCATCTCATCCCCAAATTTGGGAGTGAATCCCCGAGGTCTTAAAGCAAATGATATTTAGCAAAAGGATGTGACCCAGGTCCCATCATTTGGGAAGCTACAATTTGTTCATGTATCTATAGATACCTTTTCTGGTATGATTTTTGTACCTGTACATACTGGTGAAAAGGTAAAAGTTGTAAAAAATCATTGTTTACAAGCTTTTGCTTGCATGAGAATAACAAATCAGTTAAAAATCAATAATGGTCCAGCATAAACCAGTGGATCCTTTGAAAAATTTTGTTTGAACTTTCATATTATTCATAAAACAGGGAATACATATAATCCACTGAGGCAAGCTATAGTGGAGAGAACTAATCTTACTGTAAAGACTTATCTTGAAAAAACAAAAAAGGGTGAGTTTAACTCTCCACATGCTAGATTGTCCTTTATTTTTTATATTTTAATTTTTTATTAATAGATAGAGATAAGCTTTCTGCTGCAGACAGACATTGGAAAGGTTCAAAGACGTCAGAGGGTTTAGTAAAATGGAAAGAGTTATCTTCAGGAATTTGGAGAGGTACTGATCTAGTGTTGGTTAGGATGAGAGGTTCTGTTTGTATCTTCCCCAAAGATGCAGAAAGTCCTATTTGGGTTCCTGAGCATTGCGTGTGTCCTGTCATTATGGACACTGGCATAGACAGAAACACGCTGGAGCTCCGTGGAAAATGGACCAGTCCTGATGCCAGTGTGGATAAGTAGTACTGTGTAGCAAGTTGTACTCTCTACTGATAGGACTACGGGGAAGGCTGCAGCTAAATTAGAAGTAGAGAAGAGTACTATTGCCTTACATCTTATATTATGTTAGATAGAATTTCATTTCTTGACTCTTGTCTTGAGCTTTGTAATGTTTCTTTGAATGCTAAGCCATGTGATTTAGTCACATTCTTTTCTGTAGTTTGAAAAGTCTCTAATAAACAGTAAGAAGACAAGAATAAATTGAATTGTTCTAGCAGATTGTGTGTACAAACCGCTGAGAGTATGAAGATGCTGCTGTGATTGAAGAATTCCTGAAATTGTACCTATCCTACTAAATGATAAAGGGAGACTTCCTGTTACCTTGTATTTTTATCAGAGAGCCTTTGGCATTATTGCCACCCCTGATTAAAAAAGATCAGGGTCTATGGAACTGGGTCTGTGGCTTGTGGAGCTGCCACATTGGGATGGTTCCTTCTAAACCATATGTGCAAAATACAAAACCAGTCCAGAGCAGTAACTGAACAAATCTATGGCACAGGATAATACATTTGCTCAAATCTGGCTCAGCCTGTATCAAAGAATAGTTACTCTATGACAGGCAAATCCTTTCTAGTCCACACCAACCTAAGACAGGGGCTCTGAGACTGGCAGAGGTTCCCACAGACCTGTAAGAGGAGTTGGAATCCGAATTTCTTCTGGTGAAAATTCCTTGTTTTCTTCTGTACCCCATTTATTGATAGGGTTATTTGGTTCTTTGGAGTCTAAATTCTTGAGTTCTTTGTATATATTAGCTTTAGCCATCAGTCAGATGTGGGGTTGGTGAAGATATTTTCCCAATTTGTTGGTTGCCGTTTTGTCCTTCTGACAGTGTCCTTTGCCTTACAGAAGCTTTGTAATTTTATGAAGTCCCATTTGTCAATTCTTGATCTTAGAGCATAAGCTATTGGTGTTCTGTTTAGAAACTTTCCCCTTGTGCCCATGTCCTCCAGAGTCTTCCCAAGTTTCTTTTCTATTAGTTTCAGTGTGTCTGGCTTTATGTGGAGGTCCTTGATCCACTTGGAGTTGATCTTAGTACAAGGAGATAAGAGTGAGTCAATTCACATTCTTCTGCATGTTGACCTCCAGTTGAGCCAGCACCATTTGTTGAAAAGGCTATTTTTCCCCCTGGATGGTTGTAGCTCCTTTATCAAAGATCAAGTGACAATAACTCTATGGGTTCATTTCTGGGTCTTCAATCCTATTCCGTTGATCTACTTGCCTGTTGCTGTACCAATACCATGCAGTTTTTAACACAATTGCTCTGTAGTACTGCTTGAGGTCAGGGATATTGACTCCCCCAGAAGTCCTTTTACTGTTGAGAATAGTTTTAGCTCTCCTGAGTTTTTGTTACTCCAGTTGAATTTGAGAATTGCTCTTTCTAGATCTATGAAGAACTGAATCAGGATTTTGATGGGGATTGCATTGAATATGTAGATTGCCTTTGGCAAGATGACGATTTATACTATATTGTTCCTGCCAATCCAAGGGCATGAAATATTTTTCCAACTTCTGAGGTCATTTTCTATTTCTTTGTTCAAGGACTTGAAGTTCCTGTCATACAGATCTTTCGCCTGTTTGGTTAGAGTCACGCCAAGGTTCTTTATGTTGTTTGTGGCTATTGTGAGGGGTGTTATTTCCCTAATTTCTTTCTCAGCCTGCTTGTCCTTTGAGTACAAGAAGGCTATTGATTTGCTTGAATTGATTTTATAACCATCCACTTTGCTGAAGTTGTTTATCAGCTGTAGGAGTTCTCTGGTGGAGTTTTTTTGGGTCACTTACATATACTATCTATCATATCATCTGCAAAAAGTGATATTTTGATTTCTTCCTTTCCAATTTGTATCCCTTTGACTTTCTTATGTTGTCTAATTGCTCTCGCTAGAACTTCAAGTACTATATTGAAAAGATATGGATAGAGAAGGCAGCTTTGTCTAATCCCTGATTTTAGTGGGATTGCTTCAAGTTTCTCTCCATTTAGTTTGATGCTCACTACTGGTTTGCTGTATATTGTTTTTACTATGTTTAGGTATGGGCCTTGAATTCCTGCTCTATCAAGACTTTCTCATGAAAGGATGCTGAATTTTGTCAAATGCTTTTTCAGCATCTAATGAGATTACAATGTTTTTTTTTTTATTTTAGTTTCTTTATGTAGTGGATTACTTTGATGGATTTCCATATATTGAATCATCACTGCATCCCTGGGATAAAGCCTACTTGATCATGGTGAATGATCATTTTGATGTGCTCTTGGCTTCTGTTTGCAAGAATTTTATTTAGTATTTTTGCATCGATATTCATAAGAAAAATTGGCCTGTAGTTCTCTTTCTTTGTAGGATCTTTGTGTGGTTGTTCTTCGAAGAACAAGTTGCACAGTGTCCCTTCTGTTTCTATTTTTGGAATAGTTTGAAGAGTATTGGTGTTAAGTCTTCTTTGATGGTCTGGTAGAATCCTGCACTAAAACCATCTTGTCCTGTATTTTATTTTTTTTATTTTTTGGTTAGGAGGCTTTCTATAACCCCTTCTATTTCTTTGGGGGTGATGGGACTGTTTATCTGATCTAATTGATCCTGATTTAATTTTGGTATTGGGTATCTGTCTAGGAAATTGTCCATTTCCTCCATATTCTCCAGTTGTGCTGAGTATAGACTTTTGTAGTAGGATCTGATGATCTTTTGAATTTCCTCAATTTCTGTTGTTATATCCCTCTTTAAATTTCTAATTTTGTTAATTTGGATACAGTCTCTGTCCTCTTTAGTTAGTCTGGCAAATGGTTTATCTATCTTGTTGATTTTCTCAGAGAACCAGCACCTGATTTTGTTGATTCTTTGTATGGTTTTCTTTGTTTCTACTTGATTGATTTCAACCCTGAGTTTTATGATTTCCTGTCTTCTACTCCTCCTGTGTGAAGTAGCTTCTTTTTGTTCCAGGGCTTTAAGGTATACCGTTTAACTGCTAGTGTATCCTCTCTCCAGTTTCTTTTTGAAGGCACTTAGGGCTATGAGTTTTCCTCTTAGCACTGCTTCCATTGTGTCCCATAGATTTGGGTAAGTTGTAACTTCATTTTCATTGATATCTAAAAGGTCTTTGTTTTCTTTCTTTATTTCTTCCTTGACCAAGGTGTCATTAAGTAGAGTATTGTTCAGTTTCCATGTGTATGTGGGCTTTCTGTTGTTTTTGTTGCTATTGAAGAACACTCTTACTCCATAGTGATCTGGTAGGAGGCATGGGGTTAGTTTGATCTTCTTGTATTTATTGACATCTGTCTTGTGACCAATTATATGATGAATTTTGGAGAAGGTACCATGTGGTGCTAAGGAAAAGGTATAGTCTTTTGTTTTAGGATGAAATGTTTATATATATATATATATATATATATATATATATATATATATATAATCCAATTGGTCCAAAGTTTCAATTAGTTTCACTGTGTCCCTGTTTAGTTTCTGCTTTCCTGATCGGTCCATTGAGAAGAGTGGAGTGTTGAAGTCACCCACAGTTATTGTGTTAGGTGCAATGTGTGCTTTAAGCTTTAGTAAGGTTTATTTTATGATGAGGGTGCCCTACAATTTGGAGCATAGATGTTCAGTATTGAGGGTTCTTCATGGTGGATTTTACCTTTGACCAGAAAGAAGTGACTTCCTCAGTCTCTTTTGATGACTTTAGGTTGAATGTCAATTTTATCTGATATTAGAATGGCTACTCTGGCTTGATTCCTGGGACCATTTGCTTGTAAAATTTTCTTCCAGCCTTTTACTCTAAGGTAGTGTTTGTCTTTAACACTGAGATTTGTTTCCTGTATGCAGCAAAAATTACGGTCCTGTTTCCATATCCAGTCTGTTAGTTTATGTCTTTTTATTGGGGAATTGAGTCAATTGATGTTAAGAGATATTAAAGAATAGTAATTATTACTGCCTGACATTTTTGTAATTATTCTTTATATTTGAGAGGTTATCTTCTTTTGGATTTGATGGAAGGAGGTTTTTATCTTGCTTCTTCTGGGGTGTAGTTTCCCTCCTTGTGTTGATATTTTTCCCCTATTATCCTTTGTAGGGCTGGGTTTGTGGATAGATATGCAAATTTGGTTTTTTCATGGAATACCTTGGTTTCCCCATCTATGGTGATTGAGAGTTTTGCTGGTTATAGTAGTTTTGGCTGAAATTTGTGTTCTCTTAGAGTCTGCATGATATCTGCCCAGGATCTAATAGCTTTTATGGTCTCAGGTGAGAAGTCTGGTGTAATTCTGATAGGTCGTCCTTTATATGTTACTTGGCCTTTACTCTTACTGCCTTTAATATTCTTTCTTTGTTTCGTACATTTGGGGTTTTGATTATTATGTGACGGGAGGTATTTCTGTTCTGGTCCAGTCTGTTGGGATTTCTGTAGGCTTCTTGTATATTCATGGGCATCTCTCTCTCTCCTTAGGTTGGGGAAGTGTTCTTCCATAATTTTGTAGAAGATATTTGCTGGCCCTTTAAATTGTAAATCTTTGCTCTCATCTATACCTATAATCCTTAAGTTTTGTCTTCTCATTGTGTCCTGGATTTCCTGGATGTTCTGATTTACAAGCTTTTTGCATTTAGTATTTTCTTTGACTGTTGAATCAATGGTTCCTATGGTATCTTTGGAAACTAAGATTCTTTCTTCTATATCTTGTATTCTGTTGTTGATATTTGCATCTCTGGCTCCTGATTTCTTCCCAAGTTTTTCTGTCTCCCTTTGTGATTTCTTAGTTGTGTAGCCCAGGCTGGCCTCGAACTCGTGATCCTCCTGTCTCTGCCTCCTTTAGCAAATCCTACCAGTGTGTGCCACCACAACTGGCTTTTCTTAGTTGTTTCTACTTGTGTTTTTAGAACTTGGATGGATATGCTCAGTTCTTTTGCTTGCTTGTTTGTGTTTTCATGTAATTCTTTAAGAGATTTTTGTGTTTTCTCTTTCATAGCTTCTACTTTTTGACCCACATTCTCCTGCATTTCTTTAAGTGATTTTTCTATTTCCTCCTTATTGGCTTCTGTTCTTTGATCCATATTCTCCTGAATTTCTTTAAGTGATTTTTGTGTTTGCCGTGTAAAGGCTTGTAACTTTTGATCCATTTTATCCTGTATTTCTTTAAGAGATTTATTTATGTGTTCCACTACCAGCATCCTGACCAGTGATTTTAGATCCAAATCTTGTTTTTCTGGTGTGTTGGTGTATCCAGGGCTTCCTGTTGTTGGCGAACTGGGTTCAGAGGCTGCCATACTGCTCTGATTTCTGTTAGTAATGTTCCTACTTTTTCCTTTTGCCATCTGGTTATCTCTGGCGTTAGTTGGCCTTGTTGTCACTGGCTGTTATTTGAATCTCCTGTGAGGCTGGGCCCGCCTGTTGCTTCTCTACTGATGACCAGACTCCAAGATAGAGACTGCCTCTGTGAGTTCTGAGGGGACCTCAGGGAAGGAGGTTCCCAACCGAGTTGGTGCAAGGCCGGAGGGCATGTAGATATCCCACCGAGCTGCAGCCCTGTCCCTGGCTAGTGGCGAGAGTCTGGTGGATCCACCCAGAGCTATGGTAATCCTTGATTAGGTCTGTATACCAGTGCCTCTCTAGTGGTGGCCTGGTGGCAATATGGAGACTGAATGCCACTGTAAGGAACAACGGGTGGGGCAGGCTGTTCCCAGACACCTTAGTGCAAGGCCAGAGGGCGTGGAGATGATGATAGTTTTTAATACCTGAGTAGATCTCCATTGTGTAAATTTACCAAATTTTCCGTATCCATTCCTCTGTTGAAAAACATCCGAATTGGGTGGTGGTGTTGCATGCCTTTAATCCCAGCACTTGGGAGGTAGAGGCAGGCAGATTTCTGAGTTCGAGCCCGAGCCTGGTCTACAGAGTTCCAAGATAGCCACGGCTACACAGAGAAACCCTGTCTCGAAAAAACAAAAATAAGAACAACAAAAAAAAAACAAAAAAGAAAGAAAGAAAGAAAGAAAGAGAGAGAGAGAGAGAGAGAGAGAAAGAAAGAAAGAAAGAAAGAAAGAAAGAAAGAAGAAAAAGAAAAACATCTGGGTTCTTTCCAGCTTCTGCCTATTATAAATAAGGTTGCTGTTAACATAATGGAGCATATGTTCCTGTTATATGTTGGAGAATCTTTTGGATATATGACCAGGAGTGGTATTGCTGGGTCCTCAGGTGATACTATATCCATTTATTCTGAAGAAACACCAGACTTATTTCAAGTCTGCTTATACCAGCTGGCAATCTTACCAACAATGGATGAGTGTTCAACTTTTTCCACGTTTGCCAGCATCTGCTGTCATCTGAATTTTTGGTCTTAGCCATTCTGACTGGTATGAGGTCAGAATCTCAGGGTAGTCTTAATTCCCATTACCCTGAGGACTAAGAATAGTGACCATTTCTTTGGGTACTTCTTGGTCATTCCATAACACTCAATTGAAAATACTTTCTTTAGTGCTGTACCCCACTTTTAATAGGTTATTTGATTCTCTAGAGCCTAACTTCTCAAAAGTTACAACTAAAAAGAAATTGAAGAAATAACACTATTTACAGTAGCCTTAACATTTTAAGGAGACCTAACCAAGGAAATGACAATGTCATACTATGAAAAAATTTTAAACACTGAAAGTCAAATTAAAGCAGATACCAGAAAACAGATAAATAGGATATTCTCTCAAATTTGGAGTATTTTTTTGTGAAAATGGCCATCTTAACAAAAGCCATTTACAGATTCAATTTAATCTTTATCAGAATTACATACCAGATCTTTACAGATGTTTAAAAATAATTCCAACTTCATTATGGAAAAACGAAAAATACAAGATAACGCAAAGTATCCTGAACAATGGCTACAAAACAAAAAAACTTCTGGATGTATTATCATCCCAGATTTCAAGGTAAACTACAAGGCTAAAGTTATAGAAACAGAATAGTATTCACGGGAAAAATGGTTTTTCAATGGAATAAAATAAAATTGAGGATTCCCATCCCATTCTTCCTCTCCAGTCTCCATGAGGATGTCCACGCACCCCTTCCATTTCCCTGGAGCTTCAAATCTCAGACAGTCTTCTTAAGAAAAAGCTTAAGGGCTTTTTCTCTCACTGAGGCCCTACCAAGCAGTCCTCTGCAGTATATGCATTGGGGGCTTCAAATCAGCTGGTGTACAGTGCCTGTTTCATATCTGAGAGATCTCTGGAGTCCATGTTAGTTGAGACTGATTGCCTTCCTATGGAGTTGCCCTATTTCTCAGCTCCTTTTGGCCTTTCCCTAATTCAACCACAGAAGATCCCGACTTTTTTCCATTGGTTGGCTATATCTGCATCTTGCTCCTGTTAACAAGACAGTAAAAGAGTCATAGTTCTTCAAACTTACCTATCAGTAGTGAGGAAAACCTATCCCAAACACACAACTAGTTGAGTGTGTGGAGCTTCCTTTATCACACATGATCCCATATATATAAGGGTCCAAGAATTACCAACGAGAATACCCAGATAAGATTAGCATGTAAAAGCAGAGTTCATTGACCATTTCTCAAAATGGCAACCTGGCAGTGAATTCATAGTTTCAATTTCAAACAATTAGAGGAATTCCAGGGAAGAGTAGGTGACCATTAACCTGACTAGCTGGCACTATAGGAGTATATGTCTGTCTTAGTTTAGGTAGAGTTCTAGAGACTTTCCAGAACCATTGCTGAATATTTTTGTCTCAGGCCAGATTGCAGGGCAGCTCCTGATTGGCAACTAGTGGGTTGTGTTTTTTCTTGGAACTGGTTGATTCAGGTCTGGGAAAGAGAAACATAGGGCATCTCATATCCTGTCATGGTGTCAGTTTAGCTCAGCTTTCTCATCCCTATAGGCTAGATTTTGTAGTTCTGGTATCTTATATCTATATCACTGGGGGCAGACAAGGTCATCAGCCTCATCCAGCTGTAAAGTCTTCAGGCTTCAGTGTACAAGGAGCTCCGTATGCCATCTATAAGGGCGAAATCAGTAGTACAACCCAAACTCTATGAGTTCAGAAGTATGTAAAAAAGACCAGAAATTCAATGTCATTCTCAGCAACATAGGCTTATTCAGGATAGTTACATTAGACTCTACCAAAATCTAAGTTGAAATTTTTATTAGATACATTTTTATTATATATTTATTTGACTTTGGTCCACTTTCTATAGGAAATCTGGGCTTCCCCATTTTTGAGTCTGAGTCTCCTTTATCAATATACTTAAAAACATATGCAGAAGGTATTTATTATACATTGTTTGAAAGAACACCATCAGGGAATATGACCTGAAGATCTTGACTAAAACAAGAATGAAGGAGAGACAGAGACAGAGAGGGAGAGAGAGAGAGAGAGAGAGAGAGAGAGAGAGAGAGAGGAGAAAAGAGAAGGACATCATGATTTTGCAATGGAAGTAGACAAGCACAATATGAGAGAAGCTTGTGGAAGGTTTCAGAGAGTGAGTGTCATAGTCCATTGAAATGTATCTGAAAAAAGATAATAAAGAGTAAATGGTAAATTCAGAGGCCCCACAGTGCTATCAGATTGATAGTTTTTTTTTAAGTAGACATGGAGAAAAAAATACTTCTTATCAATATAAGTATAGTTTCACATTGCAAAACAAATTAAAATGTACTTAGCATGCATTCAGAAAAACTCATTTCTTTGGGGTCAGGGAGGTGATTATTAATTTTGTGTAAAGTATTGTTCGGGGCTACTTGAATTAACTCTTTGAAACAATAAAAAGTGTATTGTGGTTTGGGTAATTTAGACTATCAGGGCCTGAAACAAAGCCAGAAAAATATGCTGCCCCTAATGTGCCCCATTACAGCCCAGATACTTTCAACTTTTCATAATTTAAATACTACCAGAAAAAGAGGAGATAAGAGCTCACAATCAGGAAGTATGGATTCAGCCACTATTGTGCACTAAGGCTATTAATATGTATCCAGTCATCAACTCTATCATTGAGAAAAACAATGATTTGTGACATTAAATGCCAAGAATCATGGCTAGCATTGATAGTGTCTCTTGGTTAATAAACAGGATACCTGTAATATTATATCTGACACTGTCCAACCTCATAAGTCAGCCCCAAATGAAAGGGGGATGTTTGCAGAGATAAACGTTCTCTTATAATCTGGCTTTCCTGAAAAGAAAGATTATATATCCTTACATGGCCTTCACAACTCCCCCAAACTCCTGTTTCTCAAGCCCATTTTCTATGCATATAGGTGGTCTAAACCAAAGTTTTCTCCATAGAAGAGTATATATTTTTGATTGAATAGAGGTTGCATCTCATTGCATATGCTAATAAAGACTATCATCTGTTAAAGTCAGACTGCAGTTTCATTATTCTTATCTCTTTATGATGCCTTAGGAAGTTAAAGAGGTAACCTAGATTATTAGGTAAATATGACACTATTGAAACTTTCAATATTTGAGACACAAATTCTGAGAGAATATACTCCAGCAAGACGTTTTCTGATATGAACATGTCTGAAGTCATTTAATCAGAAAAGCAAAGAAAAAAACAAGCAAAAAAATGTACAAGAAGACACATGAATCAAAAAATAAAGTAAATAAACTAATAAACTGGTAAAAATTAAGCAAGCAAAAAATGTATAAGACACATGAATCCACGAATAAAGTAAGTAAAGAAACCAATAAACCAACAAAGAAAGGAATAAATAAATACACAAATAAATAAATGACCAGGGTCCATTTTTATAGTCAAGAATTAATATACTAAAGGCAAAACTTTTCTACATCTTTGCTCACTGTAATGCTGAATGAATTATTGACCACTTTACAGTAAGACCTCCCAAAAGCAATGGACTATTTTCAATCAGTAATTGTGGCTACACATATCAGTTCTCACCAGGGCAACCAACCCAATATGCTTCCAACCTTGTTTATGGGCTTTGATTCCCTCTCCCTAGCTTCATATTCCTTTAGAAACTTGCAACTGTGTTCTGTTACCTCATGGCTTGTTCTTGGCTTCTTTAATCAGCTCTCTCTTAGTTCCCTCTCTATGACCCCTTTCTCTTGCTTCCTCACTCATTCTCTTGCCCATATACTTCTTTCTCTCTCTCTCTTGTCATGATCTGATTCTGTCTGGACCCTTCCAGATATCTGTGGCTGAATTTTCCCTCATAGTGTTCCAAGGTAGTCATCCGTGTTGTTGGTTAAATCGTAGATTAAATTGAAGTCAGAAATGGAAGATATGTAAGACATAGGCCCCTCAGTCATAATATATATAAATTTCTGCATGGAACTAATGAATTTTTGAGAGAGCAAAGATGAAGTGTTTGAGAAGAAAAAAGAGAAGTTAGAAATGATATAATTATATTATAATCATAAAATATAAGAAAAACTCACTGCAAACAAAATGGATATATAAAATTTGAAATAAAATGTAGAACATGGAAAGGCATGCCAAATAATAAAAATATACATCTAGAGAACATAAAAGTTAATTTTATCATTTTTGATATTAAAAAGTATGATTCCATAATTTTGAAATTATATACCATAGGCATGAGTAGTCATTACCTTTCAGACACACAACCACAGGGTGAACAATTATTACTCGATGATATTTCAAAGTCAGAATGATCCTTAAGGGAAATGTATTAAACGAATTATCATACATAGTATTTTGTTCATATTTTGAGTTTATCACATAGATACTTCTTGTTTGTCAAGGGACATGTGTACAGAGAGATCAGGACAGGCAAAAGTTCCCATAGCATTCCTTCAGCCTCACCAGGGCTGGGATTATAGAAGAATTCCATAATTCATGGCTATCTTATGGTTGTAAATTATTGGACTTTCTGACAAGGACCAATAATATTTTTCATTACTATAAAAAACATAAATGTGCTTTTGAATAGTCACTGTAATTCAATCTGATTAAATTATATGTGAAAATATTGAAGATTTTAAATTTTTCTAATATTTGAAAATACTAACACAGGCATATACTTTAACTTGATCATATCTATTTTCACACATTCTTCCAAATACACTTGGGATACTACAACAAATCTACCTTTTTGTATTGTATGCTTCATTATATTTTTAAAAGTAGCTTGTATTTTTGCCTTCTCTGTCCAATTATTGTTTCCCTTTTGGACATGAACTTCAACTCATTCACTGGGACATGGGAGAACCGGTCAATATCCATGTACTTAAAAATGACTTTCTAACATTACCCCTAAATTAGAAACTTCTAGGTTCTTTGGAAAGTCAGTAGTGTCAAATGATTTTGCTGGTTCACACAGGATGTTTTTGTTTACTAGACATGGGATAGGAGGCAGGATATTCAGAAGGAAAATAAATAGGACCCCACAGACAGTGAGAGCTCGAGCATTGGTCTGCTTTGCTCTGCCTCACTATTCTTCCCTAGGTATACACATATATTGGTTCACCTTACATTGTGTTACTGAGCTTTGCTTGTGATGACACCATAGGAAAAAAACTCAGAGGACTTCTCATGATGTTCCTGCAGCTTCTTGCTACTTCTGAAACTTCATGCTGGCTGGCAAGCCTTGTAGTTTATTATGGATTGAACTGAATTTGCTGAATCTTGTATGGTGACTACCAAGTAGACTGGATGGTAGCTCCTTGTTCCTGTGGGATATCTTCCAAGTATAGTGGACTGCAGCTGCTGATTCATATTTGGTGATTGCTACGAGACTGATCTGCTGATGGCCTGACAAAGATCCAACTTACCTCAAAAGAATTATTTTTAAACAGATCTATTTCTTCTGTTATCCTAATAACTTTTCTTTACCATTACTTCTGGTGTGTGATGGGGTAGAGTGGAAGTTGAATGCTTATTAAGTGAGGCTACAAAAATATATACCTATAGGTGGCCAAATGTGGCTTAGGTAGAATGTGTAACTTTGTTTCTAATGTGCTGCAGGTAACAGCACATTATGAGGAATTAGCAATGTTGTTTAAGGATATTAGCAAGAAGACAGTACTGCTGTTGCATAGTTTACAATGTTTCTAGAGGGTGTTTTCTTCTTTTGCTTCATAGTCTTCATGTATACAATTTGAAAATGATTGAGAAGAAAACTGAAAACTCAGAAGGCTCACTCAATTCTCTTATTTAAGAAAAAGTTGGCAGAGCAGCGGTTCGGGAGACCCAGCAAGGTGTGGGCTCTGTGCCCTGAAAGCGGACCCTGCAGTTCTTGCAGCCTCCACCATCTTCCCAGCTGTTTTGACCCAGCAGGCGGAACCAGCAGGCCAAACCAGGTACCCAGACCTCTGGGGACTCAGGTTGTGAGCAGGAGCCACACACAGAGCAGCAGTTCAGAGGGCCCAGCCAGGCATAGGCTCTGTGCCCTGAAGGGGGACCCTGCACTTCCTGCAGCCTCCTCCATCTTCCCATCTGTTTCGACCTAGCAGGTGGAATAAGGTACCCGAGATATCCAGAGTTTAAGACCTCTGGGGATTCAGGCCACCTGTCAGCAAACTGTGAGCAGGAGCCCCATAGGGCAATGGTTCAGGTGTCCATTCGTGGGGAAATAGCCTTACTAGCCCACAGGAGGTTCAAGCACCAGCTAGTAACTACAGGACCAACTAAGACCAGAGATAACCAGATGGCAAAAGACAAACATAAGGTCGTTACTAACAGAAATCAAGGCAATATAGCAGCATCCAAACCCCGCTCCCCAACAGCAAAAAGTCTTGGATACCGCAACACACCAGAAAAACAAGACTCAGATCTAAAATCATTGGTCAGGATGCTGATAGAGGAACACATAGATAAATCTCTTAAAGTAATACAGGAGAAAATGGATAAAAAACTAGAAGCCCTTACAAGGCAAACACAAAAAATCACCCTCATTCATAAAAGAAACTGTCCTAAAGCTTAAAACACACATTCAACCTAACACAATAATTTTGGGTGACTTCAACACACCACTCTCCTCAATGGACCGTTCAGGAAAGAAGAAACTAAATAGGGGCACAGTAAAACTAATTGAAGCCTTGGAACAACTGGATTTAATGGATTATATATATATATATATATATATATATATATATATATATATATATAATTTTATTTCATCCTAAAGGAAAAGAATATACCTTTTTCTCAGCACCTCATGGTACCTTCTCCAAAATCAATCACATAATTGGCCACAAGACAGTCCTCAACAAATAGAAGAAGACCGAACTAATCCCATGCCTCCTATCAGATCACTATGGAGTAAAAGTGGTCTTTAATAGCAATAAGAACAACAGAAAGCCCTCATACACATGAAAACTGAGCAATCCTCTACTCAATGACACCTTGGTCAAGGAAGAAATAAAGAAATCAAAGACTTTTTAGAATTCATTGAAAATTAAGGTATGACCTACCCAAATCTATGGGACACAATGAAAGCAGTGCTAAGAGAAAAACTCATAGCCCTGAGTGCCTCCAAAAATAAACTGGAGAGAGCATACACTAGCATCTTAACAGCACAACTGAAGGCCCTGGAACAAAAAGAAGCTAATTCACCCAGGAGGAGTAGAAGAGAGGAACTCATCAAACTAAGGGCTGAAATCAATCAAGTAGAATCAAAGAGAACCATACAAAGAATCAACAAAAGCAAGAGCTGGTTCTTTGAGAAAATCAACAAGGTAGATAAACACTTAGCCAGTCTACATGAAGGGCAGAGAGACAGTATCCAAATTAACAAAATTAGAAATGAAAAGGGGGATATAACAACAGAAACTGAGGAAATTCAAAAAATCATGAGATCCTACTACAAAAGCCTATACTCAACACAAGTGGAGAACCTTGAGGAAATGGACAATTTCCTAGACATATACCAAATACCAAAATTAAATCAGGATCAATTAGGTCAGCTAAACAGTCCCATAACCCCTAGAGAAATGGAAGGGTTATAGAAAGTCTCCCAACCAAAAAAAAGTACGGAACCAGATGGTTTTAGTGCAGAATTCTATTAGACCTTCAAAGAAGACCTAACATCAATACTCTTCAAACTATTCCAAAAAATAGAAAGAGAAAGAACACTGCCCAACACGTTCTAAGAAGCCAAAATTACGCTGATGACAAACCACACAAAGATCCTACAAAGAAAGAGAACTACAGGGCAATTTCCCTTATTGAATATTGATGCAAAAATACTAAATAAAATTCTTGCCAACCAAATCCAAGAGCACATCAAAACGATCATTCGCCGTGATCAAGTAGGCTTTATCCCAGGGATGCAGGAATGGTTCAATATACAAAATTCCATCAATGTAATCCACTACATAAACAAACTAAATGAAAAAAAAAAACGACATGGTCATCTCATTAGATATTGAAAATGCATTTGACAGAATTCAGCATCCTTTCATGCTAAAACTCCTGGAAAGAACAGAAATTCAAGGCCCATACCTAAATATATTAAAAGCCATATTCAGCAAACCATTAGCTGACATCAAAATAAATTGAGAGAAACTTCAAGCAATCCGACTAAAATCAGGGACTAGACAAGGTTCCCCTCTCCATATCTTTTCAAGATAGTACTTGAAATTCTAGCGAGAGCAATTAGACAACATAAGGAAGTCAAAGGGATAAAAATTATAAAGAAAGAAGTCAAACTATCACTTTTTGCAGGTGATATAATAGTATATGTAAGTGACCCAAAAACCTCCACCAGAGAACTCCTACAGCTGATAAACAGCTTCAGCAAAGTGGGTCGTTATAAAATCAACTCAAGCAAATAAGTACCCTTCCTGTACTCAAAGGACCAACAGGCTGAGAAAGAAATTAGGGAAATAACACCCTTCAGAACAGATACAAGCCATATAAGGTATCATGGCATGACTTTAACCAAACAAGTGAAAGATGTTTATGACAGGACCTTCAAGTCCTTGAAGAAAGAATTCGAAGAAAACATCAGGATTTGTAATTATATTCCATGCCCTTGGATTGGCATCATCAATATAGTAAAAATGGTCATCTTGCCAAAAGCAGTCTACAGATTCAATGCAATCCACATCAAAATCCCAAATCAATTCTTCATAGATCTAGAAAGAGCAATTCTCAAATTCATCTGCAGTAACAATAAAACAAGGATAGCTAAAACTATTCTCAACAGTAAAAGGACTTCTGGGGGAATCAATATCCCTTACCTCAAGCAGTACTACAGAGCAATTGTGCTAAAAACTGCATTTTATTGGTACAGTGACAGGCAAGTAGATCAATGGAATATAATTGAAGACTCAGAAATGAACCCACAGAGTTATGGTCACTTGATCTTTGATAAAGGAGCTACAACCATCCAGGGAAAAAAAGAGCCTTTTCAACAAATGGTGCTGGATCAACTGGAGGTCAACATGCAGAAGAATGCGAATTGACCCACACTTATCTTCTTGTACCAAGATCAACTTCAAGTGGATCAAGGACCTCCACATAAAACCAGACACACTGAAACTGTTAGAAAAGAAACTGGGGAAGACCCTGGAGGACATGGACACAGAGGGAACGTTTCTGAATAGAACACCAATAGCTTATTCTCTAAGATCAAGAATTGACAAATGGGACCTCATAAAATTACAAAGTTTCTGTAAGGAAAAGGACACTATCAGAAGGACAAAAGAGCAACCAATAAATTGGGAAAATATCTTCACCAACCCCACATCTGACTGATGGCTAATATCCAATATATACAAAGAACTCAAGAAGTTAGACCCCAAAGAACCAAATAACCCTATCAAAAAATGGGTACAGACTAAACAAAGAATTTTCACCAGAAGAAATTCAGATGGCTGAGAAACACCTTAAGATATGTTCAACATCATTAGTTGTCAGGGAAATACAAATCAAAACAACCCTGAGATTCCAGCTCACACCAGTCAGAATGGCTAAGATTAAAACCTCAAGGGACAACAGGTTTTTGCGAGGATGTGGTGATAAAGGAACACTCCTCCACTGTTGGTGGGATGGCAAGATGGTACAACTGCTCTGGAAATCAGTCTGGCGATTCCTCAGAAAATTGGGCATCACACTTCTAGAGGACCCTGCCATACCACTCCTGGGCATATACCCAGAGGATTCCCCTGCATGTAACAAAGACACATGCTCCTCTATGTTCATAGCAGCCTTATTTATAGTAGCCAGAAATTGAAAGGAGTCCAGATGTCCCTCAAAGGAGGAATTGATACAGAAAATATGGTATAATTATACAATGGAATACTACTCAGCAATTAAAAATAATGAATTAATACAATTTGTAGGCAAATGGTTGGATCTGGAAAATATCATCCTAAGTGAGCTAACCAAATCATAAATGAATGCACATGAAATGCAATCACTTACATGTGGATATTAATGAGCCCAAAAGTTCTGAGTACACAAGGCACAATTAGAAGATCAAAAGATTCCCAAGGAGAAGGAAGGAGAGGATCCTGGTCCTTAAATGACTGGATCCAGATTTGTAGGAGAGTATCAGAACAGAGAAATTGTGTGGGGAGTGATTGGGGAATGGGCAGAAGGACGAGGACTTGTGGGACATATGGTGAGGGCAGAACTGGGAAAGGGGAAATTCTTTGGATTATAAATAAAGAATATAGAAAATAAAAATAAAAAAAATGAAAAGAAAAGTTGCAGAGTTGGCAATGTGGGTACAAAGTTTACTTATAGAGATCAAAATGCATTGAAATGCAAAGGATCCATTGAGAAAACAAAGTTCAGTCTTAGTGAATTGTACTGGAAATGTGCTACATGATGAAAAATAAAAGCAAACTCATCTGAATGTTAAACTGCCACCCCCTCCTGCTCCACATATTTTCACTACTAGGGCCTCAAAATATCTCACTGACAGATGAGTCAGGAAGAACAGGTGATGGCACAGGAATAACAGATTAATGTTAAACTCAAAATATGATTAGTGTGCCACCAAAATATTTACGTGGATCTACAAAGGCAACTTCTTCAGCCTTCTCAGTCTTTGTGTAGCATGTGCTTCCTAATGACAGTATTCATGCGTATTGTGAACTGACTGGACATCTGGTAGAAACAATAGATGGAAAGCATTTTAAAGAGACTGTTGTATTACGTGGATTGCATTCTCCTTTTTTAAAAGAACTGATAAATTACTAGACCACACCTCATAGAGCTGTCCCACAAGATTGGATGGGATTGATGTAATGTTCTAGAAGCTGGTTGACAACAAAACAGATTGTTGTGGTAGAGGCACGAAGCACCAAAAATATCACAACTTTATTTAGCAAGTAGAATAAATATTATCCAAAGGATGTCTGCTTTTTGAAAGGCATTATGTTGACTTACAAGAAGAAATCTGATGCTGACATATTTAACAATGTCATGATATGGCTTTAGGAGATTGGTATATAATTGGGGAAACTGGGAAACAATCTAATTTACTAAGATAATAAGTGTTTCTGAAGCAGCTTTCACAGATATTTTACAGAGATTAGGTTCAGCTATATTGAGAGTCATAACAGACCCTGAAATCAGACCGTCATTGATAGAAATCTTGGCCTTTGAGAATGAAAACACTTAATATAAGAGCAATCAAACCATCAAAGTCATGTGAAGCCCCTGTAGATGAATGAATAAGGGATGGAACTGGAATCGGTTCTCAGGAGTATGATAACAATATGACAGGGCAAACTGTAGCTAGAATTATCAGGAATAAAAATACTTGATGTTTTAATTATGATAATTTGATAATTTCCAAAGAAATAATAAGGGTAAAAGATTAAGAGCTCAAAATAAAAGGAACATTGACACTAATGAATATGGTAATTATAGAAGAGAACAATTGGGCTCTAGATATTATAGCCACTGTGGAAAGGGCAAACCTTGGCCAAAGAATTGACAGTTCAAGAGAAACTTGAAGTATCCTTTTGCTATCAGGAAATGAATGGAAGGGCTTCTCAGCTTGAATCACAGTAGAATACCCTATGAGCCATTTTTCTTTGGTCAATCAGGAGATACAAGGCAGGCAAGGATAACACGATGCTACAGAAAGAAGTAAAACTTGGGATCTGGTCACAGATAGCTCTCTAACATTATCCCCACATAGTTGAATATTACAAGTTAACTGCATGGTTCTTATGGTCCCTTACCTTAAGTGACAGTGGGAATAATTTTGGAAAGAAGTGGATTAGCTTCTCAAGGATTCATGGTGTATCCAGGTGTAATGAATGGGGATAACAAGGAAGAAATAAAAGTCATGGCAAATGTGAAAGAGAAGATGCAAATTGAAACAGGAAATAGAATTGCTCAAGTGTTGTTTCCTTACACCAAGGGCAAGGCCACTTCAATTGAGGGATCAGGTGCTTTTGTGAGCACTGGAAATCATGTTCTGGCAAAGAATATTCAGTTATCTGATACAAAAATTATTGGTGCAAATGATTGGTGTATACTTAGATGAGTTGGTAGATATGATAGCTGATGTTAGTATACTTTCTCCAAAGTCTTGGCCACTTCAGGAGATTTACACACATTTTATAGGAATAGGAAAATTATCGTGAATAAGACAAAGTGTCGAATGGATCACCTGTATAGAATGAGAAGCACAAAAATGGATGTGGAGATATTGTGGGCTTCACATACCTATAAATGTATTGGGGAAGTGATCTTTTACAAAAATGTGGTACTCATATTAAAATTCCTGTGATTCTGAGCCTAGTAAATAAGGAAATTTGATGTTCTATGGTAAATGTCCTTAGGAAATGTGCTAGTGGAAATTATAGAACAATTGTCAGCTGTTCCCCTAGTCAAAAATAGGATGTCACAGAGTTTGAATTTCCAAATTTTAAAAGAGGCCACTACTGACATACCTTCAGCTTTGGCCCTAAAGTAATTATTAAACTAAGTCATCAGGAAGGATCAGTATTCCTTAACAAAAATACATGCACATGAACAACTGTTAGAAGAACAGGAGGAGGCTGAATATATAGAAGAGTCTACCAGCCCATGGAATTCTACTGTATTTGTTTTAAAAATCGAATTAGGAAAGTAGATAATGATAACAGATTTCTTATGATTAAGAGGGAATATTTGGGGGCAGCACCTGCAGGCATCACTCTGTAAAAAGCAAATCAAATTCTGCAGCACAATAAAAAAGTAAAGTTGCCCATTTATGAATGAAAATGATGAGCTTGTAGCTATCACATGATTACTCATTTGCTCCCAAGAATGACAAAAAGGAAATACTATATGGGGCAGCCACTGACACTCATGAAACTGACAAGTATAAACTGGAGTTCCTGACCCATGTTTTTGTGGAAGTAGTGGGTTTAGACTCTTCCCAGGGAAACTACAGTTTACAATTCAATATGATCAAATACAGAAAGGGGAAATATCCCAATTTGCAAGTTATTGGAGTCAATTTAGTCACTGGTGCTCAAGTCAAGGACCTAATAGATGCAAGTGTGGATGCTCTGAGAGGCAGCATGAGAACTAGTTCTAACTGCATCACCTATGCAGTTTTTGCCTTTAGGCCGCCCCAAACAACAGCAGTATACAAGGTATCTGGGTATGTGCATCACTTTGTTGTACCTGTTCTTGCTGTTGGAAGAAACCAAAATGTGTTTCATATTGCCAAAGGTTTGGCCCTTGGGGCTTCTACAGTGATGATGAGCTTCCTCTTGGCTGACACTACTGAGGACCCTGGGTGAGTACTTCTTCTCAGATGGGATCTGAGTAAAGATTTTGGTTTGGATTCTCTTGATGCCATTGACAAGCATCTCAACAGGCAGCCAGAAATGATGCTTAAGTGAAGCCGACAAAATTAAAGTCCCAACGAGTTTTGGGGGAAGCACAGGACAAAGACTCTTTCCACAGTTTGTCCCTTACTTGATTGCTGTCATCCAAAATTAGTCAGAAAATAATGCCAAGAGTTCAACACAAGTCTGAGCCATCATGTACTCACATGAACTTTAATTTGTGAAGAGCCCATCCTCATCTCAGGAGGAAGGTGTTATCTACAGCCTCCATTCATAGGAGAAGTGAATTTTCTGAAATCAAATCCTATTTGCCTTGAAATTTTTAATAAAATTTCAGAAGAAAAAGGAATTCTACCATTCTGGTCTTTAGAGATTGCTCCAGAAAAAAATCAAAGAGGAGATTCTCTTTTGTCTTTAGGTTACAAGATCAGTTTAAAAAAATTGACCACAGAGGGTATAGATCTTGATCTTTTAAGTCTTCATCTGTGCCCTTGGTTTAAGCCTGTCCCATACCTCTACCCAACCATTTCCTGCCAAGAGAGAGCTGGTCTCCCCAGAGTGCTTTCACACATATAATCAGAGGTGACATCACAATTTTTGCTCCAATAACTGTCCAAGAAGGGACCATCAAGGAGCACACAAGACAGAGGAAGAGCAGAGGATCTGGAGCCAGAACCTTTCCAGACTCCCTCTGTGTCTCAGAGCTAAGGCTGTCCCACAGACCTCCAAAACCAAATCCCACCCAGGAGAGACCTGGTTTCCCCAGGAGTGCTGACACATCTAAGATCACATGCTCACAAGTCCACAGGAGGAACAAGCTCCATTTAGAGATGGCAAGACCAACCAACAACAGAGATAATCAGATGGCAAGTTCAAGAAATTCAGCAAAAGAAACCAAGGCTAGTCAGCATCAGCAAAACCCAGTTCTCCCACCACTGGAATTCCTGGATTCCCCATAACACCAGAAAAGATATATCCAAATTTGAAAAAAAAATCTCAGGATAGTGATAGAGGACGTTAAGAAGCACATAAATGCCTCTCTTAAAGAAGTACAGGAGAACACAGTTAAAATAGAAGCTATTAAAAAGGAAACACAAAAATTCCTAAAAAGAATTACTGGACAACACAACTAAACAGGTGAAGGAATTGAAGAAAACTATCCATAATCTAAAAATTGAAATAGAAACAATGAAACAATCAAAAAGTTAGACAACCCTAGAGATATAAGACCTATAAAAGAAATCAGAAGTCATAAATGTTAGCATCTCCAACAGACTACAGGAAATAGAAGAGGGAATCTCAGGTGCACAAGATACCATAGAAAGCACTGACACAAAAGTCAAAGAAAAAGCAAAAAGGCAAAGATTTCCTAACCCAAAATATTCATGAAAGCCGGGGCACAACAAGAAGAACAAATTTTATTAGATATGTTCCTTACATTTAAAATGATTTTAACTTTCCTGGTGCCCCCCGGAAATCAAAAAAGACATCTCATCTCCACATGTTTCTGAACCAAACCTTTCCTTCTTCTCTGTCCACGTATTCTGCTACACTGCAGCATCAAGCCTTTCTAGGACCAAGGGCCTTTCCTCCCTTTGATGCCCAACAACACCATCCTCTTTTGCCTATGTACCTTAAACCATGGGTAATACCATGTGTACTCTCTACTTTGTGGTTTTGTCCCTGGGAGCTCTGGGAGTACTGGGTGGCTCATATTGTTGTTCTTCCTATGATTCTGCAAACCCCTTTAACTCCTTGGGTACTTTCTCTAGATCAACCATTGGGGACCCTGTGATCAGGTCAAAGGCTGGCTAAAAGTGTCCCCCTCTGAATTTTTCACAAACTACCAGAGCCTCCCAAGTGACAGCAATATCTGGCTCAGATCAGCAAGTACTTGTGGGCATCAATAATAGAGTCTGGGTTTTGTAACAATATATGGGATGGATCACTAGGAGGGGTAGTCTTTGGATGGTCTTTCCCTCAGACTCTGCTCCAGACTTTGTCTCTCTATCTCCTTCTGTGGGTATTGTTTCCCCCATCTAAGGAGAAACAGAATATCCATACATTGTTCTTGGCTCTTAGACATCATTTATGCGAATTGTGTCTTGGGTATTCCAAGCTTCTAGGCTAATATCCACTTGTCAGTGAATACATACCATGTGTGTTCCTTTGTGATTTTGTTACCTCACTTATGACATTTTCCATTTGCCTGAGAATTTCATAAGTTCAATGTATTTAATAGCTGAGTAGTATTCCATTGTGTAAATATACCAAATATTCTGTATCCATTTATTCATTGAGGGACATCTGAGTTCTTTCAAGATCTGACTATTATAATAAGGGCTGCTATGAACATAGTGGAGTATGTGTCCTTATTGCATGCTGGAGAATTATCTGGGTATATACCCTGGAGTGGTATAACATGGTCCTCTGGTAGTACTATGCCCAGTTTTCTGAGGAACTGCCAAACTTATTTCCAGGGTGGTTGTACCAGCTTGCAATTCCATGAGCAATGGAAGAGTATTCCTCTTTCTCTACATCCTTGCCAACACCAGCTGTCTCCTGAGATTTTTATCTTAGTCATTTTGTCTTGTGTGGTGGAATCTCAGGGTTGTTTTGATCTGCATTTTCCTCATGACTAATGATGTTGGACATTTCTTTAGCTGCTTTTCAGCCAGTTGATGTTCCTCAGTGGAACGTTCTTTGTTTAATTCTGTACCCCAGTTTTAAAGGGTTATTTGATTCTCTGGAGTCTACCTTCTTGAGTTCTTTGTATATATTGGATATTAACCCTCTCTCAGATGTAGGGTTGGTAAAGATATTTTCCCAATTTTTTGGCTGCTCTTTTGTGTTATTGTCAGTGTCCTTTGCCTTACATAAATTTTGTAATTTTATGAGGTTCCATTTGTCAATGCTTTATCTTAGAGCATAAGCTATTGATGCTCTTTTCAGGAAATTTTCTGCTGTGCCCATGAGCTCAAGGCTTTTCTCCAATTACTTTTCTATTAGTTTCATTGTGTTTGTTTCTATGTGGAGGTCCTTGATACACTTGGACTTGAGCTTTGTACAAGGAGATAAGAATGGTTTGATTTGCATTCTTCTGCATGCTAGCTGCCCCTTGAAACTGCACCATTTGTAGAAAAGACTATCATTTTCCCTGGATTGTTTTAGCTCCTTTGTCAAAGATCAAGTGACCATAGGTGTGTGGATTCATTTCTGGGCCTTCAATTTTATTCCCTTGATCTGCCTGCCTGTCACTGTACCAATACGAAGCAGTTTTTAACACTATTACTCTGTAGAACTTCTTGAGTATCAGGGATAGTGATTTCCCCAGAAAATCTTTTAATGTTGAGAATAGTTTTAGCCATCCTGGGTTTTCTGTTATTCCAGATGAATTTGAATATTGCTTTTTTTTTTAATTCTATGAAGAGTTTAGTTGGAATTTTGTTCGGGATTGCACTGAATCTGTAGATTGCTTTTGGCAAGATGACCATTTTACAATATCGATCCTGCCAATCCACAAGCATGGGAGATCTTTCCATCTTCTGAGGTCTTCTTAGATTTATTTCTTCAGAGACATGAAGTTCTTGTTATACAAATCTCTCACTAGTTTGGATAGAGTCATATCTAGATACTTTATATTGTTTGTGACTATTGTGAAGGGTGTCATTTCCCTAATATCTCTTTTATCTTGTTTATCCTTTGTATAGAAGAAGGCTACTGATTTGCTTAAGTTTATAGCCAACCACTTTGCTGAAGTTATCAGCTATAGGAGTTCTCTGGTGGAGTTTTTGGGGTCCCTTAAAGTATATTATTATATCATCTGCAAATAGTGATAATTTGACTTCTTTCTTTCCAATTTGTATCCCTTTGACCCCCTTTTGTTGTCTATTTGCTCTAGCTGGAACTTTGGGTATTACATTGAATAAATATGGAGAGAGAGGGCCGTTTTGTTCTTGATTTTAGTGGGATTGTTTCAAGTTTCTCTCCATTTATTTTGATGTTGGCTACTGGTTTTCTGTATATTGCTTTTACTATGTTTAGATATGGGCCTTGCATTCCTATTATTTCCAAGACTTTTCCAAGACTTTTAAAGGATGCTAAATTATGGTAAATGTTTTGCAGCATCTAATGAAATGACCATGTGATTATTTTCTTTGAGTTTGTTTATGTAGTGGATTAGATTGATGGGATTTCCATATATTGAACCATCTCTGCATCCCTGGGATGAATCCTGCTTGATCGTTGTAAATGATTATTTTTCATGTGTTTTTGGAATTAGTTGGCAAGATTTTATTGAATATTTTAGCATTGATATTCATAAAGAAAATTGATATGAAGTTCTCTTTCCTTTTTTGATCCTTGTGTGGTTTTGGTATCAGCATAAATGTGGGTTTATAGAACAAGTTGGGTAATGTTCCTACTGTTTCTGTTTTGTGGAATGGTTTGAAGAGTATTGGTGTTAGGTCTTATTTCAAGGTCTGATAGAATTCTACAGTAAAACTATCAGGTCCTGGGCTTTCTTTGGTTGGGAGACTATCAATGACCACTTCTACTTTTTTAGGGGTTATTGGACTGTTCAGATGGTCTATCAATTCTGATTTAACTTTGGTATTCGGTATCTGTCTAGGAAATTGACAATTTCAACCAACCAGACTCTCCAGAGCTCCTAGGGACTAAACCATGTGTCATGGAGGAAACTATGGCTCCAGCCACATATGCACCAAAGGATAGACAAGTCAGACATCAATGGTTGTTAAGGCTTTTTGTCCTGGTAAGGCTACATGCTCCAGTGTTGAGGAGTGCCAGGGCAGGGAGATGGGAAAAACTAAGTGTTTGGTGGGAGCACCCTCATAGAGACAGGGCAGGGACAATGGGATAGGGAGTTTCTGGAGGTGAAACTGGAAAAGAGGATAGCATTTGGAATGTAAAATATAAAATATCCAATAAAGAAAAATATAGATGAATAGAAAGCAACTGGGAAGTCATAGATTTTTAAATATTAATAGAAGATGATAACTGGCTGAGGCTTATAATTTGATTAGTTTTATATTAATAAATAATTTGTTTCAAATATTAAAAGGATATGCCAATTTAAACAGTCTAAGATGTCCGACAGCTGAAGAAGAAATGGAATTAACTCTTATAGAAAAATACTGCAAATATATATGTGTCTTTTGCCTTGCAGAAACTTTGTAATTTTATAAGATCCCATTTGTCTATTCTTGATCTTAGAACATAAGCTATTGGTGTTCTTTTCAGGAACTTTCCCCCTGAGTCAATGTCCCCAAGGGTATTTCCCAGTTTCTTTTCTATTAATTTTAGTGTGTCTGATTTAATATAGAGGTCATTGATCCACTTGGAGTTGAGCTTAGTACAAGGAGATAAGAGTGGATCAATTCTCATTCTTCTGCATGTTGACCTCCAGTTGAGACAGCACCATTTGTTGAAAAGGCTATTTTTTCCACTGGATGTTATCAACAAATTGTGAAAAGATCTTCACCAACCTTACATCTGACAGAGGGCTAATATCCAACATATACAAAGAACACAAGAAGTCAGACCGCAGAAAACCAAATAACCCTATCAAAAAATGGGGTACAGAGCTAAACAAAGACTTTTCATCTGAAGAAATCCGGATGGCTGAGAAACACCCTAAAAATATGTTCAACATCATTAGTCATTAGAGAAGTGCAAATCAAAACACCCCTGAGATTTCACCTCACACCAGTCAGAATGGCTAAGATTAAAAACAGGTGTTGGCAAGGATGTGGAGAAAGAGGAACACTCCTCCACTGCAGTGGGAATGCAAGCTGGTACAACCACTCTGAAAATCAGTCTGGCAGTTCTTCAGAAAACTGGACATGATACTTCCAGAGGACCCAGCCATACCACTCCTGGGCATATACCCAGAAGATTCCCCAGCATGCAAATAAGGATACATGCTCCACTATGTTCAAAGCAGCCCTATTTATAATAGCCAGAAGCTCAAAAGAACCCAGATGTTGCTCAATGGAAGAACGGATACAAAAAATGTGGTATATATATACACAATGGAGTACTACTCAGCCATTAGGAACAATGAATTCATGAATTTCTAAGAGAAATGGATGGAGCTGAGGAACATCATACTAAGTGAGGTAACACAGTCTCAAAAGAACACCCATGGTATGTACTCACTGATAAGTGGATATTAGCCTAGAATCCTGGGACACCAAAGACACAATCCACATACCAAATGATGTCCAACAAGAACGAAGGAGTATTCCCTGGTTCTGGAAAGGCTCAAAGCATCAGTGTAACTGAATACCTGAACAAGGAAGTGGGAAAGGGTGATGGGAAAACACAGGGATGGAAAAGGGCATGGGGGAACTTTGGGGGCAGGGAACCAGAAAAAGATCCATTAGCTCAAGGAAATGATGAAATTACCAAGTACTGATTGGAAATGTATTAAAAACCACAAATTTTCATGAAAAACCTCATATAATGGAAGGGGTTGAAAGAAAAAACTTTCCATCATTTAACAATAATCCAAAGAAATAATGTTAAAATGCTCTATGCATTCTTAATGCAACATTATTCCATTACCTTCCAGTAGGAATTCTGAGGATTCCAGAAAGAAAAGACATCTGACAAATAGATATTTTCTATTTTTCAGACCTAGGATACCACTGATATATACTCAATATACATACTGGATTTCAATACATTCTGAAAAGGCTGATTATATAATTATATTGGAAATAATGGTAATCAGTATACCAACAAAAATTAAAACTGATAATACTCCCAAATGTGTATCCAATAAGATAAAAAATTCTTTGCGTATTGCAATCTAACATGTATTCATGGTAAACCACATAATCCCACAGGACAGTTTTATAAAGAACCAATCATACCTTAAAAGAGATGCTTGCATTTTCTCTTGTTCATAGATTGTTAATGTTAGAGTAAAAGTCAATCCTTAAGTCAGAAGAGGAATATGAAGAGGAAACTTCTGGTTTCTTTGGAAAGTCAGTTATGTGAAATGATGGTTTTCTGGGACACACAAGTGAAAGGATGTTTTGCTAATTCAGGCACATGAAAGAGTGTTTTCCTGAAGCAGATACAGGTGAAAGGACGTTTTGTTGTAGCAAACACAAGAAGTGATGTATGATATTCAGAAAGAAAATAAATATGACTCCACACAGTGGGAGCGTGAGCATTACTTTGCTTTGCTCTGCTTCACTATTCTTTGCTAACAATATGTGTGTATTGGTTCAACTTACATTTTGTTGCTGGGTTATGCTTGTGGTGATGCCATAGGGAATAACTCACTTGCCAAAGAACTGATAAGGTTCTTGCAGCTTCTTGCAAATTCCATGGCCTATGGAAAGTTAATGAGCCTTGTGTTTTACTCTGAATTGAACTACCCTTGCTAGTTCATGTGTGATAATTGCCAAGTAGACTGGACTACAGCTCCTGCATGCTGGATCCTGTGTGGTGTCTTCCAAGGGAAGTGAACTGTTGCTGCTGATTTGGATTTAATGTTTGCTACCAGACTAAACCATAGATAGCCTGACAATGAAGATTAGATTCACTCCCATAGAATTATTTCTATATAATCCTATTTCCCCCATGTCTTAATAAATTTTATTTATACTACCTATGGTGTATGCTTGTCTAGTGGAGAGGTTGAATATTAAATAAAGTGGGTTGAGAAAAATTATCCCTACAAATGCCCATTAGTGAAAAATTGTCAATATCACTTTCTGTTGAATCGAGGGCAAATGTGCCTGCAAAATTCTAACTTTATTGCATACTTCTAAAACAAGCTGTTACTAAAGGCAACTGATAAAAAAATCTCCACCCAGGTTTTACTCATTCTTTCAAATAATACATATATTTTATGCAAAATATACTTGGAGTGTGCAGATATTGAGTCATATGCTTAATCTCCAACATCTCAAATTCTTAATTTAAAAGAGTGCTATGCATCCTTCCTCCAGATCCTTACTGCTAGGGAAGCCTCCTAGCTAGTCATCTTGCTTAAAGACACAATATTCTGACCCATCCTAGAGGACCTTCTGTATTCAGGGAAGTTACTAACTCCCTAACACATATCCAGAGTCCCAGTACTGCAGCTGGCAGCCCAGTGTGGGAAGACTTCTAGTTAGTCTGCTCCCTTGAAGATATAATATCCTGAAACATCCCAGAGGACATACTGCACACCGAGCACTTGAGGACCAGGTCCACCCAGAGCAATTGAAGACCTGCTGAATTCAGAGCACTTGAGAAACTGCAACACTCAGGACAGTTGAGGATCCAATGCACTCAGAGCAGTTGGGGATCAGCTGCAGAGCAGTTGGACAACAGCTTGACTGCTCCACTGAAGTCCCAATAGTCTGAAGGCTTATCAGGGGCTCTACTGAAGCCAGGCTAACATAACAGCAGCTTCTCTGCCCCTGTGAAGAGCCCCCAGTTAGAAGGTGCCACAGGTGGTCTGCTACAACCAAGAATGCAGGTCTACTCAGAGACCTGAAACATCCCAGGTACAAAAGAGGAAGTCTCTAGACAGTCACCCAGACCAGCAAACACCTGGGATATCCAAATGGTAAAAGGCAAGCACAAGACAATAAGCAACAAAAGCCAATATATGGGGGCATCATCAGAACCCAGCTATCTCACAGTAGCAAGCCCTGAATACACCAACACAATTGACAATCAGAAAGCTGACCTAAAATCCTATGTCATGAAGATAATAGAGACCTTCAGGAGAATATCAATAACTCACTGAAAGTAATACATGAAAACAAACTAAACAGGTGAGGAAATTGAATAAAGTGATCCATGACCTAAAAGTAGATATAGAAACAATAAAGAAGACAGAAATGTAGACAAACCTGGAAATGGAAAACCTAGGAAATAGGTCAGGAACTACAGATGCAAGTATCACCAACAGAATACAAGAGAAGAGAGAATCTCAGGTGTAGAAGATACCGTAGAAGAGACTGACACAACTGTCAAAGAAATTCAAACATAAAAACCCTCCTAACTCAAAGCATCCAGGAAATTCAGGACACAAAAAACAGACCAAATCTAAGAATAATCAGAAAATAGGAGAATGAAGATTCACGGCTCATAGGACCCGAAATGTATTCAAAAAAATCACAGAAGAAAACTTCTCCCACCTAATGAAACAGATGGCCATAAATGTACAAGAAACATATAGGACACCAAATAAATGGGACCAGAAAAGAAAATCTTCTTATCACATAATAATCAGAACACTAAATGCATGGAACAAAGAAAGAATATTTAAAAGGGCAAGAGAAAAGGGTCAAGCTACATAAAACTAGACCTATTGGAATTTCACCAGACTTGTCAACAGAGACTATGAAAGCCAGAAGAGCCTCATCAGAGGTCATGCAGACTATAAGAGAACACAAATGCCAATATGGGCTACTATAACAGCAAAACTCTCAATCAACACATATGAAGAAACCAAATATTCCTGGACAAAACCAAGTTCAACATTATATATCTATCAATCCAGCCCTACCGAGGATACTAGAAGGAAAACTCCAACCCAAGGAAGGTACCTACACCAAAGAAAGGACAAGATATTAAGCATCTCACAACAATGACAAAGGAGAGAACCACAAGCACATAAAGCAACCTACAAAAACAAACATAAGGAACCAACAGTCATGTAAATTTCAACTCTGGGAGATTCAATGCTCTCTTTTAGCTTCTGTAGCCATTTGCATACATGTACACACACGTACACACAGACACACATAAACACAGCAAAATAAAATAAAATAAAATAAAATAAAATAAAATAAAGTAAAATAAAATAAAATAAAGTAAAATAAAATAAAATAAAATGAAATGAAATAAAATAAAGATGAACACTAACCACAAGAAATGTAAGGCTTAAATTAACTAATTGAGAAAGGAAAGTGGAAGATTAGAATTGATACTAACAAATAACATGATCATTTAGGATCATATATCACAGTTTATACAAATATTTTAGTAGATTAGAAAATCTGAGATAGATATATTTATAAAAATATGAACAAAAAATGTTTAGACACTCCAAATTGATTACTGATGTGAGGTTGTATTAATAGTAAAAAATTCACAACAAAAATAATATAAAATAATTGCAAAAAATTATGAAGAATCATAGGAGTATTGTCTCCAGATATTTAAGGAAAATGTATTATGCAGTATGTGCATAGAGCCTATAACAATGTTAGAAACAAGAAAAGTAAACAAAGAAACACTGACAGGATGGGATAATGGGAGCAATAGAGAAGGGAATAGCAGGGTACAAGAGATCTTATGAGGGAAATGAGATAGGGAGGCTCTTCAGCAATGAAGAAGGTACATACACACCATGTAAGTGGAGGATAAAATAAAAAATGACCTATAAAAATAATTAGGAATAATAGTGATATTTACCTAAAACAAAGAGCACAGGATATGTAATTTTTTTACAAATACATACGTAGTTTTAATGGATTTATTTCATCTGGCTGACTGTGCTTCCCCCAAGGGGTGAAAACCTCCTAATAAAACCAAAATACCAGACAGAAGAAAGTCCTCTTTTGAGTCACTGTCTAGGAATGTACAACAGATTTACAAGGTATAACATTGCTGAAGATACAATGTACTTCTGAAATAAGGCCCAGAGATCCCAAGAAGGAAATGACTGAAATGATCATTGAAAAAAGAATTTCCCTAAAATTGTAGTACTGTTTTTATATACACAATAGAACAGTAGTATTTGGTCTTTCCCTAGTCACATAACCTAGTCAACCTCATGTTTTTGGCCTTTGGAGTAGTGTCAAGAATTGGTTGCAACTCAATGAATGTGCCTTAAATCCTATAGGAGGGTGGTTAGGAACTCTCACAATTTTTCCCCACTACAAACCAAGCATTTGGGTAACGATTGTAGTTTGTAATGCTTTTAGTTGTCCTTTCTCCTGGTCTTGTGCAGTGTAGCTTCTAATATTATGAACAATAGTCAGAATTGTTAGAGTCTCTAGTTAGGTTACAGCTTGATTCTCTCATTTTCAATGAAATGTGCACATATTGTCTTTCAAAATAAGATTACATCATGAATTTGTAGAGAGAAAATAATACCTTTTACAATAGGCTTTTTACAATATTGGTCAATTTCTATAGGGATCCATTGGCCAATGTTGAACTAGCACTGTCCAATCCTGGAATAGGTTATTTCAATTGATGATGAAAGTTTTCTAGTTATGGCATTGTCTGGTCACTATAATTAGTTTCTGTTCACATAGAAGCGTATAGTATAATCATTTTACATATGGCTCTTTAAAGGGCCCTTACTATTAGTTGTGCCACATGCATTCCATCTCTTATCCCAACCCCCTGTACTTCTCATTTTGTTTTACAGCTCCAGGCTCTTCCTGTTTCTTCATATCTTAATATTGAATTTTACATTTTTGGGGTGTCATTCCTAGCCAAGTCACTTACTCTATATCTAACATATGTGGTCATATTTATTGTAACCTTCCTTTAATTGTTTAAAATCTAACACACACATATAAAATATATACAGTATTTGCCTTTTGAGGTTTTCTTTACCTGGATCATGATGAGTTTTTCCAGCTCCATTATTTTCCCTATGAAATTTGTCCTTTTATTTTTTAATAACCAAAATGTGTTCCATTGCAAAAACATATCAACATGTTGTCTTTATTATTTATTAGATTATATATCCCTAGGTTTTTCTTCCAATTTCTTGGTGCCATGAAAAGTGCAGCATTGAACAAGTATATATGCAAGTGTCTGTGTACTAAGATGTAAACAGATCCCTTTTGGTATATGCCCAATTGTGGTATAACCATATATTAAAGGAGATATAGTCCTAGCTTCATTCAAACTGCTATTCTGATTACCATAGTTGTTATTCATGTTGGCACTTCCACCAGAAATACCTATGTGCTCTCATTTCCTAACATCCTTGCCATCATGAGCCATCATTTTAATTTTAATTTTAATTTTAATTTAATTTAATTTAATTTAATTTAATTTTACTTCAACCATTTTGACTGGTGTAAGATAAAATCAGAATGGAATTATATTTATGCAGTGTGGGTTTTCTACCTTTATTTATCTGCTGCTCCACGATTAATTATTCTTTGTGCTTTCGTCAGTATGATTAACCTTTAAGAGTTAAGTTTTTTTTTTCTCCACATGCATTCTGTAGAGCACACTTACTTGGTAGTTACTATTTAAACTTGGTTATATCAAAAAATATCTTTATTGATTGTAGTTGATAACTTTTCAGTGTTTATATTTACATTTTCTAAACATTTGTGAAAAATCTTTTCAGGCTCATTTTCCTTTCATAGTCTTCATTGATTATTCAACTAGAATGATAAATGGAGTCTTTGAGTCCTATGGAATATGATGATTAGAATTATTTTTATTTTGAAATATAAGAAAAGAAAACGTAATATATAATGTACTATATTTGTGAGAGAATAAAATATCATCAAGAATTTCAGGAATAAGTTATATTATATTAGTTGTGCTCCTGCGCAAAATAGGCAATGAATCTATTTTCTCAAGTCCAAATATAGTTTTTTTTTGTTCTCACCTTTAGAAAACATTGCTTCAATACTATCAAACAAATATCTTCCTTTCTGTTAACTATTCTTAAATTTATTTTTATAGTCAACATACAAGTACCACTGGTAAAGGGATAATTTCAATTCAGGGTATCTTCACTGATTTTAAATCAAAATTACATATACAGCAATGAAAGCATGGGATTTGTATATTTTTACAAAATTCAAGTTTATCTTTATTCTCATTTTAAATTTTTCTGATAATTTGATGCTTTAGTAATGTTTTCATTTATATATGTGCAGGTGGTCTCTTTACATCTATTTCTAAGCTTTCTTTTTTAATTTTCATTATATATATTATATTTTATTAAAGGAATTATGCACATTATATATATCAACATAGATAGGGGGAGCTCAGTTCTCAACTCATTTTCTCTGAAATATCAGTATATACTCTCAACTACAGAACAATCTCTCCTGTGTTAATTATGGTGTATTCTTGCATATACAGTTGCCTTTGTATAAAATTGTTACTATATTTAATTCTGAAGATTGAACCAGGGATCTTGTGTATGCTTGGTAGATACTCTATTACTGGAATCTATTCCCCTTTCCTTGTTTGTTCTTTAGAATATTATGTGCAGAACATATTGCATTTGAAATGTTAGTCACAATACCAAACTGTGACAAAATATTTAAAGAGGCAATTTAAGACAGAGGGCTAATATCCAATATGTACAAAGAATCCAAGAAGGTAGACACCAGAGAGCCAAATAACCCTGTTAAATATGGGGTACAAGCTAAACAAAGAATTTTCAATTGAAGAACTTCGAATGGCTGAGAAGCACCTTAAGAAATGTTCAGCATCATTAGTCATTAGTGAAATGCATATCAAAACAAACCTGAGATTTCACCTCACACCAGTCAGAATGGCTAAGGTTAAAAACCCAGGAGACAACAGGCATTGGCGAAGATGTGGAGAAACGGGAATGCTCCTCCACTGCTGGGGGGATGGCAAGCTGGTACAACAACCATGAAAATCAGTCTGCCAGTTCCTCAGAAAACTGGGCATGGCACTTCTGGACAACCCTGTTATACCACTCCTGGGCATATACCCAAAGGATTCCCCGGCATGCAATAAGGACACATGCTCCAATATGTTCATAGCAGCCTTATTTATAATAGCCAGAAGCTGGAAAAAACTCCCTTAATGGAGGAATGGATACAGAAAATGTGGTAAATTTACACAATGGAATACTACTCAGCAACTAAAAACAATGAATTCATGAAACTCTTAGGCAAATGGTTGAAACTGGAAAATATCATCCTAAGTGAGGTAACCCAATCACAAAAGAATACACATGGAATGCAGTCACTGATAAGTGGATATTAATTAGCCCAGAAGCTCTGAATATTCAAGACACAATTAACATATCAAATGATTCCCAAGAAGAAGGAAGAAGAGGGCTCTGGTCCTGGAGAGGCTTGATCCAGCATTGTGGGAGAATACCAGGGCAGAGAAATAGGAGGGGACGATTGGGGAATGTGCAGAGGGAAGAGGACTTATGGGACTTATACGGAGGGGGGGGGAAACAGAAAAGGGGAAGGCATTTGGAATGTAAACAAAGAATATAGAAAAAAGAATATGTAGTTTCAGGAATTTCCATATATAATTTTTGGACCTGATTATTTTTAGATAAAATTAAATGTAAATTTTTGGTCAATAGACCTTGGCAGACTCTATTCAAGTTACCTGGACCTTATAAGTTTCAGAATAAAAGCGAGGGCTCCACTGCTTCCAGAAAGTTCCTCATTATTATTTCCTGAGAAATGTCTCTTACTCACTGATAGTAATGTTTACAGTATACATGGGATTATGTTGGCATTGGTTATATAAACGTACAATCATTTTATATTTTAAATGAATTGTTCCCTTGGCAAATATTACATTGCATTTCATGTTCCTTGGTGTTATTTCTCTTTTAAAGTTCTACATTGGATATATGGACAGAAACTCTTGTTTCTTTTCAGATGCCATTAACTTGGATACAGTGTATATAAATTAATATTGCATTATATTTAGAAATACACAATGGAGCACAGATTGCTACTGTACTTCAGAAGCTGGGTTGGGAAAGATGTTGGTTAGAGATACAGAAAGCCATTTCAGTAGAACTAGAATATTGATAGAATTATTTTAATATGGTAAATATTTCTTTCTAAATTAAAATTTAAGGTAATGTGAAAAATTACACTAAGGAGATAAGTGTGGTAACCTTCGCTTAAAAGTTCCAGACTCTATTTTCAGATATCCTACACATTCAAATTAAATTCAGAATTAAAAACAAAAATTACTAAAAGTATTTAATATTTTATAAAATTTTGATCTAGAATAATTTATATGATCCTTAAAGTATGTCAGGAGATTTACCAGAGGAGATATTTGGCAGAATTGGAGCTTAAGACACATGTTATTGATTTTCTAGGGGATAATTTCTCACATGAAAAGCAATTAATAGTGTGTGTCCTTTGAGGAAATTAAAATGTCTACCCTTGCATCCCACAGTATAAACACACTTGACTGAAGAGTTTTACTCTGTTACCTTATATATACCCTAGAGTACTGGAGTTATTTAGAGAAAGAAAGAAGAACTTTTATTTTAATTAGGAGCTGTGACAATTCAAAATGAGAAAGTGATAATCGCCTTTATCTGTAATTTTTTCTTAACTTTTGTGGAAAACATGCATAAAGTTTCCTATGACTCATGAAGAAAACAAACTTTAGTGAAAACATCACAAAAGTTAATGTTTCTAAGTGCAGATAGAGTAAGTGGAGGAGATGATATGGGTACTGAGCTTCAATTTTCCCACAGTGAGGATATCAGAATTCTTTATAGCTTAACACTATAACACTATGAGTTTGTAGTCTTTGTATGATACAAGAACTATAGTTTTCATAGTATTCTTTCTATGTAACAAAACTATAGTTTCCATAAACACTGCCCAACTATCACTATTTCAATTTCCCATTTTTTAAAATGTAGAGTATCCTTCAATAAGAATTATTTCCTGAAAAGTCTCTACATTTCCCATCCTTTAATACAAGGTAAGCTCCTTTAGAATTGTTATAAATTCATATACTTGTTAACTATTCAAGAAGTATCTCTTATGAATTATGCAGTATGTATATTTTTCAGATACTATGAGGCTATTCTTTCACATTGGTATAACTGTATTTCCTGAACAATATAATTCTCATTAAAGTGGTAGTGGTGAGATCACTTTTATATCCACAACATGTCTATCATTCTTAGTAATATTAAACAGTCATCACAATTTTCATTTCTTGTATGTCAAGCCCATTAGAATGTCTAGGAATATATCAATTAAAGTTGGGGGAAGTTTTTTTGACACATTTATAGACTTAACACAAATACTTTAGAGATTTCATATAGCATCCCATATTGTATATGATTAGAATGCAGTCATGTTCTATTAGGATGAAAATGGTCCTTCATTTTCTTATTTAATTTATTCATGTAATGTTACATACTGGGATATGAATTATGGGTATTTCTCAGTAATTATCAGAGCTAACATATATATCTTTAAAAGGCTTCTATCCCCTGAGTTGTATCAGTTGCTATTCTTCAAATTTGGGTTTTATTCAATTGAACTAACTATACTTATTTCTGCATTTTTTAATCATACAAATATATATGTATTCAGGTTGGTAATCTGAAACACATCCTTTGTGTCACAAGTTTGAGAATAACATGTACTATACTTGCAATGTATATTTATTTGTCTTATCTATATTCAGGGAGATTGTGTGGCCCTTACATTGTATATATCAGCCAGTTTGAGACTGATGTGTTTTATATTTCAATTATATGTTCTAGGGTCAGCACACATAATTGAAACCATTTGAATTCCCAGAAGTAGAAAATTATGAGACAAAATTGATAATTTTGTCACAATATTGTCTACTATAGCTGCTGTACAAACACTATTGAGATATCCCTTGTGCTATTGTAGCATCAAAATAAATATGCATTACCAATGCAAAAGGGATATAAAATAAAGCTTTCAGGAAATTCTCCCGATTTATAGATCCTCTCCCTTCTTTCTGTGGTTTACATTTCCCTAGTCTTTCAGTTCTCTTCCTAAACAAGACAGCAGTTTTATAGGGAAACTATGCATTGAATATTTCTGCCAAAGTATTTATTCTTTTTAATGATTAACAGTGATACATTTTCCTCATAAATAAAACATTTCTATTTCAAAATGACCTCTTACTTATGGATACACGTTTTCTCTATAGATCTTCTTCTTTTTCTTCTTCTTCTTCTTCTTCTTCTTCTTCTTCTTCTTCTTCTTCTTCTTCTTCTTCTTCTTCTTCTTCTTCTTCTTCCCCTCCTCCTCCTCCACGTTTTCTCTATAGATTTTCTTCTTCTTCTTCTTCTTCTTCTTCTTCTTCTTCTTCTTCTTCTTCTTCTTCTTCTTCTCCTCCTCCTCCTCCTCCTCCTCCTCCTCCTCCTCCTCCTCCTCCTCCTTCTTCTTCTTCTTCTTCTTCTTCTTCTTCTTTTACTTCTTCTTGACTAAGAAAAAGTCAGCAAGCATAATAATGATGTTTAGATTCATGGAAAATTTCCTGGATTCTCTTCAGTTCATAGAAGTTGTTGACTTTAAATAGGAGTTATTCAAAGACATTTCTTTTTTACTTTCAGGTAACTTACTCTCATTCAAAAAAATAAATATCACACAATAATAAATACACATTTAGTATTATGTTTAATGGTGTGCATTTATTTATCACATTAATGTACTCCACATATTTATGGCTTCTTGGAAACATTCCTCCAAACTTTGTTGTGTAAGTAAAAGGGTATTGTAGGCAAGCTCATTCACATGAAATCTTGTATTTTAATCAAAATGGTACTGGAAGATTAGATTTATAGAAATCATAATACCACTCACAATCACTGCCTTATTTCAACAGGCAATATTCTTCAATGTTAAGCTTCCAGAAATGGCATTTAGTCTCAGGAATTATAGTAGAAAATTATTTCTTAACCTTTTATTTTACACTTCAATCGTAATATGTGTGCATATGTAATATTTTTGCATTCCAATAAAATAGTTATAGTACAGAATATAAAATTAATTTCATCAAGGTAAAAACTGTGATGTTACTGGTGTTTTCATTTGTCAAGTCATGGAAAATAATATTCAAGATTCCCAATAAAAATTTCTGTTTAAGCTCTATGCTGAAAGAGGAAAATGTAAATCAAATAAGAAATTTCTAGTCAATATTCACAAAATTATGATATTCTACACTTAAAATCCTCATTTGCAAAATAATTTTTAGATATTGATAAAAATGTTATCAAAAGCTACATACTAATATTATTGGTGTATATAAATTTTATGAAAGATATAATTTTTCTGTGACATTTGTTTGTACCACATACTTCTATTTTATCATTGTCAAATACTCTTTTGTCTTCCTCCTAGTCTGTTCATCCTTCACAATTTTACAACCCACTAAAATAAGTTTATTCAGTATATGAATGAAAAAATTACTGCATGTGTAAAAGGGAAAAAGGGAAAGGCTAAGAGAAATAACTCCTGCAGAGATTTCAGGAAAGAGAACATATATTTCAATTCAAAACTGTACAGTATTTATGACAGAGATATAAAACAAAAAAAAGAGAGAACATAAAAAATATAATCAGCATCCATTATTTTGAATGAGCAATATAAAAGCAAAACAAAGAAATAAACATAAAACACCCTGCCTTTAGATATATACAGATTTAAATTATTGAGTAGACAATAAATAGGACATTTCTATTTATTTAACAAATGATTGAATAATTAAGCATTGCAAGAGATGTAATTGATCCTTGCCTATGAAGTTCATATTACCCTGTATAAAACCACATAGAGAAAATTGTTTCCATCCCAGGGATAAGGCTGATAGAATTAACACCTGACCACTTAATGAGCATCTTTTTATTTTCTCCTCTTTTTAGAAAACAAACAACCTGCATGGTAGCTGAGAACCAAACAGCAATAGTATAATTCCTCCTTATTGGCCTTTCAGAAGATCCTAAAATTCAATATGTTCTCTTTGGACTATTCCTGTTCATGTTCCTAGTTCCCATGCTTGGAAACATTCTCATTGTCTTAGTCACCAGCTGTGACTCTCACCTTCATACCCCCATGTAGTTTTTTTCTCTGCACCCTGTCATTTGTTGACATTTTTTAACCTCCACTACCATCCCCAAAATGCTGGTGAATATTTACATGCACACTATGGAGATATCCTACACAGAGTGCCTTACGGGGGGTGGGGAACCAGAAAAAGGGAAATGAATTGTAAATATAGAATATAGCCAATAAAAAATACTAAAAAAACAAACAAAATAATTTTCTTAGAATGGATAATTTTATTTTAACCATTATGGTCTATGATCATTTTGTGGCAATTTGCCACCAACTTAACTACACAGTCATCATGAACCCTCAAATCTGTGGCCTTCTGGTTCTTTTATCTTGGATCATTATATTCTGGGTCTCCTTGATTCATATGTTATTGATAAAAACAATTGACCTCTAATAGCACTAAAATCCCACATTTCTTTTGTGAACTTACTGAGCTTCTCAGAGTGGCCCACTCTGATACTAACATAAATAACATTTTTCTGTATTTGGTTACTGCTTTGCTAGGTATGTTTCCTGTCATTGGGATAGCTTTCTCTTATTTTCACACTATCTCTGTCTTATTGAAAACACCTTCAATTAGAAATAAGTATAAAGCCTTCTCCACCTGTGGGTCTCTACTCTGTGTGGTATACTTATGCTATGGGACAGGATTTGTAGTTCATCTCAGTTCTGCTGTAACCCATTCATCCTAGAGAAATACAATCACTTCAATAATGTACACTGTTGTCACCCCTATTTTGAACTCCTTCATCTACAACTTGCTAAACAAGGATGAAAAGGGAGTCATGGTAAGAATCGTTAGAAGAGTTAAGTTTTGTCCTTGATACATCACTTGATACTAAAGGAAAGGTAATTATTGTGAATAACAATATGCAATGTCTTGTCATCCCTGGATCTTTGAAGTTTCTACTACTCTCATTGTTTTGTTTTTTTTACATATTTTAATTGATTTCTTCCTTAAAAAACAATCAATTAACTTTTAAGTTTTCTCCTTATAGTTTATGAAGAAATATAAAAGTTGACATAAAATTTTCAGACAGTTCTGATGTTTTGAAATTTCTCTAAGGAATCTATATAGGAACTAATATAGTTTTCCTGTAAATATATTGCTTAAGGGAAGGTAAGATGATTCAGCATGTAAAGAGCTTGCAGCTCTTTTAACATAAATTCAATAACTGGTATTAGTGTAAAGGTAGAATTAGAGAATCAACTTTACAAATTTGACCTCTGATGCTCAACTGTACCCTATGGCATGCATAGGCTTACACATATTCCCACAGTTACTTCCAGGGTTACCTGGAAGGAAAGCTGGGGGTAGAAGGATCTTGCAAGAGAGAATATGAAGCCAAAACAAAAGGATTTCTGATCAAGGCTGAAAGTTTAATGGGGGTCCCCAAATATGTAGGTGGGGACGGGCAGGGGAAACTCTTTTCCCAAAGGCTGGAAACTCTCTGCTGAACTGGTTCAGTTGCTCTGCAGGTGGCTATTTTTTCTCAGGAAACTATAGTTCCCTGAAGAACAATGGGCTTCAACTTTGTCTGAGCAGCACTTCACCCTAGGTTGAAGGGATTATGGCTAACAGGAATTTCTGCTCCAAGGCTCAGAGAGGAATTTCACCTTCCTCAATGTCAAGTTCCTGCCAGGAGGCATGGCACCACAATTAGGCTCTCTACAAATCAAAAATACTTTTATAATTTAGAATGAATTGCATGAATATCAATATTTTCATCATAGTTTATTTATATTTGTATCTTCTTATGAAACAATTATAGCTACCACTGTATCAGGATACAGTAATTTTCTTCTTTCTTCTTTAAACATTTGAATCTACTTATCTGGGAACATTTCCTTAAGATGCCTTCTTTTATGTAATTTTTGAAAGGAAAATACTAATTTGGAGTACAGAGCTGGAAAAAGACACTGAGTACATATTCATAAGGTGTATATTCACTATCCCTATTTTTGTAAAAACAATGAATTTTGAATATAAAAAAGAGAAATCTGAAAGGATTTTGTCCACCTTTCTTTTAGTTATATAATAATTAGAGAAACTCAGAAACATTGCTTCATTCTTTTGAAACTTTGATCTTTGTTCCTTTTATCTTAACTCATATTTTATTTTATGTTTCTGCCCTCATTTCCTTTATCCTTATTATCTACTTTCTTCTTGCTCTTTCATTGGTTTTTTTAACTAATCATTAAGTCTGTGAAGGAGTATATTAGTTTATATATCAATTCTTCACAATGATGGTCATATCAATAATTTCTACCACTTATTATTTATAAACTTTAAATAGATTAGTTTCAGTAGTAACTAAGTTAACTAAAAACAGAGTAATTACATGAAGATTGCACCAGAATATAGACTGGCTAATAAAAGTGATATCTGTGCTTATGTTTGTAGTAATTCTGCTATGTTTGCATACATAATTATAAAATTTTTCTACTAATGCATTTGACAAGCATCTGTCCTTATCATATCTTGAATGACCAATTACTTGGAAAAACATGTATAAGAAAAAAAGAGTTGGCATATATATATATATATATATATATATATATATATATATAACCATTTGAATAATTAGCATTTTTTATTCATCAGTCATTTTTTACTCTCTGGGTTTTCTGCATTCATTTACTTATTCATTTTACATCCAATTGATGACCTCCCTTCATGTTCGACCCACACATAGGCCCTCTTCCACCAAACCCCTTTCTATTCTCCTCCAACCTGGCACATCAAATATTCACAAGGCTAGGCCAATCCTCTCCCACTTAGTCCAGAAAAGACAGAGCAATTAAGGGAATGGATTCCACAGAAAGGCCCTGTTACAGCTGTTGGGGACCCATGAGAAGACTGATGTGCACATATTCTATATATGTGCCAGGGGCCTTAGTCAAGACCGTGACTAAAGTTGGTGGCTCAATATCTGATCACACCTTTGGACCTAGATTATTTGACTATGTCAACCTTCCTGTGGAGTCTGTACCCCCCCATTTTGCATAGAGAGTAATTCTCCCAAATCCCCCAAAAGAATTGAAAAGCTGTGTCTAATATTTGGCTGTGGGTCTCTCCATGTGTTTTAGTTAGCTGCTGGGTGGGGGGTTAGAAGTGGGGGCTGAAAAATTATTCTCATATTTTCTGATACCACAGAGGAATGGACTCTCTGACTATTTTTATGTACTGTGTTCTGTCACATAACACCGCCATGGAAAGGAGTGGAGATTGGCAATTTTACATTTCTGGGCAATGTGTATAACCTGTTCTGAATGTAGTTTCAATGTGTCAAATTTCTGCCATGGAAGTGTTAGTCATTTAAGCCACAGTCATAAAATAAAGATATTCCTGGTTGATGAAAGTTCAGAAACCATCAATGATTTTTGTCATCAGGTGTTGGCTTACACATAAATATAATCTTGTCTAGCAACAAGATTATAATGCTGGGATGTTTGAATTCCTGAAATACATTGGTGAAAATGTATGAATAGAGACCCACTTTCTTTTCTGGTCCCTAATTTGTGATATTAATTCCATAAGAAACAATTCTTTACTCATAAGTTCATTATGCTGTAGGAGCATAGGAGGGAGTAAGTTAGAGACAAAAGAAAGATAAGGTCCAAATTTCATCCAAGTAGTAAACACAGCTTATAGAGATGAACTGTAGAGATGAATATCATTCAAGCACTAGAGAATTCCTCTGCACTATGCAGTATAGTACCAAAGCATCATGCTGGTGAAGTATGTTAAGAAAGTCCACTAACTTTGAGATTGCAGCTCTGTGAAGTAACTAAACTTACATTTTTTCTTAGTGTTAACTCACAGTATGCATATGAGTTTTGGGGCTTTACACCAAAATTATTGAATACTCCTTTCAGTGAGTTGATAGTATAAAATAAAAAAAGTGACCAAAGTCACTTGTCTTTAAGAACCATCCACTTTAGGAATTAACTCTGGGATCTCTGTGAGCAGGGAACAGAATGGGTGGTTGTATGCAATTCTATGTGGCAGATGAGGGTTAGGGGATAAGAATAGTGGGAAAAGTGATATACATGGTATTGATGAGATGGTTGAAGCAAACGTTTCAGAAGGCACAAGAGACACATATCTGCACCAGAGGAGCCAGAGTCAGCACAGACATAAAGATGTAGACAAATATCATTCTGAGTGAGTTAATCCAGGCCCAAAAGAACACACAAAATATGTACTCACTGATAAGTGGATTTTAGCCAAAGAGTTCAGAAAACCCAAGATACTATTCACAGACTATATTAAGCTGAAGAACAAGGAAGACCAATGTGAATTCTTCAATACTTCTTAGAAGGGGAAACAAAATACTCAAAGCAGGAAATGCTCAGACAAAGTATGTAGCAGAAAATGAAGAAAAGAATATCCAAAAACTGCCTCACCAGGGGATCCATCTCATATGCAATCACCAAACCTGGACTCTATTGCAAATGTCAGGCAGTGTTTGCTTAAGGGAGCCTGATAGGGCTGTCTCCTGAAATGTTCTACTATAAACTGATGATTTCAGAGTCAGATGCTTACAGCCAACCATGGGAATAAGCACAGGGTCCCTAATGGATGAGAGAATTGATAGGAGCAGAGGGGGTTTGCAGCACCATGGAGTAAGAAATAGTGTCAACTAGTCAGACCCCCAGAGCTCCTGGTGACTGGACCACCAACCAAATAGTACACATGGAGGGAACCGTGACTTTTACTGCATATGTGGCAGAGGATGGCCTTGCTGGACATCAGTGAGAGGAGAGGCCTTTGGGCCTGAGGGACTTCAATTCCCCAGTTTAGGGGAATCCCAGGCCTGGAAGGCAAGAGTGGTTGGACAGATGGGGAAACACCTTAATAGAGTTGGGGGGGCTGGGATAGAGGAGTTTCTGGAGGGTAGACCTGGAAAGGAGGTAACATTTGAAAGTTAAATTTAAAAAAAAATCCAATAAAATAAAGAGAGGGTAGACAAAATTAAACAGAATAAAATACTGACAGAGATATGGGTTCTGTATCAGATCATCTTGTAAGTTGGGCATAGATGACAAAAAATCTTCTTTTAACATCTTTATTTAATACCTTTCATCTCACCTATAAAAAGACACAAGCTAACAAACTGGATACAACAAGCAAGATCCAGCATTTTGCAGCATACAAGAAACATATCTCAATAACAAAGATAGCCACTATCTCAGAGTAAAAGAATAGAAAAAGTTCTTCCAAGCAAATGGTGGCAAGAAACAAGCTGGAGTTGTTATTCTAATATCCAATAATATACACTTTCAACCAAAAGTTACCAAGTGTGATATGGGAGAACTATATTACTAATTCAATAGTCATAAAGGCAATACAAATTAAAAAATGTAATGGAATATTGGTGTATACCTTTTAAAGTAATGAAAAACATTATATACAACAAATGTTTATTAAATATAACAAATATTTGCATGACGTTGGCAACAAAACAATAAGGGATGTTACCCTCATTAATACATGTCTATCTAATGGATATTAATCAATACATCAAGATTTTGTATATTGTCATTATCTTTATAGAAATATTTTAATTGTGTGCTGACTTATGTAAATTGTATTGCCGGATGCATAGATAAATCTGACACATATAAGGCCAAAAAGATATAGACATATAAATAAAATTATATGTTTGCTACAACATGAATAAATCAGTTGTCATTAGGTCACATGAAATGACCAACAGACAAACAATACAAATATACAAATATAACATGCATTTTCTTATATGTAGATCTTAAGTAGTAAACCTCATACAGATTAAAGTAACCATCAGAGTATAAGGGAAGTTGATGAAATAGGTGTAAATCAAAAAAGAGCATATTTTATTTAAATAGCAATAATTTCAGGAGAAGTTTTATATTGTGCATATATACTTAGCAATACAAAATCCCTTTCAAGACAAAGAGCTGTCACATTATTAAAAATATATTCAAAGGCATATTTGATAAACATTAATTATGAAGATTATGTAATAGCTGTCAAGGAAAATTACAATTGTATAATTGGTAAAGCTGCTTGTCAAAAGTGAGTCGGGGATTAGATAACAGGTAAAAGTGATGATATTATTTAGTGACATAACTTTCTAAGAATTTACAAATTTCTAAAAAGCTATTAACAAAGTTAATTTTAGTTCTTAATTTTTTTAAGAACTATAATAACAACTTACTACTTCTGTTATAACTATGTACCAAACAGCTACATGGAAATTCCTGGGCAAATGTCTGTTATTGAACAAAGTAACACAGTAAATGTAAGAATAAGTATAAGGCTTAAAGTATATTACAGCACAATCTCAGAACCTACATTGAGAAATTATGATTAAGAAACTATGACCACACTAGCACTGTATGTTTAACCAGATTTCCAGTACTGGGTATGATTTCTTTTTGTTTAGCAGTTAAGAATGAACTGGGATTATCACAAAAGTATATGTGCCACTATTGTACCCAATATCCTACTGTATTGGATGTTTTATTTATTTACATTTCAAATGTTATCCCTTTTCCCAGTTGCCCCTCCAGAAACTCCCTATCCCATATCTCCTCCCCCTTCTTCCAAGAGGGTGTTCCTCCTCCCTCCCACCCACTACTGTACCCTTAAGGTTATCATGCCATGCTGATCATCACTGTGCTTGATGACTCTAGTAGTATCCACACCTTGCATAATACCTTTAGGTACCATGATATTGGAACAGGATTAATAACCACAAATTTACTAAAGAAGCATAATACCTAATAACAATCTGTAAAGAATTTTTCTTTCTACCAACATTTAATTGTAGTCTTCACTCCTCATTAAGGAAGTGTCTTTTTCCAACCAACAGAGCCCATTATAGAAAATCTCAGTCAAGCAAATATCAATTATGGAGTGCAGGCCCAGTGGAAAGATATGCGAAACATATTGTCTAATCCGGGTTTCTATTCCTGCACAAACATTACAAAGAAGCAAGTTGGGGAGGAAAGGGTTCATTCAGCTTAAAATCCCACATTGCTGTTCATCACTAAAGGAAGTCAGGATTGAAATTGAAGCAGGTCAGGAAGCAGGAGCTGACGCAGTGGCCATGGAGGAATATTTTTTGATGGCTTGCTTCCCCTGACTTTTTCAGCCTCCTCTCTTATACAACCGAAGAATACTAGCTCGGAGAAGGTACCACTGACAGAGAGCCCTCCCCACCTTGATCAATAATTGAGAAATTGCCCCACAGCTGAATCTCATGGAGGCACTTCCCAAACTGAAGCTCCTTTCACTGTAATAACTCTAGCCTCTGTCAAGTTGACACACAAAACCAGATAGTACAATTGACCCGTTGTCAACTTGACACACACACATCACTATTAAGCCTCAAACCTTACTTTCTTATTCATCCCCAAGATCTACATAACTTTAAAAGTCCCACAGTCTTTAAATATAAAAAATTAAATCACTTTAAAATGTCCAATATTTTTTTTAAATTCACAGTTTTTTAAAAATACAAAGTCTCTTAACTGAGTAGCACTAAAGTACTTTCATCCTTCAAGAGGGAAAATATCAGGGCACTGTCACAACCAAAAGCAAAACTCAAACTACAATGGTTCAATGTGTGGGATCCAACTCATGATCTTCCAGGCTCCTTCAAGGACTTGGGTCACTTCTCCAGCTCTGTCCTTTGTAGCATACATCTTGTCATCTAGGGTACAGATGTCTGTACTCCACTGTTGCTGCTGTTCTTGGTGGTCATCTTATAGCACTGGCATCTCCTAAAACACTTCTGTCTTCCTCTGGTGTAAGTAGGCTTCATCAATAGCCTCTCATAGGCACTCTTCATGGTGCCAAGCCTCAACTCCTTTACATGACGCCTTCAGTCCTGGCTTATACATTTCAACTGAAGTTGCACTTTCGCCAATGGCCATCCATGGCCTCTCACAGTGCTGAGCTGCATCTATTCCTCATGACCCCTTTGTGTCTTCAAAACCAGTACTAGCTGGGTGACTCTTACACAGTACCAAGTTAAGGCACAACACAAGTTAAACTGTGGATTTCTTTGGAACACAGCCTCTGTGCTCCCAGAAAACACTTCCCAGAGATTTCACTTCAGTGATTCTAGTCTTTTCATAATCACTGATAATCTCTTAGCTCCCACTAACCAGCATCAATAGTCCCAATAACACAAAGGTTTTTAGTGGTTCTGGTATCTTGTTAATCACAGCTGATTCTTCAGTTCCAGCCAACAAAAACCACAGAATCTTCAAAACCAAAACATGGCCCTTGTAAGATGCTTTAATCTTCACTCTGAATTTCTCAAGCATAATACCCTTAAGAAATTATGAAATTTCACAAGCATAATAATTTCATCCATCTTCTGTACTGGTCTCAACATTGTCTTCCAAGTTCCTACACAACATCCCACAGAGCAGAGCTCTTAACCCTGAATGAATCATCGAGCCCAAAGTTCCAAAGTTCTTCCACAGTCCTTCCCAAAACATGTTCAGGTTGTCAGGGGAATACCCCACTATGCTGGTACAAATTTGCCTTAGTCAGAGTTCCTATTCCTGCAAAAACATCATGACCATGAAGCAAGTCTGGAGGAAATGGTTCATTCTCATTCAGCTTACATTCACACATTGCTGTTCATCACTAAAGGAAGTCAGGACTGAAACTCAAGCAGGTCAGGAAGCAGGAACTGATGCAGAGGCCATGAAGGAACGTTTCTTACTGGCTTTCTTCCCCTGGATATCTCAGCCTGCTTTCTTATAGAAACCAAGGATACCAGCCCAGAGATGGTACCACCCACAAGGGGCCCTACCCGCTTGATCACTAATTGAGAAATTGTCCCACAGCTGGATCTCATGGAGGCACTTCCCAACTGAAGCTCCTTTCTTTGTGATAAATCCAGCCTGTTTCAAGTTGACACAGAAAACCAACCAGTACACATTCCTACCCTAACGTTCAGGAAACATGGAAGAAGAGAAAGAAAGATTATGAGAGTAAAAGTATCAGATACTGTGAGATTGTGGTATATCTCCTGATAATATCACAAGCTTCATCCATAAAGTCACTCTAACATGCCTGGCAAAGTATTTGATAAAAACAGATAACAGGTGCAAGCATTAAATCACTTACAAAAATCATAATAACACCAAGAAAACAATAATAAGGTTGAAGTTAGTATTTTTATAACATATAATTTAGGGAAAACAATAATATTAAATTAAGCTAAAGAACATTAGCCTTCCAAAATAATATGAGATTAATTCCTCTGAAGTCATAATCCATAATTCACATCAAGTTTAAAATGTGAAAAAATCCCACAAGATCTACTGTAAATTTTAAATTCCACATATAGGGAATTAAGATACATATGTAAAAAATGAAGAAAGATGAAGTTACATACACTATCAGAACAGTATAAATTAGGCATGTGACTTATGATATAAAAAGACTTAGGAGAGGCATGTTTGTAATATTTGTGTTACGGTTCTCATTATGAATTTAGTTCTGATGTCACTTACCCATGATGGACAAGAGTCTACTCTGTTAAAATGTTTTCAAAGTGAAATTTTTAATATCCTTTCCCCCCCCGCAGGCTATAGATGAAAGTGTTCAACATGTGCCTGATCACAATATAGGTCAATGATGCAATTACTCTTCTCCTGGAAAAAATGTTCCACAGTAAAATGTTCTACAGGACTGAAGTAAATTCCAATTCTTGACCCATAGAATGAAGAAACCACATAAAGGTAAAAGTCATGAGTAGAAAAGGCTTCTTACTTTCTCACAGTAGAGAATATCCTTAATAAGAATGAGACAATATGTTAATAAAACATAAGGATTCCTGTCATAGGAATCACACCCAGTAAGGACGTCACCACATACATAAAGACATAATTGACATGATTTTCAGAGTTGGATACCTTGAGATCTTGATCTAGTTCACAGAATAAATGTGGTATTTCAGTACCTCTTTTTTTTTAGTTATTTTTATTTTCTATATTCTATGTTTACATTTCAAAGGCTTTCCCCTTTCCCAGTTCCCACCCACCATAGTTCCCATAGTTCTTCTCCCCCCCAACTATTCCCCAATCATTCCCCCTCCTCCCTCGGTTTCTTTATTAAACTGGATGCAATCTTTACATGCCCAGGGTCCTCTCCTTTCTTCTTCTTGGGAATCATTTGACTTGCTATTTGTGTCTTGAGTATTTAGTGCTTCTGGGCTCATTAATATCCACTTATCAGTGATTGCATTTCATGTGCATTCTTTTGTGATTGGGTTAGCTCACTCAGGATGATATTTTCCAGGTCTAACCATTTACCTACAAATTGCATGAATTCATTATTTTTAATTGCTGAGTAGTATTCCATTGTATAAATATACCACATTTTCTGTATCCATTCCTCCTTTGAGGGATATTTGGGCTCCTTCCAATTTCTGGCTATTATAAACAAGGCTGCTATAAACATAGTGGAGCATGTGTCTTTATTGCATGTAGGGGAATCCTCTGGGTATATGCCCAGGAGTGGTATGCCAGGGTCCTCTGGAAGTGCCATGCCCAATTTTCTGAGGAACCGCCAAACTGATTTCCAGAGTGGTTTTACCATTTTGCAATCCCACCAACAGTGGAGGAGTGTTCCTCTTTCTCCACATCCTCGCCAGCACTTGTTGTCTCTTGAGTTTTTAATCTTAGCCATTCTGACTGGTGTGAGGTGGAATCTCAGGGTTGTTTTGATTTGCATTTCCCTGATGACTAATGATGTTGAACATCTCTTAAGGTGTTTCTCGGCCATCCGAATTTCTTCTGGTGAAAATTCTTTGTTTAGCTCTGTGCCCCATTTTTTGATAGGGTTATTTGGTTCTTTGCAGTCTAACTTCTTGAGTTCTTTGTATATATTGGATTTTAGCCCTCTGTCGGATGTGGGGTTGGTAAAGATCTTTTCCCACTTTGTTGGTTGCCGTTTTGTCCTTCGGACAGTGTCCTTTGCTTTGCAGAAACTTTGTAATTTTATGAGGTCCCATTTGTCGATTCTTGATCTTAGTGCGTACGCTATTGGTGTTCTGTTCAGGAACTTTTCCCCTGTGCCCAAGTCCTCCAGGGTCTTCCCAAGTTTCTTTTCTAATAGTTTCAGTGTGTCTGGTTTTATGTGGAGGTCCTTGATCCACTTGGAGTTGATCTTAGAGCAAAGAGATGAGAGTGGGTCAATTCGCATTCTTCTGCATGTTGACCTCCAGTTGAACCAGCACCATTTGTTGAAAAGGCTATCTTTATTCCATCGGATGGTTGTGGCTCCTTTATCAAAGATCAAGTGACCATAAGTCTGTGGGTTAATTTCAGGGTCTTCAATCCTGTTCCATTGATCTGTTTGCCTGTTGCTATACCAATACCATGCAGTTTTTAACACAATTGCTCTGTAGTACTGCTTGAAGTCAGGGATATTGATTCCCCCAGAAGTCCTTTTATTGTTGAGAATAGTTTTAGCTATCCTGGGTTTTTTGTTGCTCCAGATGAATTTGAGAATTGCTCTTTCTAGATCTATGAAGAATTGAGTTGGGATTTTGATGGGGATTGCATTGAATCTGTATATTGCTTTTGGCAAGATGGCCATTTTTACTATATTGATCCTGCCAATCCAGGAGCAAGAAATATTTTTCCATCTTCTGAGGTCTTCTTCGATTTCTTTCTTCAAGGACTTGAAATTCCTGTTGTACAGATCTTTCGCTTGTTTGGTTAGAGTTACGCCAAGATACTTTATGTTGTTTGTGGCTATTGTGAAGGGTGTTATTTCCCTAATTTCTTTCTCAGCCTGCTTGTCCTTTGAGTACAAGAAGGCCACTGACTTGCTTGAGTTAATTTTATAACCTGCCACTTTGCTGAAGTTGTTTATCAGCTGTAGAAGTTCTCTGGTGGAGTTTTTTGGGTCGCTTAGGTAAACTATCATATCGTCTGCAAATAATGATAGTTTCACTTCTTCCTTTCCAATTTATATCCCTTTGACTTCCTATGTTGTCTAATTGCTCTTGCTAGAACTTCAAGTACTATATTGAAAAGATATGGAGAGAGAGGGCAGCCTTGTCTAGTCCCTGATTTTAGTGGGAATGCTTCAAGTTTCTCTCCATTTATTTTGATGTTGGCTACTGGTTTGCTGTAGATTGCTTTTACTATGTTTAGGTATGGGCCTTGAATTCCTCTCTCAAATATTTGAAGTAAATTATTTCCCTTATAACTGTAATACTTTATTTCTAGTAGCTTAATAATATTCACTAAATGAGATTTTTTTCACTATAATATCTAGGGGTTGTTTCTCAGCAGCACTAATAGTTTTCTAAATTCATGGTGCTCGCAATTATTATGTTTGAAATTTAAAAATACCTTCTGCACAGTATATTTCAATGGGTGTTGTTTCTCATTATTAGACTATTATTGTTCATATTAATCTACTAACTTATAATAATTATTTTGGGTACACAAGTCCCAAAAGTAAATACTAAAGTATCATTTAGAAATTCAACCATTTTGTTATGCCTCTTTAATATAATTTTGTTTTATCATTATCATCTGTCTAAACTTGAGAAATGTATGAGAATTCTTATATATGTGAGATATAATTATTAAAAATACATTAGAATGCCCATGCTATACTCCAAAGATGCAATGAGGCAGGAAATTAAAGAGGGCCCAAGAGAGGATAATTGGTTCTCACTTGGAAGAGGTCACAGAAATGCAGTAGAAGGTAGATGGAGAGAGGAAGCTCGGTGAAAGAGAGAATAATATTGGGAGTGGAGTTCTGTGTCAGGTCTGAAGAGAGGCACTGCAGATGGCCAGATGGTCATGAGAATGAATGGGAATCTGCAACTGACAGCAGGAGTGTAGGGGACATCTTTAGGAAGAGACAGAAATATAGTCTTGGGGAGCCCTCCCTCAAAATCTATAGAGGTACCCATAGCTGTGACTCACAGCATCAGGGATATGGAGCCTAATGTGGCTTCCTCTTTTGACAAGGCAGGATCTCTGGAGGAGGAATAGGGAAACCAACCCACTCAGAAAATTTTTGACCAAAAAATTATCATGTCTTGAAGAAATGCAGAGATTGAGGATGGAGTAGAGACTGTGGAAATGGCCAACAAATAACTGGCCCAACTTGATACCCATCTGCTGGGCAAGCACCAATCACTCACACTGTTAATGATACTCTGTTATGCTTGCAGACAGGAATCTAGCTTGGCTGTCTTGAGAGGCTCCACCCAACATCTGACTCAGATGATGTAGACACTAACAGAAAACCAATGGATGGAGCTTGTGTACTCTTACAGAGCAGAAGAAAAGAAAGGATTGTAGCCCCTAAGGAGATAGGTACTCCACAGGAAGACCAACAAAATTGTGATGGTTTTTATATGATTGGCCCAGGAAATGACCTTATTAGGAGGTGTGGCCTTGTTGGAGTAGGTGTGTCACTGTGGGTGTGGCCTTAAGATCCTCACCCTAGTTGCATGGAAGTCAGTCTTTTACTAGCAGCCTTCAGATTAGGTGAGTCTTCCAATTCTATATTATAGTTCATTCCAGAGATAGTCAAGTTGACCACCAGGAATAGCCACTAAAACCCACCCCTTGTGAACTTGACACAAATAATATCTCATGTTCACATGAAACAATAACAAGGTCATAAATACGACTAACATGATATAACTATTCCTCCCACAATTGCAAATGCATTTGTAAATTTACAATGGGGCAAAGTCCCTTGGGAACATTCTTTTAGTGTCTCAATGCCAATTGATTTTAAAGAAATTGGAAGAAAGACAAATGTATCCTTAACAAAATAAGATAGAAGCATTCATATTACTTATAATCCTCATTTCTGCAACTGGTAACATGGCCTTAGCTGGTATTTATAACTACCTTCCTCTGGTTCCCATTCTGTATTTCCTTTATCTTTGCCAAGCAGCTCAGCAGGTCTTGGCTCTTTTCCTGGAGGATTGACCCATACCTTCATTCATGATGGGTCATCCTTTGTCATCCTGCTTGGATTAGACTGCTGTAGTTTTCCATTGACATTAAGCATAGGACATGGTAGTACTAAGAGACACCCTAGGGGAACTCCTGCACTCCAGACAAAATACTGCTTACCTCCATTGTGGAGAGGTAATCCAATTTTTCCATGGTATCTGGATCTATCACCCCTACTAACACTGGTATTCCTTTCTTAGCCTGCCGGTTTAAGGGCATTAGAAGCCCAAAATGTCCAGGGGGGTGTCTGAGTTTCCAGTTCAAAGGAATGTCTGTTGTGGCTCCTGGTAGGAGCACTCCCCACTCTGGAACAAAAACTTCTAGGCCAGCAGAACCTAAAGTTGTGGGGACAGGAAGCAAAAATATTCCTAGAGGGTCACTAGAAGTGATAGTGAGTGGAACTATTCCCTTTTCTACACCTTGGTTCCTGGATCCATGGATGTTAGCTATGGGAGAAACTGTACCATATATTGAATGCTGATTCAAAGCATATACTGCCTTCTGAAGAACTCTGCCCCAGTCCTCCATGCTGTTGCCACCTAATTGGTGTTGTAACTGTGACCCCTCAACCTAGTTGCCTGGAAGTCAGTCTTCTACTAGCAGCCTTCAGATGAAGATGTAACATTCTCAGCTCCTCCTGCACCATATCTGCTTGGATGCTGCCATCTTTCTGCCTTGATGGCAATGGACTGAACCGCTGAGCCTGTAAATTCACCCCAATTAAATGTTGTCTTTTATAATACTTGCATTGCTCATGTCTGTTTATAGCAGTAAAACCCTAACTAAGACATAATTTGGTACCAGGAACTGGGGTATTGCTGTGATAGCGCTGACCATGCTTTTGTTGGGAAGAATGTGGATTTTGGGACTTTTGATTTTGAAAGCCATGAAATGCTTTAAGTGGAGCTTAATGGGCCAGCCTAGTAGGAATATGGAAGATAGTGATACTGAGGGTCATTTGAACTGTTTAGGCCTGCTAATATATGGCCAAGAGACTGGTTTTGTAATGTTTTGGTAAAGAACACAGCTGCTTTTAGGCATTGTCTTAAGAGACTGCCTAGGGGTAAGGTAAAGTGATTTATATTAATTGCATCTGCAAATGAAGTCTCAAAAAAACCAACAAAGACTTTGTTCTCTGGTTAAGTCTGATGAAGAGAATTTTGAACAAACATAGCAAGCTGAGAAAGGAAAAGAACAAAATATATAGTTTGAGTATTAAAGGGACTCCAGGAAGTGAAATGGAGCTTAATTCAAGGATATTAAATTTGAATTAAGGGAGTGGTGACCTGGGGGAAAGATTCCACCCAGATAAATTTAGGGTCAGGCTTGGTAGTACAAGCCTTTAATCCCAGGAGGCAAAGATAAGCAGATCTCTGAGTTCAAGGCCAGCCTAGAATAGATCCAATTCTAGGTAAAGAAAAACTTATAACCAGGTTTGGTGGACCACACCTTTAATCCCAGTGTTTAAGAGACAGGCATGCAGATCTCTTTAGTTCAAAGAGAGTCTATGGAGCAAGACTCCAGAGAGCCAATTTAGGCAGTGAATGATCTGGGAAAAAGGAAGCTAGTGATAATGTAATAAAACAAGGGGGCCAATATTCCAGCTACTGCAAGTATCAGGACTCAGCAGCTTCAGCCCTGTGACTCTGGCTTTATTTTCAAGAGGAGGAGACTACTGGGACAATTGATGCTCATTAGCTGGAGCTAAGAAATTAGTGATGATAAGAAAATACCAGCATCACTGAGGTAAAATCTGGGAAGTGTTTTCTGAGAGCACAAAGAAGTTGTATTCCAGAGACAGCCACGGTTGTACCTCATGCTGTAGTTGTACTTGGTAAAATGTAAGAATCATTCAGGTGGTACTGGTTTTGAAGGCATGAAGGCATCATGAAGAACAGCTGAGATTTGGCACTGTGAGAGGCCATGGAAGGCCATTGTTTAAAATGCACCCTCAGTTGTAATTGACAGTCCCGCACTGAAGGAGTCATGCAAAAGAGTTGAGGCGTGGTACCATGAAGAGAGCCTATGAGAGGCTTTGGTGAAGCATAGTTGCAGTGGAAGACCCTAGCATATTGGAGATGCCAGTACCATGGAATGAACAGCAGTGGCAATAGAGTGGATCAACCTGAACTTAGACTGCTACAGAGGGCAGAGCAGGAGAAGTGACACTAGCTCTTTGGAGATGCAAAGAAGATCATGTGTGGATCTCAGACATTGGAACAAGAAGCTGTGAAGATGATATTGACTTGGGTACCCCAAGATATTAAAAGGATTCCAAAGCCACAGGATTCCTGCCCAGGAAAGCAGCTAACAGGGAGTGGAACAAGCCCAGGAGAAAGAACCTTGTTGCAGTCAACAAAGATGAAAAAAGAGTTGGATATCTGAAGACTGCTTTACCATCTGACATGGTGATGCAGAGTTTGGACTTTGCCCAGCTTGTTTCCTGTCTTGCTTGGGGGATTACAGTTAAGTGATTGGATGAATCTCAAAAGACACCTTAAACTTTGGACTTACTGAGACTTCTATAGACTACAGGGACTTTTGAAGTTGTACTAAATGCACTTTGCATTATGCTATGTTTAATTATGTCCCCCATAGACTCATGTTTGAACAAGCCTATGGGGTCCAAGGTGTGGAATGTGATGGTTTGTATATGATTGGCCCAGGAAGTGACCCTATTAGGAGGTGTGGCCTTGTTGGAGTAGGTGTGTCACTGTGGGTTTGGGCTTAAGACCTGGAAATCAGTCTTACTTAGCAGTCTTCAGATGAAGATATAAAACTCTCAGCTCCTCCTGCATTATATCTGCCTGGATGCTGCCATGTTTCTGCCTTGATCACAATGGACTGAACCTCTGAGTCTGTAAGTCAACCCCAATTCAGTGTTGTCTTTTATAATACTTGCACTGGTTATGGTGTCTGTTCACAGCAGTAAAACCCTAAGACAAAAATTAACTAACCTGAGCCCTTGTGGATCCCAGAGACTGAACCACTAACCAAAGGACAGATACAGCATTTATATATCATGGTCATTATGTAGGTTTTGAAACACTGGGGCAGGATTATCCGAAAAGCAGTTGCCTTATGTGAGATATGTTTTTCAAGATGTGCCACATTGTCTGGCCTCATTGGTAGGCCTAGCTTCAAGTAGACCTGAAATACCAGGGTTCTGGGATAACCAGGGCAGTTCTTGCCCACACAAAGAAGAGTATAGAATAATGGAGGAGTAATTATGGAAGAGTATTACTGAGAGCTAAGCAATGAGCAGGATATAAAGTGAATAAGTAAAACAGTAGTAGTGATAATGGTAGTGGTAGTAGTAGTGGTGGTGGTGGTGGTGGTGGTGGTGGTGGTGGTAGTAGTAGTAGTAGTAGTAGTAGTAATAGTAGTAGTCATAGTAAGAAAAAGAAGGAAAGAATAATAATACTATGATTCTCCCTGCATATCTCTTCCCACCTTCATCAGACCCATGGAGCCTGAACGAAACAGGTTAGCTTTCCTTCCCACACTCCATCTTCCCTGAGCACTAAATCCTCTAGGGCATGCCAAGCTACATTGAGAACTCAGCTTTCTCTGTTGTTCTTCCAGTCTCCTCTGACCTCTCCATCCAATTTCATCAGACCTCCAGATTCTGAACTGTACAAGATAAATTCCCTTCTTCCACCCATCACCCTTGCTCACTGAGTCCTTTGGGGCATCCCAAGCTGCCCTGAGTAGTTTGCTATCCTGAGCACACCTCTATATTCCTGAAACCTCTAAACTGACCATCTTCAGTGCTGTGGCTTCTGCACCATACAGACATACAGATCTTGAACCATACAGACCAAGGATACCCTTCAGAGGCCTAGCACTCCAGGACCAGTGAGGTTAAGCCCCTCCCAATACCTACTATAGCAGGAACATCCAGGGACCATGATCGCTATAATGGCTAAAGTTCATGGAAAAAACACAATCAACAAAAGCTAGGGCAATATGACACCTTCTCAGACCAGATACTGTACTACATCAAGCTCGGGATAGGCTAGCACACAGCACAAGAAAATAACCTTAAATAAAATCTCATAAAGAATATAGAATACTTTAAAGAGGAAATTAACAAATTCCTAAAAGAAAGAGAAGAAAGGACTTCTGACTTGGTGAGCCAGATCACCATTTTATCTGCTCCTTTGAAGACCCCACTGTCTGAAGTCTTTGTGGAGAACAACTACATTCATGGAAACAGCTTGAAGTAGATACAGTAAAGAAAACACAAATGGAGGAAACCCTGGAAATGGAGAACCTAGGAAAGAAGTCAGGAAATACAAATATAAGTATCACCAACAGAGTACGGTAGAAGAGAGAGTCTCAAGTATAGAAAATACCTTCAAAGATATTGACAAAATGATCAATGAAGATTCAAACATTACAAAAAAAACTTCCTAGATCGAAATATCCAGGAAATCCAGGACACAATGAAAAGACAAAATCTAAGAATAATAGAAATAGAAGACAGCAAAGATTCCCAGGTCAGAGGACTGAAAAAAAAAAAAACCTTTAGCAAAATTATAGAAGAAAACTTCCCCAACCTAAAGAAAGAGATGGTCATAAATGTACAAGAAGCCTACAGAACACCAAATAGATTGGAAAAGAACAGAAAGTTCCTCTCATTAAAAAATGATAAAAACAACAAATGTACTAAACAAAGAATGAGTATTAAAAGCTGTAAGCAGAAAATTCCAAATAACATATAAAAGCAGACCTATCAGAATTACACCAGACTTTCAACAGAGACACTAAAAGCCTGAGTAAAGGTCATGCAGACCCTAAGAGAACACAAATGCCAGTATAGGCTACTGTACTCAGCAAACTCTCAATCAACATAGATGGAGAAACCAAAATATTTCTGAACAAAATCAACTTTAAACAATGTTTATCTACCCCTTCAGTCCTATGGAGTATTCTACAAATAAAACTCCAACACATGGAGGGAAGCTACACCCAAGAAAAGGCAAAATATTAATCTTCTAACAACAAACCGAAAAGAAGAAAACCACACAAAGTTAATTCCAGCTCTAACAACAAAAATAACAAGAAGAAACAATCATCTGTCTTTTATATCTAAACATAAACAGACACAATTCCCCAATAAAATGATAAAAGATAGCAGACTGGATATGCAAACAAGATCCAGCATTTTGCTGCATGCAAGAAATATGCCTCAATAAAAAAGAATGACACTATCTCTAGTAAAAAGCTGGAAAAAAAGAATGGTCTCAAGAAACAAGATGGAGTTCCATCCTAATATCAAATAGAATAGACTTTCAACTAAAAGTTATCAAAATTATGTGGAGAGACACTTAATATTCATCAAAGGAAAAATACACCAAGAGAAAGCTTCAATTCTAAACATCTATGCCCCAAGAAAAATTATATTAAAAAAAAACTTCACTAAACCTCAAATTACACATTGAACTGCAGATAATAATGGGAGATTTCAGCACTTCACTCTCCCAAATGGACAGATTGTTGAAACAGAAACTAAACAGAGGTACACTGAAAGTAATAGAGGTTATAGACAAAATGGATTTGGTTTTTGTAGATATACACAGAACATTTCATGATAACACAAAATAGTATAACTTCTCAGCACTTCATGGGACCCTCTCCAAAACTGATCATGTAATTGGTCACAAAACAAGCCGCAGCACATACAATAAAATTGAAACAATCCAATGCATTATTTCAGATTACCACGGTTTAAGACTAGACTTAATAAAAACAAAAACAAGACAAAAATCACATATTCATGGAAACTGATTACCTATCTTCTCAATGATAACTTGGTCATGGAAGAAATAAAGAAATTAAAGACTTCCTAGCATTCATTAAAAATGATGACAAGTGTATCCAGATATGGGAAACAATGAAAATAGTCTAAGTGGAGAATTCATAGCACTAAGTGCCTTCTCAAAGAAACTGGAGAAATCCTACACTAGCAACTTAATTGCACACCAGAAATTCCTAGAATAAAAAGAAAGCAACACATTAAAGAGAAGTAGAAGACAGGAAATTCTCAAATTCAGGATGGAAAATAACTAACTATAAACAAAGAGAATCATACAAAGAATTAACAAAACCAAACACTGGTTTCTTTGAAAAAAATCAACAAGACAGATATAGAACTAGCCATACTAACTAAAGGGCACACAGACAGTATCCAAATTAAATAAATCAGAAATGAAAGGGGAGACATAATGAGATATAATAAGAGAAACCAAACAAAAAACATTATCAGCTCTTACTACAACAGAAAATACTCCAAAAACTGGAAAATTAAGATGAAATGGATAATTTTCTAGACAGACACCATATAGCAAAATTAAATCAAGGGCAGGTAAACCATGTAAACAGTCCCATGTCTCTTAAGGAGGTAAAAGTCAATAAAAACTCCCAACCAAAAAATAAAATAAAATTAAATTAAATTAAAACAATGTTCAGAGCAAGATGGCTTTAGTGCTGAATTCTATCAGACCTTTAAAGAAGAACTAATACCATCACTCCTCATACTATTCCATAAAATAGAAACAGAAGGAACAGTAACTGTTACATTCTATGAATACACAAGATCCCTGGTACATAAACCACAGAAGGACTGAGACACACACACACACACACACACACACACACACACACACAGAGAGAGAGAGAGAGAGAGAGAGAGAGAGAGAGAGAACTTCAGACTAATTTCACTTACGAATATTGATGCAAATAAAGCTCAATAAAGTTCTCACAAACTGAAATCAAGATCACAAAAATAAAACCGTCATGCAAAATGATCAAGCATTTGTCATCCCAGGAACACAAGATTGTTTCTATATATAAAAATCCACTAATGTTATATGTGGGTTTAAGGGTGAGGGCTGCACCCTGCCCAGAGCTGAAGCCACCAGACAGGCATTTGGTTCTGGTAGCCACGGGACCCCTTTCCTGGGGGTAGAAAAGAGAAATACTTGGGGTCTCAGTCTTGGACATCTCAAACACCACTGGATGTGTAGGGAGAGTTGAGAATCTGTTGGGGTACCTAAGGGAAAGGTACAGGGGTAGAGCTTTGACTGGGACTCAGGGGGAAAAGAGTGTCTCTGGCTTTGGTTGTTGGCAGCCTTGGCTGGAAATGCTTTTAGTGGGAGATGTGCAGCTCTTTGGGGGAAGACCTGCCCCATTGATACAGCATGGTGTATCCGGATGAGAAGAATCAGTTCATGGTTTCAGCTATTATTGTAGAGAAGTAGAGAGAGAGAGAAGGTAGAGAAGTAGAGCCCAACAATGACTCCATGGAAAGAGTGGGAGCAAGGGGTCAAGAGAAAGAACAAGAGAGTTAAAGAAGAGAGAGTAAGAGAGAGGGGAGGAGGCAAACACCCCCATTTATATTGGGTCTGCCTACTTTGCTGTTGCTAGGTAACTGTGGTAAGGGGCATACCTGGGTGTTGCCAGATGACTGTTGGGGTGGAGTTTACACAGAATGCTAGGGGCTTGCGGGTTGCCCTATGTGACTGATGGCCATAGGATTAAGGAGTTGAGGGACTTGTGTCAGAAGCCTAGAGTTTGGAAGCATGGCCAAAGGATCAGTTCCTTCTATCCACTAAATAAACAAACTCAAAGAAAAAATAACATGATCCTCTAAGTAGATGCTGAAAAACATTTGAGAAAATACAAAACCCCTTCATGTTTAAAGAATTGGAGAGATCAGGAATTCAATGTCCATACCTAAATGTAATAAAAACAATATAGAGCAAACCAACATCCTGAATAGTTGATGAAATACACTTAAAACAGGAACAAGAGAAGCATGTCCACTCTCACACTATCTATACAACATAGTACTTGAAGTTCTATCTAGAGCATTAAGACAACACAAGAGGATCAAGGGTATACAAATTGGCAAAGAAATGTCAAGGCATCACTATTTGCAGATGATGTGATAGTATGTATATGCAACCCCAAATATTTTACTACAGAAATCTACACCTTGTAAACAACTTCAGCAAAGTGACCAGATATAAATAAATTAGTAGCCTTCCTTTATACAAATGATAAATGGGAAGAGAAAAAATAGGGAAACATTGTCGTATAATAATCCCCAATAATATAAAATATTGTGAGGTAACTCTACCCAAACAATTAAAAGATCTATATGACAAGTACTAAAGGTTTCTCAAGAAAGAAATTGAAGAATATATCAGATAATGGAAAGATTCTCCATGCTCATGGATTGGTAGAATTAACATAGTAAAAATGGCCACCTTAACAAAAATCTATAGATTCAATCCCCAGAATTTCAACACAAATTTTCAAATACATGGAAAGAGCAATTCTCAATCTCATATGGAAAACAAACAAAGAAACAAACAAGGATAGCAAAAGACTCTTAACAATAAAAGAACTTCTCGGGGAATCATCACCCCTGACCACAAGATATACTACAGAGCAATAGTGACAAAAACGGCAAAGTATTTGAAAAAAGACAGACACATTCATCAGTGGAATAGAATTGAGGTCTCAGAAATAAAACCACAGACTTAAGGATACTTGTTCTTTGACAAAGAAGCCAAAACTATACAAAGGACAAAAGAGGGCATCTTCAATAAATGGTGCTGTTCTAACTGGAAGTCAGTTCATAGAAAAATGAAAATATTTCCATATTTGTCACTTGCACATAGCTCAAGTCCAAGTGGATGAAGGACTTAAACATAAAACCAGATATAGTGTATCAAAAAGAAGACAAAGTGGGAAAGAACCTCAAACTTGTTGGAACAAGGAGGAAGTTTTCTAATTGGAACTCCAATGATTCAGGTTCTAAGATCAAGAATTGGGACTTCAGGAAACTGGAAGGCTTATGTAAGGCAAAAGGCAATCAATAGGACAAACCAGAAACCTCCAGATTGGAAAAAAAACTTCATTAAACCCATGTATGATAGAGGGATAATATCCAAAATATATAAAGAACTCAATAAGTTAATCTTCAAAACCCAAAGAACCCACTCAAAAATGAGTATGGAACTTAGCAAAAGTCACAACAAAGGAATCTTGAATGGCTGAGCAGCACTTAAAGAAATGTTCAAAGTCCTTAGTCCTCAGGGAAATGCAAACCAAAACAATGTTGAGATTCTGGTTTACAGCAATCAGAATGGCCCTAATGAAAAACTCAGCTGACAGAACATGTTGGCAAGAATGTGGAGAAAGAGGAACTATCTGAATCAACTGGAGGCTTTTCAGAAAGTTGGAAATAGATCTACTTGAATGTTTTGCTATATCACTCTTGGGCATAAAAACAAAAGATGCCCAACAAACCACATGGATTCATGATCCACTATGTTCATAGAAGCTTCATTTGAGATAACTAGAGGCTGGAAACAACACACAAGTCTCACAAGAGGAAAAAGATTGTCTAAAATGTGGTTCACTTACACAATGAAATATTTTTCACCTATTAAAAACTAAGAGAATGCTGGGCAGAGGTGGCACATACCTTTAATACCAGCACTAGGGATGTAGCAGCAGGATCATCTCTAAGTTCGAGGCCAGCTTGGTCTACAGAGTGAATTACAGGACAGCCAGGGCTACACATAAAATCCTATCTCAAAAAACAAGCAAACAAACAAAAACAAAAGACAAAAAACAAAAAACAACAAAAAACAAATAAACAAAAAAGACACCATGACTTAATGTGAAGACTAATGGCTGGAACTAGATGCAATTAGGGTCAGGAACTCAGACCCAAAGGGACATGCATGATATGTACTTACTGATAAGTGGATATTAAATAATAGTATGGAATACCAGGATATAAGTCACAAAACTCAAGAATATTAACAGGCAGAATGGCCCAAGATATGGAGCCTTAATCTCACTTGAGAGGGAGAAACAATCAATATCACAGTGCGCAAAGGGAGAGAAGGATATAGATGGACGGGGGATAGGAATGGGAAAAGTTATCAGGTATTTGGGGGGATCAGGAGTGAAGACTTGAGGATAAGTGAAAAGAATGGAAAGAGGGGACCTAATCCTCCAGCATGTACCAGAGAACTGGGAGCTGAGAGACTTTAGGATGAAAAGGTAAGGACCTAGTGGAGAGAGTGAACTTTTAGAGTTGACCTCCAGTAGAAAGATGGGGCATTGAAATGAGGCATTGGGTAGCCATCCCTCAGACAATAACCACTGACCCAGGTCTGTTTCTGTCTAGAATAACTCCAGGGTCAAAAATTGAGAAGAGTCTGAGGGAAAAGGGGTCCAGTGACTAGCAAAAATATGGCTTTAACTCAAGGGCAGTCTCCAAGATATGATAATATTACTGATGCTATGGTATGCTTACAGACCCACTGCAAGGCCCATCAATTAGCTGAATGAGTCAGCTGCATATACTTACACCCACCCAATGAATAGAAGCCATAACACCTGTGTTTGAATTATGGAAAGGCTGGAAGAAGCTGAGGAATAGGGTGTCACAATAGGAAGGCCAGCAATTTCAACTAACTCAGACCCCCGAGATATCTCAGATACTGAGTCCCCAATAGGGCAGAATATACTAAGTGATATGAGGCTCAGATACATACAGAAGAGGACTGCCTGGTGTAACCTCAGTGAAAGAAGCAGCAGCTCTCCCTTGAGAGAATTGAGGCCGCAGAGAGTGGGCATAGTTTGTGGTGGTGGTGGTGGGAGCATCCTCTTGGAGACAGGAGAGGAGGAATGGGATGAGGAACTCTCAAAGGGACGACTGAGAGGAAGATGATGACTGGACTGTGAAAAAGATTAATGGTAGTTAAAAAAAGAGATACAGAAAATACAATTGGACAGATCATAGAAAAAAATAAACGTGTACAACGCCTGGACCTGGAAATTGAAGCAGTAAAACAAACATAAACTGAGAGCCAAGGAACAGTTTCATTTGTTATGGAGTCAGACTCTCAGGCAATGATGAAGATGCAAGCTGACAGAAGCCTCACTGCTATTCTGAAGGTATGCTTAGAGACAGTTTTCAGATTTTATCTATTTTTCTTCAAGTTCCAGTCAGTTTATAGTGATTTCACAATTCCTTTTATGATAATATATAATCAAAAATCCTTGTATTGTTTTCCTCAAACCCATTATTTTTCCTGAAAAACCCCGTGTTACTATGTCACCAGAAACCACATGTAAAGTTACAGGTCAGTGTTGGCAAAAGGAAATTATACATTAACCTTTAAGCCTGGGAAGAACCTTCAAATTACAGGTCATCTGGGCATGAGTTTGCACTAACAGCATTAGTATGAAAAAAGAAAAGTGTTAACACTTCAGGGTAATATTAATATTTTTAGCTTGTCTACAATTGGAGAATCTCTTCAGATATTTTGGCTTCTTCCTTTCCTATTTTTATTCCATTATTCACTCATTTATTTTATTGTACTAATTAGACATTAAATACTTTCTTCATTAGGTAAAGTTAGGGTCGTTATATTAGTTTTGTTCTTGATTTTAGCAAAAAGTCTATGAGCTCCTTTTCAATTAGACTGATGCTCTTTATTTGGTAGCTTAGTCTCTGGGAACTCATAGCTTTCCAGGTTAGTTGATACTGTGTTCTTCCTGCTTGGTTGCCATCCCCTTCAGCTCCTACATTCAGAGTTTGCCTGTGCTCATCTACATCTGTCTCAGTTATCTGCTGGTAGAGCCTCTCAGAAGACAATTAGGTTAGGCTCCTGTCAAAAAATGTATGAAAACATCAAAAAATTATTCACCATCATCAAACAGGTTTCATTTCTGAAAGACAGGGATAGTTCAATGTTGACATATCTATCAATGTAAAATTACTTGTAACCAAACTCTTTGTTGTTTTTGAGTAAAAAAAAATGTTCCTTTTTGTGAGCTTCTCAGTGAAGTAAAACAGCCGACAATAACTTTTGGGATAGTCCCCAGACTCCACTTATTCAGAACTACATGAAGACCAAGGTACACATATGTTCAGGGAATCCTAGGGCCAGTCTATATATATTTTCTTCTAGAAATTTGGGTGTTCTCATATATTTCTTTCATCAATTTGGAGTTATTTTGTGCATTATTAGACAGGTATCATATCATTCTTCTGTGGACATCCACTTTTTCCATCACCATTTCTCAAAATAAGAAATACAAGTATGTGAAAAAATGTTAAATCCCCTTAGCCACCACAGAAATGGAAACTGAATATAGATTTATGTTGCATCTTAGTTGGTCAAATAACTAGATATTAAGAAGAAATAACACATAATTCTAACCTTTGTCAAAAATTAAGTAATAGTGTGTTAGTCTTCTCAGAGTAATTAGCCAATTTTATCACATATACCCACAAGCATTATCATCTATTGCTAAAAATTTTAGTTACACTCAAGAATTTAATAGTAAGACTTTATTTTAGAAGATACCACATATGAGACCCATAAAACATGGAGCTATCAGTTAATATTGACCTGAGAAATACGTCCCTGTAAGGGACCAAGTATTCCCAAAGAGAACACCCTAGACTCAAAAAGTATCTAAAAGCAGAGTGTTTTATTCTGCTGATAATATTTTGCATGCAAGGATTAACAAGTCATCAATATGGCAGTCTGGAAGTGAACTCAAAGGCTCAATTAAAAGCTGATTAGGGAAATCCCGGGGAAGTGTTGGTGACCTTTATCATGGTATGTTTGCTCTATCTCTAGTGGTATTGGTATTGGATTGGCAAGGGTTCTGGAGCGTTTCCATAATTGTTGCTGACTAAATATGTCTGCATCAGGGCAGATGGTCAGATAGCTCCTGGTTATCTGCAGATGGGATGTTGTTTTTCATGGAACTGGTTACCTCAGTTTTGGAAAACAGAAACTCCTGAACTGGCATCTCACAGCCTGTGATGGAGTCAGTCTAGCTAAATCCTCTTATTCCCTCTGAATTATAGCCTAATCAAAGTTTTTATTCATCAGTTATTTCCAATGTCCAAGTTACTGCCCAGGGGGTAAATTTGGACCTAAAGGCCATAACTTATATTTTCATAAGGTAGACTTTTTGACTTAGCATCTCAGCCTGTAAAGAGATGCTGGGTCCTGCATGACTATGTAAGGAGACGTGTGACAGAGTTCCTGCCTCTGGAGCATTGTCAGGCATTTGATCCCTCTGATCCCCACATGTGTTGATAGTTGTTCTTTCCCTGAAGCTGATCTGCTGTCTTTACTACTGTATTTTCAATCGTTCTTTCTGGGGAATATGCTTACCCATTACTGAGGGCTAGTCACACCATAGTAAATGAAACAGATGCAGTTCTCAGTAGTAAAGAATGGAGATGCTTATGAGATTTTTGGATGATGAGGAACAGGTCTTACACTTTGCCTTCAGAGCCATCTTAAAGGATCTAGACAACATAACCACAATGCCATAAAAGTCTACATGTTTCTTTGCAGAAATATTTTATTTCTGTAGTCGGCCTTGAATGTGTAATCATGAGGATATGCATGAACCCTCCAGTCCAGTGACTGCTCTGTTAATTAATCAAGGATAGAATGGCACAGTGATCTCAGGTGGAAAAAGTACAGATAGAAAAATAGGAAATTACATGTAATTTAGGAATAAATAGTATTAGAAGGAGAGAACATTGTTAGGAATTGCTACGATGAGAAAATTAAGATTAGAGAACTAAACCTGATGTAGAACCATACAAAATGTATTAGTCTGTTTTATGAGCTGTTTGAAGAATTGTAGATAACCCCTGGAAAGAGCTAACTTCCTGTCTCAAATGCAAACCAATCAATCAAACAAACACACAAAAAAGAAAGAGCTAACTGTTTCCTTTACAGAAATCCAAAGCTTTATAAGGAATCATTTTAATTTTAGTAGTTGATTATCTTTATGTTTTTATCTGAAAATAGTTACTAAAGAATGTTCTCTGCTGTACCAGAAAACCACAGGTTCTGTGTCCAGATACCCATTAATAATAAACTGTGTTTTACCTTGATGTTTGTTTGTTTGTTAGTTTGTTTGTTTGTTTCAAGAAAGGATTTTTCTGTATAGCCCTGGCTGTCCTGAAACTCACTCTCTAGACCAGGCTGGCCTCTAAAACTCTGAAATTGGCTTGCCTCTGACACCCAATTCCTGGGATTAAAGGCATTCAACACCACTCCATGTTAACAAGACCTTGCTGATATTAGCATGACATAACTATCACCTGGGAGGATCTGCGAGTGCATGACAAATATGGGGAGGGGGAGCACTCTCAACCAACAATCGAAATGAGCACAAGGTCCCCAATAGAAGAACTAGAGAAAGAACCCAATGAACTGAAAGGTTTTGCAGAGTCATAGGAGGAACAACAATATGAAACATCCAGTATCTCAAGGGCTCTCTGGGACTTATCATCAACCAAAGATTATATATGCAGAGAGCCGTGGGTCCAGATACATGTGTAGCAGAGTATGGCCTTGTTGCACATCAAAGGAAGGAGATGACCTAGGTCCTGAAAAGGCTAGATAGCCCAGTATTGGGGAATGGGTTAGGGGATTTTTTGAGAGGGGGAACCTGGAAAGGGGACATTTAAAATGTAAATAATCATTTAATAAATATAAATAAAGAATATACCTAATAAAAAGACATTTCTTCAAAATCTGTACTATTTGTCACTATGTTATACAGCATAATTTAAAAAAAAAAATGTGTAAACCTATAAGGAAATTTGCTTTTGATTTGTGTTTAGTTCTGCTCAAAGGATACACGGGTTGAGACTGTTGATCTTTGATTCATACAGTTTAGGTAAATTTACACATTTTTTATGAGTATTAACTGTGATCAAAGCCTTGATGATGTATCTTTAGTAAATAAAAGTTTGAATTCAGGCTGTCCTTGGTCATTAAACTTTAGAACAATTAAGCTGAAAGATAATTTTGTTTAAGAACAAATAATGCTAAAATAATCAGGGAACAGAGAAGGTACCTAAACTAGCATCTGGAACCTATGACTGACACTGAGTCACTATTGAGGCAGTTCTATGGTCATCCCTGCCTTTCTCAGTAACCTCTTTATCCTGAGGTTTCACCTCAGCAAAGTGGAAAAATGGACTTTGTATTTTTTGTCTATGACTATTTCCTGATGACATTATGACTTTGGTGGACCAAGAAGGCTGAAATGCTAGTCAATGGCTGGACAATGGGTACTTATCACAAGTATCTGACTTGTTGATCCAGCTGAAAGACAGGGGCAATCATCTGGGCTAGTCTGGTTAACATCAGCTTTCAGCAAGTCAGATTTCAACACTTCCATAGGTGATATTTGAACTGAGTCTTTCAGCCAAATGAAAATCAGCTGAGACAAATATAGACTAAGGATAGATATTAAAATATTCTGGTAATTGATGAAGCTAAGGAATCCCAAGAAAAAGCAAAAATCTCATTCACATGAACAGGAAAGTGTACTTTATATAGTCCTTTTGATCTGTGGTGGGTTGATCCAAATATTATGACTCTTTTATCTCTTAGGGTTTATATGAACTTTAGTTAATAAAATGATGTACTTAGTCTTCACTACTAAACTGAATTCCAAATTCTAGAAAAAAAGCAGATTACAGGTGTCTGAGAGTGTTAGTCATGGTGAACTTAGCTCAACACCTCCAGCTGAGCTGTTTCTACAGGTTTCCTGAGGGTAGAACATCCTGTGGCTTAGCTTGATTCTTGTTTTTCCACCTGGTGTGGTAGGGACTTCCCAGGTGCCTGATTTATGACTATGATTGTTTATTGCTACTGTTTTACATGGACTCTAGTAGATATTGCTGATCCTTTAGTAATGCTTTGGCATTCTCTGCACCAGAATGACCTGAGTCTATGTTTTCTGTTAATCCCCCAGTCCAATGCCCAATATTTTGTACAATGGCAGCACTGGCGCTGACAAGTGGAGCTTCCGGCAAGATTGGGAAAGGAAGAGATCCTGATGGGATCGTTCCAAGAAAAGCCAGCCGGTGAAAGGAAGAGGAACATATTGGGGAATATATGGTGCAAGAAAAAAAGTTGAATTAAGACCTGCATCAAGCAAAGTAAGTACAGAATCGCACCATGGGGACAAGTTCCACCTTACAATTAGTAGATCAACTTGTAGATTTGCTTAAGTAAAAGGTTACTGGAATTAAGGTTAAAACAGCTAGGGTGTGACAACAAATTGGGATGGTGAATTTTATTAGGCAAATTGTCCACAGTCTAGAACTACATCAGGAGAGAAGGATAGGGAATAAAATAAAATAAAAAAGAGTAAAACAAAAAATAAAAAAGAAACCGATTTTAGAAACACGAGAAAGAGAAGGAAAATGGATTTTAAACCACTCCTAGGGACAAGGGGAAACCTGAAGACATCCTGTTTCCTCTATGGACCCTACTGGAGATAGTCTTAGCACTGGTTACAAGTACTCTTTCCTCTCTATGTATTGTTTGTCTTTGGTGCACTAATTTGTCCACATGTCAATTTGGGTGGTTTTGTTTCATTGTCTGAATGACTGTTGTTCTATGTTTCATGTTGAAAAGAAAAGTTGGTAAAAACCTTATCTGCTGGTGGTCTCTCTCTTGATCCAGTCTCGGTATACACAGCAGAGTCTGATTTAAGGTGCCCCACATTCAACTAGGAGTCAAGCACAGCTGGAGAAAAGCTGCTTATAAAAGGGCCAGCAGCATCTCATGTTCTAGGACAAGTAGGATGATGGTTATTTGTCCTAGAGAAAGCTCTGCAATTGTGATTATTGTGTCCAAAGTGCTTTTTCTCTTGAAATTACAGCGAGAAAGAAAAATGTTTGGTGAAAATTTATAATTTGTGTAGTAGCTTCATTTTCCTTTCTCATTGGTCTTAAAGGTATAAATATGTTTTGCATGTCTTGACTATAGAGTATTGGCTTATAAGTTATTGGGCATGATTAAAATTATGACATTGGTAAAAAAAAGTTCGTTTAAAACTTATGACTCAGGGTTGGAGTTATCTTAAACAACAACATGTAGCATGACCCAATCCAGGAAAAAAAGGGCTCTAAAGATACTTCTAAATTGGCATAATACTTTGTGTAATTTTTATCCTAGAAATTAGATTTATAAGGGATAAGATTTAAAACAATGTCTCTTTAATCAGTTCTTATAAGTCACACTGTCATGCATTTAAACATAAGAACTGGCACACAAACTTTGTAATATGAAAGTAATGCATTTGCCATTTATTTTAAAGAGAATAGATTTTTTAAATTTGGGTTTTGCTTTCCAAAGTTGTAGTTATGCTCTAATATTGCAAGAGAAACTTAAGAATTACAGTTAACAACTGCCAGTGTACCATTGACTGCAATTTGCAGTCTGATAGAATGCTCACAATTCTTAACTCACCCATATTTTGTAATTAACATGATTTCAAGAAAGATAAAAGTTAGAAAACAGATGTGGCCAGTATAGTCCTATTGTCACTTTTTAAAAGCTTTATTGGATACACTGGTAGAAACAAAATTTGACTCCCCAAGATTGAAAAGATGATTTCATTGGAAATTTATTTGGTATCAAACAGGCTCCTTTTGAACTGTTTTAAAAATTTGTAGATAAGACTTATAAAAACAGCTACTAGAATTTTTCCAAGAACCCTCAAAGTACAGGCTCCTTTTGTAACTCGACCCTCATACAAATGGGGTCTGGTTGCAGGTTACTGCCCTACAGGACAGGTAGATATTGGGCCTGGAAACGGGCAATAGGCTCAGATTAGAAAATAATTTACATTTGAGTAAATGCCAAGCTCAGAGCTGCCTCAATGGAGGCTTTTGAGGCATTGCTTTTGTCTTGCAATTCCAACCTAGGGAGATTCAAGCCAAAAACAGCATTGTTGAAATATCTATCCAGGTGTGGTTCAAAATACAGTTCAAATTTAAGATCTCTGAAAGGGTAATAAGGCTATGGAGGACTTATGAAGGCATTAAAATCTGGCCTGCCTACTCCATACAAAATTATTATGGATTCAGAAGATTGTTTTTTTGCTTTGCTTCCTGATAATTGTAAAATATTCATTGGCTAAGACATTGCTCTAAGCTTTCCACAGGAGGACTTAAACCTCTGTTCTCAAGGTGGATGCAAATTCACTGCAAAAGACAAATAATTTTACAGATAGAAGATAAGGCTACTATAATCTGTTGTTTATATTATATGTCCATAGCCATTCCTTGTCAAAGGGAGCATTAATGCAGAGTTACCCCTTTTCATTTCCAAGTAAAGTTTTAACATCCTACACTAAAGCTGTTGGTTTGATGATAAAGTATTGTTGGATAGAATATTTTGCAAAGAATGTCTTAAGAACCTGATGAAACATTTTTCCTTGTTGCAGTCAGCTATCAAACTGGACATGACAGAGTATTGATACTTGGCCTATTAAATGATAAGCCTTTTAGGAAAAATTGATAATTGTTATCTAAGTGACAATTTGATAATTAGAGAACTATTTATGTTTTATTAAAATCGTAATAGGAGTTATTTAGATAGAACTTGATTTTTTGGTTCCTTTCTTGTTATTTGCAATGTTTCATTGAATACTAAACCATGCATTTTAGCCCCATTCTTTTTTGTAGTTTGAAAAGTCTCTAATGAACAGGAAGAAGACAAGAAGTTGAATTGTTCTAACAGATTAGGTGTATTGACTAATTGCTGAGTGTATGAAGATGCTTGTGTGGTTTTGAGAATTCCTGGAATTGTGTCTATGCCTCTAAATGATGAAGGGAGAATCCCTGTTACCTTGTTTTGCAATGAGAGACTTTGGCATTACTGCTGCCCCTGATTAGAGAATAGGCTGGATCCATGACACTAGGGCTTTTGGCTCATGGAACTGCTGCATTGGGATTGTTCCTTCTTTGCCATATGCACAAGCAACAAAATCAGTTCAGAGCAGTAACTGAACAAGTGCTTATGTCTTTGGCACAGGATAATCCATCTGCTCAAATTTGGCTCATCCTTTATCGTGAATAGTAGGATATGACAGGCTAATTCTTTGTAGTCCACAACAACCTAAGACAGGAGCTCTGGAACTGGCAGAGATTCCCAGAGATGAGTAATGGGAGTTTGATGGAAGGTGACCTAAGACAGATGCTATTCCTTTATATAAAATAAAAAGGGGGACCTGCTGGGCATCAGTAAGCTTAGCTCAATGCCCCCAGATGAGCTGTTTGCACAGGTTTCCTGAAAGTGGAACATCCTGCCGCTTACCTTGCTTCCTGTTTTCTCACCTGTTATGGTAATTCCCAGGTGCCTGACGTATGACTATGATCATTTTTCCCTTTTGTTTTTCCTGGCTTCTAGTATATATTACTGTTCCTTCACTAAATCTTTGGCATTCTCCTTACCAGAAGTCCCTAGTCTGTGTTTTCTGTTAATCCCCCAGCCTACACCTGGTATTCTGTACCATAGCAGTGCAGGCAATGTTATGAGAGACAATAGAAGTACACTCATACCTTTGAGATAGTGAAATCTATACAGTTGGAGTAAAAAAACAGAACAATGTTTCCTCAGTCCAGAAAACTTTATATACAGATTCAATAGAGATATGTTTAGTGTGGTAAGAAACACCTTTAAGTCTGCATTCAGAAGACAAAAAAGGGAATTTGACACCTTGAGCTCTTAACAGAATTGTAAGCATCAAGTGCTCCATTAGCTTTTCAGAATAGCACTGATAAATGTTAAAATTCTGAACTTTAAAATAACATTACCACATATGGGGAATATGAAACATTTCCAGTTATATAAATTTTGAAATTATTTTTATACCTTTATAACATGTATTTATATACCATAAAATACCTTTTTAGACCTTCTAATTTTTATAACTTGCATTTATCAATCTGAAAACATCTTCCATCTGAAATCATTTTCCTATCATAATTCAATTTCTTAATATCCCCTGATCTTTTTTTTTAATTTTTATTTTCTATATTCTATGTTTACATTCCAAAGACTTTCCCCTTTCCCAGTTTCCCCACTCCCTATGTCCCATACTTCCTCTCCCCCCAACTATTCCCCAATCATTCCCCCTCCCCCCACGGTTTCTCTACAAAACTGGATCCAATCTTTACAGGCCCAGGGTCCTCTCCTTTCTTCTTGGGAATCATTTGACTTGCTAATTGTGCCTTGAGTATTTAGGGCTTCTGGGCTCATTAATATCCACTTATCAGTGATTGCATTTCATGTGTATTTTTTGTGATTAGGTTAGCTCTCTCAGGATGATATTTTCCAGTTCTAACCATTTACCTACAAATTGCATGAATTCATTATTTTTAATTGCTGAGTAGTATTCCATTGTATAAATATACCACATTTTCTGTATCCATTCCTCCTTTGAGGGATATTTGGGCTCCTTCCAATTTCTGGCTATTATAAACAAGGCTGCTATAAACATAGTGGAGCATGTGTCTTTATTGTATACAGGGGAATCCTCTGGGTATATGCCCAGGAGTGGTATGACAGGGTCCTCTGGAAGGGATATGCCCAATTTTCTGAGGAACCGCCACACTGATTTGCAGAGCGGTTTTACCATTTTGCAATCCCACCAACAGTGGATGAGTGTTCCTCTTTCTCCACATCCTCGCCAGCACTTGTTGTCTCTTGAGTTTTTAATCTTAGCCATTCTGACTGGTGTGAAGTGGAATCTCAGGGTTGTATTGATTTGCATTTCCCTAATGACTAATGATGTTGAACATCTCTTAAGGTGTTTCTCAGCCATCCGAATTTCTTCTGGTGAAAATTCTTTGTTTAGCTCTGTACCCCATTTTTTGATAGGGTTATTTGGTTCTTTGGGGTCTAACTTCTTGAGTTCTTTGTATATATGGGATATTAGCCCTCTGTCAGATGTGGGGTTGGTGAAGATCTTTTCCCACTTTGTTGGTTGTCGTTTTGTCCTTCTGACAGTGTCCTTTGCCTTGCAGAAACTTTGTAATTTTATGAGGTCACATTTATCAATTCTTGATCTTAGAGCATAAGCTATTGGTGTTCTGTTCAGGAACTTTCCCCCTGTGCCTATGTCCTCCAGGGTCTTCCCAAGATTCTTTTCTAATAGTTTCAGCGTGTCTGGTTTTATGTGGAGGTCCTTGATCCACTTGGAGTTGATCTTAGTGCTAAGAGATAAGAGTGGGTCAATTCGCATTCTTCTGCATGTTGACCTCCAGTTGAACCAGCACCATTTGTTGAAGAGGCTATCTTTATTCCACTGGATGGTTGTGGCTCCTTTATCAAAGATCAAGTGACCATAAGTCTGTGGGTTAATTTCTGGGTCTTCAATCCTATTCCATTGATCCACTTGCCTGTTGCTGTACCAATACCATGCAGTTTTTAACACAATTGCTCTGTAGTACTGTTTAAGGTCAGGGATATTGATTCCTCCAAAAGTCCTTTTATTGTTGAGAATAGTTTTAGCTATCCTGGGTTTTTTGTTGCTCCAGATGAATTTGAGAATTGCTCTTTCTACTTCTATGAAGAAATGAGTTGGGATTTTGATGGGGATCGCATTGAATCTGTAGATTGCTTTTGGCAAGATGGCCATTTTTACTATATTGATCTTGCCAGTCCAGGACCAAGAAATATTTTTCTATCTTCTGAGGTCTTCTTCGATTTCTTTCTTCAAGGACTTGAAGTTCCTGTCATACAGATCTTTCGCTTGTTTGGTTAGAGTTACACCAAAGTACTTTATGTTGTTTGTGGCTATTGTGAAGGGTGTTATTTCCCTAACTTCTTTCTCAGCCTGCTTGTCCTTTGAGTACAAGAAGGCTGCTGATTTGCTTGAGTTAATTTTATAACCAGACACTTTGCTGAAGTTGTTTATCAGCTGTAGAAGTTCTCTGGTGGAGTTTTTTGGGTCACTTAAGTAAACTATCATATCATCTGCAAATAATGATAGTTTGACTTCTTCCTTTCCAATTTGTATCCCTTTGACTTCCTTATGTTCTCTAATTACTCTCGCTAGGACTTCAAGTATTATATTGAAAAGATATGGAGAGAGAGGGCAGCCTTGTCTAGTCCTTGATTTTAGTGGGATTGCTTCAAGTTTCTCTCCATTTATTTTGATGTTGGCTACTGGTTTGCTGTAGATTGCTTTTACTATGTTTATGTATGGGCCTTGAATTCCTGCTCTTTCCAAGACTTTTACCATGAAAGGATGCTGATTTTTTTCGAATGCTTTTTCAGCATCTAATGAGATGACCATGTGGTTTTTTCTTTTAGTCTGTTTATGTAATGGATTACATTGATGGATTTCCATATATTGAACCATCCCTGCATCCCTGGGATGAAGCCTACTTGATGATGGTGAATGATCGTTTGATGTGCTCTTGGATTCGGTTGGCAAGAATTTTATTTAGTATTTTTGTATCGATATTCATAAGAGAAATTGGCCTGTAGTTCGCTTTCTTTGTTGGATCTTTTTGTGGTTTAGGTATTAGCGTAATTGTGGCTTCAAAGAATGAGTTGGGCAGTATCCCTTCTTTCTCTATTTTGTGGAATAGTTTGAAATGTATTGGTGTTAAGTCTTCTTTGAAGGTCTGGTAGAATTCTGCACTAAAACCATCTGGTCCCGTACTTTTCTTCATTGGGAGGCTTTCTATAAGCCCTTCTATTTCTTTAGGGGTTATGGGACTATTTAGCTGATCTATTTGATGCTGATTTAATTTTGGTATTTGGTATCTGTCTAGGAAATTGTCCATTTCCTCTAGATTCTCCAGTTGTTTTGAGTATATACCTTTGTAGTATGATCTGATGACCTTTTGAATTTCCTCAGTTTCTGTTGTTATGTCTACCTTTTCATTTCTAATTTTGTTAATTTGTATACTGTCTCTGTGTCCTTTGGTTAGTCTGGCTAAGGGTTTATCTGTCTTGTTGATTTTCTCAAAGAACCAGCTCCTGGTCTTGTTGATTCTTTGTATGGTTTCTTTGTTTCTATTTGATTGATTTCAGCCCTGAGTTTGATGATTTCTTGTTTTCTACTCCTCCTGGGTGAATTAACTTCTTTTTCTTCCAAGGCTTTAAGGTGTGCCGTTAAGCTGCTAGTATATGCTCTCTCCAGTTTCTTTTTGATGCACTTAGAGCTATGAGTTTTCCTCTTAGCACTGCTTTCATTGTGTCCCATAGATTTGGGTAGGTTGTACCTTCATTTTCATTGAATTCTAAAAAGTCTTTGATTTCTTTTTTTTATTTCTTCCTTGACCAAGGTGTCATTGAGTAGAGTATTGTTCAGTTTCCAAGTGTATGTGGGTTTTCTGTTGTTTTTGTTGCTATTGAAGACCACTCTTACTCCATGGTGATCTGATAGGAGGCATGGGATTAGCTCGATCTTCTTGTATTTGTTGACATCTGTCTTGTGACCAATTATATGGTCTATTTTGGAGAAGGTACCATGTGGTGCTGAGAAAAAGGTATATTCTTTAGCTTTAAGATGAAATGTTTTATATATATATATATATATATATATATATATATATATATATATATATATATATATCTGTTAAATCCAATTGGTCCAGAGTTTCAATTAGTTTCACTGTGTCCCTGTTTAGTTTCTGCTTTCCTGATCGGTCCATTGAGGAGAGTGGAGTGTTGAAGTCACCCACAATTATTGTGTTGGGTGTAATGTGTGTTTTATCTTTAGTAAGGTTTCTTTTACGAATGAGGGTGCCCTTGCATTTGGAGCATAGATGTTCAGTATTGACTGCTCTTCTTGGTGGATTTTCCCTTTGGCCAGAAAGAAGTGACCTTCTGAGTCTCTTTTGATGATTTTAGGTTGGAAGTCAATTTTATCTGATATTAGAATGGCTATTCCAGCTTGTTTCCTGAGACCATTTGCCTGAAAAATTGTCTTCCAGCCTTTTACTCTAAGGCAGTGTTTGTCTTTAACACTGAGATATGTTTCCTGTATGCAGCAAAATGTAGGGTCCTGTGTCCGTATCCAGTCTGTTAATCTATGTCTTTTTATTGGGGAATTGAGTCCATTGATGTTAAGAGATATTAAGGAATAGTAATTATTACCTCCAGACATTTTTGAAATTATATTTATTTATTTTATTTATTTATTTTTTATATTTGAGAGGTTATCTTCTTTTGGGTTTGATGAGAGGAGGTTTCTATCTTGCTTCTTCCCGGGTGTAGTTTCTGTCCTTGTCTAGGTGTTTTCTCCCTATTATTCTTTGTAGGACTGGATTTGTTGAAAGGTATCGTGCAAATTTGGTTTTGTCATGGAATACCTTGATGTCTCCATCTATGGCGATTGAGAGTTTTGCTGGGTAAAGTAGTTTTGGCTGAAGTTTGTGTTCTCTTGGAGTTTGCATGATATCTGCCCAGGATCTTCTAGCTTTCATGGTCTCAGGTGAGAAGTCTGGTGTTATTCTGATAGGTCTTCCTTTATAAGTTACTTGGCCTTTTTCTCTTGCTGCCTTTAATATTCTTTCTTTGTTTAGTACATTTGGAGTTTTGATTATTATGTGAAGGGATGTATTTCTGTTCTGATCCAGTCTGTTTGGGGTTCTATATGCTTCTTGTATATTCATGGGCATCTCTCTCTCTCTTTAGGTTGGGGAAGTTTTCTTCCATAATTTTGTAGAAGATATTTGCTGGCCCTTTAACTTGTAAATCTTCACTCTCATCTATACCTATAATCCTTAGCTTTGGTCTTCTCATTGTGTCCTGGATTTCCTGGATGTTTTGGATTACAGCCTTTTTGCATTTAGTATTTTCCTTGACTGTTGAATCAATGGTTCCTATGGTATCTTCGGCTTCTGATATTCTGTCTTCTATCTCTTGTATTCTATTGTTGATATTTGCATCTATGGCCCCTGACTTCTTCCCAAGGTTTTCTATCTCCAATGTTATCTCCCTCTGCGATTTTAGTTGTTTCTACTTCTGTTTTTAGTACCTGGTTGGATATGCTCAGATCTTTCGCTTGCTTGATTGTGTTTTCATGTATTTCTTTAATAGATTTTTGTGTTTCCTCTTTCATAGCTTCTACTTGTTGGCCCACATTCTTCTGTATTTCTTTAAGTGATTTTTTGTCTTTCTTCCTTATTGTCTTCTTCTTTATGATCCATCTTCTCCTGCATTTCTTGAAGTGATTTTTGTATTTGCCTTTTAAAGGCTTCTAACTTCTGATCCATTTTCTCCTCTATTTCTTTACGAGATTTTTCTATGTGTTCAGCTACCAGCATGATGACCAGTGATTTTATATCCAAGTCTTGTTTTTCTGGTGTTTTGGGGTATCCAGGGCTTCCTGTTGTTGGCGAACTGGGTTCAGATGCTGTCATGTTGCCTTGATTTCTGTTAGTGATGTTTCTTCATTTACCTTTTGCCATCTGTTTATTTCTGGTGTTAGTTGGCCTTGTTGTCACTGGCTGGTGTTTGAATCTCCCGTGAGTCTGGACTCACCTGTTCTTTCTCTACTGGTGGTTATGCATGACTGCTGCTCAAAGGGATCACAAGCTGGCTGCCACCAGCTGCCTTGGTGCATGGCCTGAGATTACGGGGAAGTGTGGTGAAGTGCAGCAGAGCCTTGGCGGGCACAGCTGCGCCTGCCTGGCAGCAAGGGCGTAGCAGATCCCCCTGCGTGTGGTAGCCCCTTATGGAATCTGTCTACCTGCGCCTTTCCAGCCATGTCCTGGTTGCAATATGGTGGCCTGCCGCTATCGCTTGTCCAGGGTCCTTGGAGCTGGGTGCCTCCGGCTCCCTCGATGCATGGCCTAAGGTCGCGGGGTATGCAGCAGAGCCTAGGCGGGCACTGCTGTGCCTGCCTGGTGGCGAGAGCCTAGCAGATCCCCCCCCACGCTGTAGTCCCAGATGGAATCTTTCTACCTGCACCTTTCCAGCTGTGTCCTGGTTGCAATATATATCCCCTGATCTTTATCATTTGCATAATCAACCTTGATCATTTTGTAAATCTTTAAATAATTTAAAGCAATTATATTGTAAGTCCATATTCACATAAATATGTGTATATATATATATATATATATATACACATATTTATGTGTGTGTATGTGTGTGTGTATGTATAATTATTTATTTTCAGACCCATTCAGGTCAATAACCTTAATCATGAGGAAAATGCAAATAAAAACAACATTGAGATTCCACCTCATCCCAGTCAGAATGGCTAAGATCAAAACCTCAGGTGACATCAGATGCTGGCAAGTATGTGGAGAATGAGAAACACTACTCCATTGCTGGTGGAATTGCAAGGTGGCACATCTACTCTGGAAATAGTTGGCAGTTTTTCAGAAAATTAAACATAATCCTACCTGAGGACCAATACCACTCCTGGGCATATACACAGAAAATTTTCCAACATGTAATAAGGGTACATGTTCCAGTTTGTTCATATCAGCATTATTTATAAAAGTCAGAAGCCGAAAAGAACCAAGATGTCCCTAAACAGAATAATGGATCCAGAAAATGCAGTACATTTAACTAATGGAGTAGTACTCAGCTATTAAAAAAACGAATTCATGAAATTCTTAGGCAAATGGGTGGAACTAGAAAATAACATCCAGTGTAACATAACCAAATCACAAAGAGCACACATGATATGTACCCACTGATAAGTGGACATTAGCCCAGAAGCTCCTAATACTTAAGATATGATTTACAGATGACATTAAACTCAAGAGGAAGGAAGATCACAGAGGTGGTGGTTCAGTCCTTCTTAGAAAGGGGATCAAAATACTCACAGGAGAAAATATGGAGACAAAGTTTAGAGCAGAGACTGAAGGAAAGGCCATCTAGTGACTGTCCTACCTAGGAATTTATCCCATGTACAGTAACCAAATCTTGACACTATTGTGGATGCCAAGCAATGTAAGGAGCCTGATATAGCCATTTCCTGAGAAGCCATTCCAGAACCTTACAAATATGTTCATGAGGATTGCAGATCCTCATAGTCAACCACTGGACTGAGCTCGGGGTCCCCAACATGGGAGTTAGAGAAAAAGACTGAAGGAGCTGAAGGAGTTTGCATGCCGATGGGAAGAAAAATAATATCAACCAACCCAAACCCCTATATTTCCTATGGACTAAGACACATTGCTCTGGCTGCATGTGTAGCATCAATGTGAGGTGAGATCCTTTGTCCTCTGAAGGCTTGATAGATCACTCAGTGTAGGGGAATTGAGGGCATAGAGTTGGGATTGTGTGGGTGGTGAAGGAAAAGTCTCATAGAAACAGGGGAGGGGAGATGGGATAGTAGGTTTCAGGGAGGGAAGACTGGGAAAAGGAATAACATTTGAAATGTAAATAAAGAAAATACCCAATAAAGCTTAAAATAATTATTTGTATTTTAATTTTGTATCCTATTACTTAGCTTAATGCATTTGTAAATTATAATAACTTTCTGTTCCAATCTTTATTATCTTTTATGAATAAATTCATCCACATTCAGATACATGTATTTTGACTTCTTCCTTTCAACTTTCCATGCCTTAATCTAACTCATTTTTTGTATTGGTTTAATTTGGTATCATGTATTATATTTCATATGTATGGAGAGAGTTTCCATACTAGTCTTGTTCCTGATTTTATTAAAAATGCATTGAGTTCCTTTTTAGTTATATTGATGTTGGTTGTGGGGTTACTCTAAATTGCTTTTATTCTATCAGGTATCATTTTTATGAACAAGCCTTTATTTTGCTGTGTGATTTATTCTTTGCAGAATTTAGTATCTTCTCTTTATTCTATATGCTTCATGTTTTATTAGGTATCATACAGAGATTATTTCCTATTCATTTATATTTGAAAATCTACATGCCTCTTAACTCATGTTAGAAATCTTGCTTAAGTAGAGCAACTCTGGAAATCAGTTTGTTGGTTCCTCATAAAATTAGACAGTACTGCTAAGGACCCAGCTCTACCACTCCTGGGCATATTCCCAGAAGATGCTCCACTATGCAATAAGGACACAAGCTACACTATGTTCATAGCAGTCTTATATATGATAGTCAGAAGCTGTAAGCAACCCAGATGTCCCTCAGCAAAGGAATAGATACAGAAAATTGGTACATTTATACAGTGGAGTACTACTCAGCCATTAAAAATAATGAATTCATGAAATTCTTATTTTTATTTTCTATATTCTTTGTTTACATTCCAAATGCTTTCCCCTTTCCAGAAACAATGTGTGGAGCATAGACTGAAGGAATCACTGTTCAAAAACTTTGCCATCTGGGGATGCATCTCCTTTACAGTCACCAAAACCCAGATACTACTGTGGTTGCATACAAGTACTTGCTGACAGGAGCCTGATATAGCTGTCTCCTGTGAGGCTCTGCCAGTGCCTGACGTATACAGAGGTGAATGTTCTCAGCCAAGCATTAGACTGAGTACATAGTCCCAAACAGAAGAACTACAGAAAGGACTCAAAGAGCTGATGGGTCCTGCAACCCCATAGGAGGATCCATGTGAATCAACCAGTAACCATAGAGATCTCTGGGACTGAACCACCAACCAAAGAGTACACATGGAGGGACACATGGCTACAGCTGCATATGTAGCAGAGGCTGGCCTTATTGGACATCAATGGGAGGAGAGTCCCTTGGTACTGTGAAGGCTCGATGCATCAGTGTAGAGGAACGCCAGGGCAGGAATGGGTAGGTTGGTGTGCAGTGGGAGGGGGAATGGAATAGGGGTTTTAGGAGGGGTAACCAGGAAAGAAGGTAACATTTAAAATGGAAATAAAGAAAATATCTAATAAAAAAAGAAATCTTGCTTAAACTGGAGAATTTTTCTATGATTGTGTTGAAGATACCTTCTGTGCCTGAATTTAATCTGACACTTTTCTTCAATGACTATGATTCAAAGTATTGATTTTTATACTATTTAATAATTTCACCATGTTTTATTATTGTGGTTTGTTTTGTGGTTTGACATTGAATGAGTGATTCAAATACTCTACCTTGTCTTCAACACTTGATAGTTTCACTTCCTGTTGACCCTTTCTGCTGGTGAGTCTTTTCTCAAATATTATTTTAATTAAATTATATGGTTCTAGTGGAAATACTTTCTACCAGTGTGGAAATCAATATAAAGATCTGTCAAACAACTAAAACTAAATATATCCTAATGATATTATTACTGAGCATTTATTCAGAAGACTCCAACCTGATATCATGGAGATATTTTAACAACAGTCTGCTGCACTGTCCAGAAAATTTAAGCTATGAAACCAACCTAGGTCTCAAATAGAAATAAAGAAAAAATCTGTTATATATACAATATTAGACTGTTTAAACTATTTATTCTATACAAAAAAATGTTACTATGCAGAAGATCAAAAATAATTACTGGAAAAAGCTAGGAAAATGGGAAGTGATAGTAAAGTCTAGGGAGATATGTGTTCAAATCACTGACAATCATTATTTTAAAAGTTATTATGTAACCTGATATCAAGTACAATGCATATATTCCTAGAGTATAACAGTAAAAATCTTCATCATGCCTAAAATTTTATCATTAATAAACATAAAATCACATTTGTATACTTATTAGTGGGACATAGGTTTTTCAGATTTTATTTGTTTTTCATTAACTCCTGTCCTACATCTGACTGTTTCACATCACATAACTTCTCTCTAACCCCTGTCTCAACGTGGATGACCCCACCACACACACCACAAGAACTCTAAACACCCTGGAGCTCTAGTCATTTTAGGGTTCAGTGAATCATCTCTAAATGATCACAGACCCAGCAGTACTCTTCTGTAGGTGTGTTGTTGACTTCATATCAGCTGGTGTATGTTGCCAGTTTGGTGGTTCAATGTTTGAGAGATCTCGGGAGTACAGATTAATTGAGACTGCTTGTCCTCCTACAGGATCACCCTTCTCAGCTTCTTTCAGCCTTCCCTAATTGAACAACAGGGATCAGCTCTTTCTGTCGATTGTTTGGATACAAGAATCTACATCTGTCTCATCTGCTTGTTGGGTCTTCTGAAGTACAGTCATGCCAGGCCCCTTTTTGTGTACACTCCATAGCCTCATTCATACTGGCAGACCTTGGGACCTCGCATTAAGCTGGATTCTACTTTGGACATGTTGCTGGGCCTTCTTTTCCTCAGGGTCCTCTCCATCTTCATTCCGGTAATTATTTCAGACAGGGACAATTATGTTTCAGTGTTGTGACTGAGGTATAGACCCCTCTCCCTCATTTGATGCTCTGTCTTCCTTTTGGAGGTGGGCTCTATAAGATCTCTCTGCCTACTGTCAGGCATTTCATCTAAGGTTCCTCCCTTCAGGTCTTGAGAGTCCTTCACCTCCCAGGTCTCTGGTGCATTCTGGAGGTCCCTCCTAACCTCCTATCTCCCAAAGTTGCCTATTCCAATTCTTTCTGCTGGCCCTCAAGTCTTCGGTCCATTTCTATCACCCAATACCAAATCAAGTTCACGTCTCCCCTCCAGTCCCCTGCTCTGTCCACATTACTACCTGTTCCCTCCCTCCGCACTTATGATTGCTTTGTTCCCCCTCCCAAATGGGACTGAGATATCTTGACTTGGGAACTTCATCTTGTTGAACTTTTTGGGCTCTATGGTCTGTATCTTGGGTACTCTCTACTTCTCTTTCTTCCTTCCTTCCTTCCTTTCTCCCTTCCTTCCTTCCTTTCTTTTTCTTGGCTAACATCCACGTATTATTGTGTACATACCATGCATGTCATGTTGTGTCTGTGTTTCCTAACTCAGGATAATATTTTCTAGTTCCATCCATTTGCCTACAAAACTCAGGATGCCCTAATTCTTAATAGCTGAGTAGTATTCCATTGTGTAAACGAACCACATTTTCAACATCCATTCTTCTGTGGTGGGACATGTGGGATGTTTCCAGCTTCTGACTATCACAAATAAGACTGTTTGGACATAGTGGAACACATAATCTTGTGCCATGTTAGAGCATCTTTTGAGTATATCATCAAGAGTGGTATAGCTGTGTCTTCAGGGAGGTAGATACATTTTCAATTTTCTGAGGAGCTTCCAGATTGATTTCCAGTGATGTTGTACCAGTTTGCAATGTCAGCAGCAATGTAGGAGTGCTCCTCATTGTCCACATCCTCTCCAAACTGTGGTTTTGATCTTAGCCATCCTGATTGTTGTAAGGTGGAATGCCAGGTTTGTTTTAATTTGCATTTCTCTGATCAGCAAGGACTTCTAATATTTCTTTAGCTGCTTTTAATCCATTACAAATTTCTCAGTTGTAAAACCTTGGTTTATGCCTATACCCCATTTTTATTGGATTTTATTGGTGTGTTTTTTGTTTGTTCGTTTGTTTGTTTTGGTGATTCGATTCTTGAGTTCTTATATCTTTTGGATATTAGCTCCTGATTGGATGTGGTGTTTTTTTGTATTTTTATAAAATAAAACAATGGCTGAATGTATATATCAAAAATTATAAATTTGTCCTTTTTTCTGACTCCTTTAAGATTTTGAAGCAATACATATCAATGCTGGGGAGGATGAGTTATATAAATACATAGTATAAAGTGTCACAATTGCATTAAAGACAACTTTAGAAATTGTTACAAGTTCTGCCTTAATGCCAAACTAAAATTTTGTGATTTAAATTTTCCTTACATATGGCAAGATCATACATGTATAAGTATATACATCCATCATTACCACTTAACCCTCACCATTTCAGTAAATCATTCATTACATGTTCTTCACACAATTTTATGTCTCTTTTGACATATCCCATTGAGTCCAATTACTGCTTCCAATATGTGCTTGAATTAGGGACAAACCATATCATTCCGAAATGCTATTAGTGGCTTCAGAATAAAAATGCAACGAGTCTCCCTTTCCAACAAGTTTTGCACTACAAAGAGATGCTCTATTAAATTCAAATGAGAAATATAAGTATCAAACTTTAAAATTACATATTCTTTCAGAAAAGTCTAGCATGTATTAATTTCATACTTATATGCTGATTAATTATGTTAAGAAAATTTTTTTTATAATCTTTACTTCTGTAATTAAATATTTTTCTCCCCTTTTTAAAAGATTTGTTTGTAATATGTAAGTACACTGTAGCTGTATTCAGACACTTTTTCTTTTCTATCTGGTCTTGCTTGCTCTTAGTCTCTCTCTATCTGGCCCAAAGATTTACTTATTTATTATATGTAAGTACACTGTAGCTATCTTCAGACACCCCAGAAGATGATATCCGATCACATTAGAGATGGTTGTGAGCCACCATGTGTTTGCTGGGATTTGAACTCAGGACCTTCATAAGAGTAGTTAGTGCTCTTAACTAGTGAGCCATCTCTCCAGCCCAATCATGATATTTTCATTTGTACCTATAGTAATAGCATTGCAATTCCAAAAATTAAAGTATATTGATTCTGGACCCATTCTTTGGTGTTTTATCATGTGCAGTACTAATTTATAATTTTGCATATTCAACAACCAGGCTGTAGTGAAACTACAACATGTAATTAAGACACAAATTGTAGTTTATACCTTGATTTACTACATGTATACATAAATTGTTGATCATTTTATGATCAGAAATTTTTACAGCTGCTACATTTTCATACCACTACAATCAGTTATGATAGCCACAGTTTTAAAACTATACATTAAGGGATCTGCCAGTTAGTTACATTACATTGTTTGTCTGACAATTTTCAGAAGAGCTTTCTTGATGTCCTTGTTCCTCAGGCTGTAGATAAAGGGGTTCATCATGGGAACCACCACGGTATACATTACTGAGGCAACCACACTTTCCCTGGAAGAATTAGAAACTGTTGATCTAAGGTAGACACCTAGACCTGTTCCATAAAATAAGCAAACAAGTGACAGGTGAGATCCACAGGTAGAGAAGGCTTTATATTTCCCTAACAGTGATGGAACTTTTAAAATTGAGGCAGTTATTTTATAGTAGGAATAAAATATTCCTGACACAGGGAGGAAACCAAGAATGATGCTTAAAAGAAACCTAGCTATATTACTAGTAAAGGTGTCAGAACAGGCAAGTTTTAGAAGCTCTGACACATCACAGAAGAAATGAGGGATTTCTATATTAGTGCAAAATGTTAGTTGTGACACCATCAAGCAGTGTACTTGTGAACTCATAACACTAATGAAAAATGAAACTATGACCAAATTTCTACACAGATGTGGGTTCAGAATGACTTGGTAGTGCAGTGGGTGGCAAATTGCCACCCATCGGTCATAGGCCATCACAGCCAGTAGTAGGTTGTCCATATTACCAAAAAGAAAGAAGAATGACACCTGAGTTAAGCAGGCTCCATAAGTTATGGAATTATTATGAGTCTGCATGTTTATCAGCATCTTGGGGACTGTGGTGCTGCTGAAGCCCATGTCAGACAATGAAAGGTTGTAGAGAAAGAAGTACATAGGGCTATGGAGGTGGGAGTCAGAGCTGATAGCCAAGATGATGAGCACATTTCCAAGAACAGTGAGCAGGTATATGAGCAGGAATAGCACAAATAAGATGGGCTGCATTTCAGGGTCTTCTGAGAGTCCAAGGAGAAGGAATTCTAAGTTACTTGTTATATTATATGACTCCATAGAGGTTGGAAATCTTTTGAAAAGAAAGAAAATGTTGTAATGAATTAATCACTATGTATTCAACTGGCTACATGCCTGTATATTTGTGATCTAGCAATTCACAATAAATCATTCATACATGAGAAGTGATTTTTTTACTTAAATTATTTATTCAGAAAAAGATTCATAGTATAGGATCTTTGCTTCTATTAGGTAGATACTTAATAAATTGAAGATGTTTAGGTCACAATCTGAATGTTGATTAGTGTTACAGTCTTTGTCTAGTAAATGTAATCAACTACACTCAATCTGAACAGCAAATGGACAATAGCAGAAAAGGAGGTAAAGAGCAAAGTAAGGAAAAGAGAAAAGAAGTAAGGAAGATAGGAAGAAAGGAAGTAGAATTGTAGAAAGAAAAGGGGAAGAAAAGGGGAGGGCAGGCAAGTGAAGGGAAGGGGAGAGGAGAAAGGAGAGCAGAGAGAAAAGGAAAAGAGAGTAGAGAAGTGGAGAGGAGAGGAGAGGAGAGAATGGAGAGGAGGGGTGGAAAGGAGAGGAGAAAAAAAGGAAAATAAACCTTTAGTAATAAAGATAGGCTCGTTATAGAGAGTAAGAGAATCCAGAATTTTTTGTCTCATATTATGACTTTGTTTTCAATTTCTGCCATCTAGGAAGAGACTACCATCAATGGCATTGCTGAAAGGTTTGAAATTATGAACTACAAAACTGTGAACTCCTTAATTTCCTTTTCTAGTAAAACTTGTCTCTCTTGGGTATTTTTAATATGAGACAAAACAGTCTATATAACAGAAAATGAAACTATAGTCACATTTCTTATTTGTGCCAATTCTTACAATCCATATTTCAATGGACAGTGTGACAAAAACTTTTTTCTATATATATCATACTCATAAACTCTAGGCAAAAATATAATGAAGAGGAAAAGAATTTCAAATGGTTACCCTATGATCACAATAAAAATTTCCCAATCAATAAATCTACACATGAAGAATGAAGTGATTTTCCCTCTATTTCATAAGAAAAATCATTATAATAAAAGAACACTATGAGTAACTTATGTAAATTTTATCTTCAAAAATTACATGACGTTACATCCTCTGGTTTAATTTTTGAGTGCACACACTAGTTCTGAGTGGGGGAAATTTGGCTCTGCAGATAGAAGAATGTCTTCTTTCAGGCACCCCATGTTGTGTTCCTACCACCCAAAACATATGGCTCATAGCTTAAATATTGGGAATTCCTATATTTTTTTGTGTCCTACCTTGGTACATAAACACAATTTGCTTTTATGCAAAAGTAAAACATATTCTCAAAATATTTCACAATTGAAAATAAAGCCTTGATTGTTGTTCTGTCAGCCTTTATTAGTGAAACAGAAATTTATATTCTAAATGTTTCACATAGCTTCTTAATTTTTAAATTTTCAAATTTTGTAACTCATGTTGAGATTTACCTGTGATTTACCTGCATATCTGTGGAAATTATCAGGTAAACTACTTTCAAATGTGCATTACTAAGGCAGGTTTGCAAATGTGAAATGATAAAAACAAAATAGCACATTTCCTATTTTCAATTTTGTTAAATATTTACAATTTTTGTTAACAGCACAAAGGTATGCTATAGATGATTCTGGAGGAGTTATAAAGCAATAATGTAAAAACGATTAAGTAATAATTTTCTTTCTCTTTATAGTTGATAAACAACATAACAAATTTCATTATGCAATACTGCAAAATATGTAATATTATACTTTGTACATATCCAGTCTCAATTACATTCCCTAGTCCTTCCTCCTGCACAGACTCTGCTGGTCCCCTTTTCTACAATCCTTTCTTTTCTCCATTCAAATCTAGAATTGAAAATAGTATGCAATAGCCATACTGATTAAATCTACTCAACAAAAACAGAGGATGACACCCAAAAATGCATTCAGTGAATTTGAGATAAAGATAGTTTGAGTAAAGATTACATTACTGAAATGAAATTTATATGAAATAATTGATATGTTCTTTTTTTGTTTGTAGAAGTATTTAGGAGGAGGTCATTTTTCAGCAGAGTGTACAATGAACTCTCCTGATGCAGATAACTCCAGATACTTCCTGATTGATAAGATTTTACTGAAGGAAATATCACAAACATGAAGACCTAACTCCAGTGTAATCCTTTTTCCTGTTTGCTTTCCCATAGTCAGTAACCCCCAGAACCTTAAATATTTGCAAAATTCTAGCCTAGATGCCTTTGAATACTCTTCATTTTTCTTTGGTTATAAGCTGTTATACAACCATATGGCTTTGATTTTTCTCTGTTTTGTTTTATTTTAACTATCGTTACTATCAATATTTCTGTCTGGGTGTGATTACAAAGGAATGTAATTCTACAACATACAAACTGATGTAAGATAATCATGCCTTCAAGTCCAGCCTCATTGATATAGTGAGACCTTTTCTCAAGTAACAAAAGAAAATGAATAGATACAAGAAAAATATACCCTTGTACAGACAGAAACAAAGTTGTCTTTCCTTGTGGTGCAATTCAGCCACTGCAGGCTTATTTAGAATACATGCAAATAACAATAAAATGAAAATATTTGTCAGCAGCAAATTGAGCACAATGAGAATAAAAAGGGGAGTGAATGGAAGCTTCATATAACAGTATTTTTCTGAGTCAAATAGTACTTTCTATTCTTTATATGACTATACTTAATTTAGTTTGTTATTTGTTCAAGTCGCAACCTGGCTGCAATAATTTTCAAATCTACTTAGAGTTATAACATCTGGAGTCAATTTGGACGACAAAAGTGAAGTGTAGTGATAATTAATATTTGCCTAATGTCACACTGGTAATGTATAACTTATGAGATTGAAAATTACACATTATTCAATTTGACTACAAGAGAATTGTTACCTAATAAAGAAATTATTGGATTAAATAAGTTAAACAAGTTAAATAATTTAAATAAGTTAATTAAAGTCTCTATAAAATGTTACTCAGTTTTCTCAAATTCATATGCTTTAAGCAGTGCTTTTGAAATATAATTAGATTTTTCCAAGTATATTCACACTTTTTTTTCATTAATGACACTAGTGTGTGTGTGAAAATGCCATATTGGTAAGGGGTCAAATTGCTTACCCTTTATTTTATATTTTAAGACAGTCTTTCACATATTTTGGGTCTCAATTGTGTAAAACTGTCAGGGTAGTCAAACCACAATATGTACCTATGTCTATTTACCTAGTTCGTTATTGACAGACACACTTCACCATTCCCATATATTTGGGATAGATGCTGGTAATTAAACTCAAGTTCTCAATGTAGCAGACATCTCACCTACTGCATCTTCTGCTAAGTTCCTTCTAAAGTTTTCTATTTCCTCAGTATAGAACCCAGTATAACATTTTTATACACACACTATCATTAATCTAAAAATGTTTGAATATACTTGGAAATTTCTAATTATATTTCAACTGTGATTTTATAGTTCCCCCTTTTTTGCAGTATATGGATGGCAAGGGGTTGTCATGAATTAGTGAAGCAATAACGGTGCAGGTAAAATAAAGAAATGTTGACAAGTTACAAATTTGTTATGAATTATAGTGTTTTAACTCTCTGATCACTCCTTAAGCCCATGTTATGGCCATTCATTTTGTAGCAGATAGAAAAATGACACCTACAGTTCTCCTATGTTTTATATCAGGAAGAGCATAATTCCTATAAATTTTTCTTTGATTGCAGAGAAGGGAAATTGTGGTTGAATTTGTAGAAAGTTGTCTGTTAGATGTACAATCATGGAGTTTTACTATTTCTATTCAACCTACTATCACAATTTTGTACCACAACACATGGTGAAAGTTACAAAAATAATGAACCCTAAATCCATGCATACAAGTATTATTATACAGACTGAGCAGGAAATATTTAGAATAAAATAGGTATGAAGTAGACATATATGCATGCAACAACAATTAATGAATGAAAGAAACCTTTAACTTGATTAAGAACGAGGAAAGCTTTATGTGTTTAGAGGGAAGAACAACAAGGTAAAACATTTTAATTATACTAAAGTCTAAAAATTTAAGAAACACAGAAGGTACGTAAGATATGCTACTAAAGTAAAATAAACATAATGATAATACATATATTGCTTTTAAGTAATAAAATTGTGTGTGTGTGTGTGTGTGAGAGAGAGAGAGAGAGAGAGAGAGAGAGAGAGAGAGAGAAATTGAATCAAATTCATAGTTTGATATTTGGAAACCCTGGGAAAATTTTTCTCTATTCATTCATATGTGCCTTTTATTTTCTACAACTTCTGGCTATGTAGTACAGGTTTGCCTTCAAATTCCAGGAAATTAGACTGACATGAATCTCAAAATCTTCCTATTTCTTCTTACAAAATGGTATTATGCCATATTTTATGTAACATGTCACTCACTGATCCTTGATATTTAGTGCCTATAATTATTATAATTAATTTTATAACCAGGTTCACAACAACTTTACTCAAGAGCAGACACTTTTGAGATACATCAATTTCATATTTTGATGAAAATATTCTTCCAGAACTTACAATAAACAAGAGAAAATAGCTAAACAGTATTTGAAAATTCCCATATTAACTGTTACAACAACTTATTAAGATTAACTAATGAAATGAACTTCTTGGCACTTTGAAATGAAACTTTTCTCATTGATACATTTCCCACTATGATCAGTTACCCCACAGAACATATCTTATTGTTCTATTAACAAAAGTGAAAATACTGCTGACTCTTTGTTCCATCATGTATAGAATCTGTACATTATTTCTTTGCAAGAATAATCATAGGTAACATACACACTTTTACACTCTTGGTGGGTATGTGATGATGGCCAAAGTACTGTTTTCAATCCTTGGTGAAACGAAATCTATCATAATACTTACCAAGCAACTGATGAGTTTGAAAGGAGAATTAAAATAAATATGTTATTTTAAGTTAAACTATTAAACTTTCGATGTGGAACATGCTGTGGAAATTTATGAGAATTTGATTCTCAATTCACAGAGACAATAAATATCCTTCAATATTTTAAAATCTCTAAGGATTAATTAGCAATAATGTACAAGATAAAGGACAAAAGTGAATACACTGAAAAGGTGTGACACTTCGTATCTCAGGATGAAAGATATTAGTATACTACTGATCTTTTACTTGTAGAAATATTACAAAGCTAAAACACATACTTGCAATTAAATGAATTCAATTCATGAAATTAATGAGATTTGATATGTGCAGTATTATTAAAGATTAATGTAGCTTGTAGAGAATTAAGTTTTCCATATAAAATATCTGGTAAAATTTATATTTTTTTCTGTTGACATCTCAAGAATAAGTTAAGTTTGATACAGTTGACAGTCATGTATTAGAGTTTTAGGTTTTATGCTCTAAAGATGTATTTATTTTATTATTTTGCATGTCATAACATGTTTTACATTTTATTTCAAATTTTATATGTTCGTTTTGTATCATATTTTTGTGATTATCATAAATTACATCATTTCTAACTTCTATTGGTTTTTCCCAATCCTTTGCTAGACCCATCATTGTTTTCTCACGAATTCATTTGTTACATGCAGGAAATATATATATATATAAAATATATATGTTCATATATATTTCTGAACACAACCCATTCTTAGAGGCCTGATACCTTTTATAAATATTTCATTAATCAATGAAGATATCAGAATTTAAAAATGGAGATGTCAGTAACCATCACAATCATTTTCTAAAATCATTTCAAACTAATTTGCATGGTATTAAAAAGTTTAATTTTTTTAAGGGTCAAACAATGCTACTGGTTTCTTGAGACTTACGAGTTTTCTTTTAAGGAGAAGACAGTGTGTCAACTGACTCTATTGATCCAATCTTGTAAAATGACCAGAAGTTATTTGGCAACGAGAATTTTTAGTATTTCGTTCCATCATTGTTGGAAAAGACATCCTAATTATTACTGGAAGGAAGCCATTAGGTTAAAGTGATGGAGAGTAGAATGAACCAGTTAATAAAAAAGTAAACATTAAGCAATGGAGTATATTCAAGTTAACAGCAATGCCCTTTATGATATTTCTGGTATATAAGCACAACACTTAAAATAACAATTATTCAGAGCTATCTCTTTATGTTTTAAGTTTCTCTTACCATGCTTACCATTATATTCTCAACTAAGTTACTTGCAGAAGAATAGGAAAATATAATCATGAACTAAGTCTTGAATCTTCTCAGATTCTATCATGCTGCATTCCAATTTATCTTCTATCAACATATTTTCTTAATGTGAATAAATATGACATTCTCTAATCATATATATATATATATATATATATATATGTATATATATATATACACACATATATATATATATATATAAAGATAAGATTGAAATATGTTTGAATGTTGATGTAGTAGGAACATGTGACACTTAAACAAACTCATTTGTTCTGAGAACTAGTGTCAAATACTATATGAATGCCAAATCAAGTCAAGCCACTGAAAGATAAGAGAGAAAAAGTTGGCATGGCAGTGACTTGCTCTGTGATTGCAACAATTTCCTACATCATTTTATGGGCATATATTCTGATAATTATACCATGTTCCATATAATCCTCTGGAAACAATGTTTGGCAGTTTCTTTTTGTGTCCTTTGTGTCTGCTTTGAACAGTTTTCATTTTTTTTACCCACTTTTTGTTCTTTTACATTTTAAAATAGAAAATAAACCCATTTTGTTAATTCTGGTGATTTTTAACTTTTCAGATACTGTTAAGGGAACATTCATCCATCCTATTAAAGATCATTTGACAGGAAAAATAAAACTATACTTTATTGTCCCAAGGTTATATGAAACACACATTGAGAAGTAATTGACTCTATTCTAAAAATAGGCAGTTTTGTGAGAAATTATTCCATGTACTCAGATGATAAAGAAAAGCTCTTTAGTTTGAGCCCAAGAAAATGCTACAAATACCAGATATTTTTAATTTACTTTTATAAGCAAAGGAACAATTAAAACACTGACTTGGACCCATTTATATTGGTAGAAAGAAAGGTTATTGAGAATCGAACTGCATGGTGATTTCTCATGGGAATGAAGAACAAAATGGCCAATAGTCACATGAACATTATTTGACAGACACTATGAAGGGAGATTGAGATAATACATGCTGCTCAGTTGTATAAAGAAACCCACCTTGTGATATCTATTTTTTTTTTTTTTGGTAAATAGAAACTGACCTCATAAGATTTGGGAGACTAGCTGAATTTTACTTTCATGTTGGCCAACAGAAGGCCTTCTATTTACCTTCTCCAACTACTTAAGTACATTGTCACCAGTACTGCCATTTGGGGGTTCCCACATTTCATCTAATAATATATCTTAGGCAGATCCATTCCACATTATAAGAGATTTGAGAAGGGCAAATTAGAGCTGGAGGTATGATATAAATGGCCTATATGTCAATGAAAAATGCTGAGATGTAGATGTTTATTCACCACTATTGACCAGCCAATACACTCCATTCCTATTACAAAGGGATTACACACAGATTTAGGCCCTGACAAATGAAGATAGATTTGATGTACAGTTAGCCATTAGGGCAATTTCTTGATCAGAGAATGTTCCTGTAAAGAACAACTGAAGTGGGAAACACAAGGTGACAGTTATTATTAATTCTTGGCCTTCCATAAAACCTAATATGGATCTGAGTCCCAAAAGGATTGAAAATTTGATAATATTAAGGTAGAGCTCTTAAGCATAGTAATTTAAAATTTAAAACATAGCATAGGAAATGTAATGTCTCAGAGACTCCCATGTTGGAAATACTGAGCTGTTGCTTATTAATTTCATAAATGATGGACACATTTTCACATACTCTCCAATTCTGACTTCAATATAACCTAGGGGTTAACCACAACTAAGCATGAATACTGTACAAGGGATAAAAAGGACACTTGTGCCACAAATATCTGGAAGGGTCCAGACCAACTCAGTTCTTGAGAAGAGAAAAGGAAAGATAAGAAGACAGGAGAATGAGTAAGCAAGCAACAGAAAGGGGTCGTAGAGAGGGAACAAAGATAGAACTAGAAAAAAGTCCAAGAAAAAGCTAAAAGTTTACAGCGCACAATCTCAAATTTCTACAGAAATGCAAAATTAGGGAAAGAAAACCAAAGCCCAGTCACTGCATTGGAAGTATTTATGTTTGGTTGCCATGGTGAGAACTCTGGGCTAAACAACAGTTACTGAGTGAAAATTGTTCATTGATTGTGGTTGTCTTACAGTGAGGTGGTCAATAATTCATTCAGCATTACAGTGAGAAAACACATATCAAACATGCGACTTTATTATATTAAGTCTTTAGTATAAAAACAGTCCCTGATCATTTACTTATTTGTGTATTTATTCATTTTTGCCTGTTTGTTTATTTTCTTACTTTATTAATTAATTCATTTTTGCTAGTTTGTTTAATTATTTACATGTTTATTTATTTATATGTGGATTTCTGTGTATTCTTGTCCATTTTTTGCTTGTTTGTTTGCTTTTGTGTTTAAATGACACACAGACATGTTCATATCAGAAAACACCTTACCAGAGTGTACTCTCTCCTTTCACCATTAGTGTCCCAAAAATTGATTTTAATTCTTAAGTTTCAGTAGTTCCACATCTACCCAATAATCTATGTTACCTGTTTAATTTTCTAAGGCATCATGAAGAGATGGAAAGAAGAAATTGCAGTGTGACATTAACAGACTACAGTCTTTATCAGCACTTGCAATGAGATGCAGCCTCTGTCCAATTGAAAATATAAACTCCTCCAAGGAGAAAGCATTGGTTTAGCCAGTCTATAGACATTTAAAAGGGGCTTGTGAAACAGGAGTTTGAGGCAGTTGTGGAGGCTATGTGATCTCTCCTTACTAAAATTATTTATTAGAGGAAAGCCAGATTATAGGAGATAGGTTGTCACTGCAAACATTCTACTCTGGTTTGGAGCTGACTGATGACTTTGAGCAACGTCAGATATAATATTACAGGTATCCTGTTTAATAACCAAGAGAACCTATTAATGCCAACCATGGTTCTTGACATTTACTGTCAATAATATTTTTTCTCAATGATGGTGTAGACATATGATCGCTAGACACATATTAATAGTGTTAGTAGACAACTGTGTATGAATCCATACCTCATAATTGTGAACTCTTATCTCATATTTTTCTGGTAACACAAGAAAGACATATACCTCTTTAGTATTTACATTACAATTTGAAAGGTTGAAAGTATCCGGGTTGTGTTGAGTCACAATTAGGGCAGCCTATTTTTCATGGCCTTGTTTCATTTTGAGGGATTAGCAAAGTTGTTTAAGGATACTGTTAAGATAACAATAATGCTGTCTTTTTTGTAACTAGGCATTACCTATAATCTCTCATAGGCTCTCTTCGAGGTGCCAAGCCTCAACTCCTTTGCATAACCCCTTCATGCCTGGGCCATCAATTGCAACTGAAGATGAACCTTCACCAATGGCTTTCTGAGGTCTCTCACAGTACCAAGCCTCATCTGCCCTTCTGGACAATTTCATGCATTCAAAACTAGTACCACCTTGGTGACTTTTACACAATCTTAGCAAATTAAGCCATAGCACAAGATCCAACCTTAGCTATTTATGGAACAGAGATTCTGTGTTCTCAAAAAACACTTTACAGAAGATTTCACCTCAATGATGGTGGTCTGTTATTTTTATTAATTTTTATTACATATTTGCTTTATTTGAATTTCAAATGTCATCCCCTTTCCTTGTACCCATCAGAAAATCACCTATCCCATCCCCATTCCCACTGCTTATAAACCCCCTCCCAATTTTCTGACCTGGCATTCACCTACGCTGGGGTATCAAGCATTCAATGTAGCAATGGCCTCTCCTCTCCTTCATGTCTGAAAAGGGCATCCTCTACTACATATGTAGTTGAATCCATGGGTCCCTTCATGGGTTCAAAGTGTTTTGGTTGGTTTTTAAGTTCCTGGGAGTTCTGGTGGTACAGGTTGGTATATATCTTAGCTCCTCCCATGGGGCTGCAAACCTCTTGAGCTCCTTGTGTCATTTCTCTAGCTCCTCCATTGGGGCCCCTATATTCAGTTCATTGTTTGGCTGTGACCTGTTGTTATTTTGTTCCCCCTTCTAAGCATAACCAAAGTATGGACACTTTTGTCTTCCTTCTTCATGACCTTCATTTGGACTGTGAATTGTATCTTTGGTATTATGAGTATTTGGGCTAATAGCCACTTATCAAGGAGTACATACCATGTGTGTTCTTTTGTGATTGTCTTACCTCACTCAGTATGGTAATTTCTAGTTCCATCCATTTGCCTAAAAATTTCATGAATTTATTATTTTAATAGCTGAGTAGTAAGTAATCCATTGTATAAATGTAACACATTTTCTGTATCCATTCTTTTTTTGAGGGACATCTAGGTTCTTTCCAGGTTTTGGTTATTATTAATAAGGCTGCTAAGAACTTAGTGGAGCATGTGTCACTATTGCCTGATGCCATCTTCAGGGTATATGCCCAGGCGTGGTATGGCTGAGTATTCAGGTAGTACTTTGTCCAATTCTCTGAGGAACAGCCAAACTGATTTCCAGACTGGTTATACAAGCTTGAAATCCCACCAACAGTTGAGGAATATACTTTTTCTCCATCCTTGCCTGCACCTGCTCTCACCTTACTTTTTGATATTAGCCATTCTGATGGTATGAGGTGGAACCTCAGTGTTGTTTAGATTTTCATTTCCTTGATGACTAAGGATATTGAACAGTTCTTTAGGTGCTTCTCAGCCATTCACTATTCTTCAGATAACAATGCTTTGTATAGCTCTGCATCCCATTTTTAATAGCGATATTTGGTTCTCTTTAGTCTAACTTCTTGAGTTCTTTCTATATATTACATATTAGCCCTTTATTGAATGAAGGGGTGGTAAAGATCTTTTCACAATTTGTTCTTAGCCCTTTTTTCCTGTTGATGGTGTCATTTGTCTTAGAGAAGATTTGTAATTTTATGAATTCCCATTTGTCTATTCATGTTCTTCAAGCATAAGCTATTAGTGTTCTAGTGGAACACTAGGAAAATTTTCTTTGTGCCATTGTGTTTGAGGCTCTTCCCCATTTTCTTTTCTATTAGTTTCAGTGTATCTAGTTTTATGTGGAGAACTTTGATCCATTTGAGCTTGAGGTTTCTATAAGGAGGTAAGAATGTAGTGATTTACATTCTGATGCATACTAACTACCATTTGAAACAGCACCATTTGTTGAAAAGGCTATTGTTTTTCACTAGATGATTTTAACTCCTTTGTCAAAGATGAAGAGACCATAGATGGATGGGTTCATTTCTGGGCCTTCAGTTCTCTTCCGTTGATCTACCTGCATGTCACTGTACCTTTTCCATGCAGTTTTTATCATAATTGCTCTGTAGTACACATTTAGGTCCAGTATTCTGATTTCCCCAGAAGTTCTTTTATTGTTGAGAATAGTTTTCAATATTCTGTTTTTTATTTTCATTCCAGATGAATCTGAGAATTGCACTTTATAACTCTCCTAAGAACTGTTAGAATTTTGGTTGGGATTGCATTGAATCTGTATATTTCTTTAGGTAAGATGTCCATTTTTGCTATATTAATACTGCCAATTCTTGAGCATGGATCTGAGATCTTCTGTTTCTTTCATCAGAGACTTGAAGTTCTTGTCATACAGATATTTCACTCGTTTAGTTAGAGTCACAGAAAGACATTTTACAGTATTTGTGACTATTGTGAAGGACATTCTTTTATACTCTCTTTTTCTGCCTTTTTAATCTTTGAGTACAAAGAGGCTCCTGATTTGTTTGAGTTACTTATATATTCATCCAGTTACCTGAAGTCGTTTATCAGGTTTAATAGTTTTCTGATGGAATTTTTGGGGTCAACTAACTATACTATCATATAATCTACAAATAGTATTTTCATGTCTTCCTTTTCTATTTATATTCCTTTGACCTCCTTTTGTTGTCTAATTGTTCTGGCTAGAACTTTGTGTACTCTATTGAGTAGTTGAGAAAGAGTGGGCATTCTTGTCTAGTCCCTGATATAGTGGGATTTCTTCAAGTTTCTCTCCATTTAGAATCATGTTGGCTACTGGTTTTCTGTATACTGCTTTTACTAAGCTTAGGTATGGGCCTTCAATTCCTAATTGTTCTAAGACTTTAATCATTGAAGTGGTGTTGGATATTGTCAAATGCTTTCTCAGCCACTAAAGAAATGACCATATGTTTTTTTTTTATCTTTTAGGTTTTTTTTTTATATAGTGGATTATGTTGTTGGAATTTCTTATATTGAACCATCTCTGTATCCCTGGGATGAACCCTACTTGATCATGGTGGATGATCATTGTTGATGTGTTCTTGGATTCGGGTGACAATAATTTTATTGAGAGTTTTTCCATTTATATTCATGAGTGAAATTGGTAGAAAGTTCTCCTTCTTTGTAGTGTCTTTGTGTGGTTTAGGTATCATGGTAATTGTGGCATTATACAACAAATAGGGTAGTGTTCCTTCTGTTTTTATTTTATGGAGTTGTTTGGAGAGTATTGGTATTAGGTCTTCTTTGAAGGTCTGATAGAACTCAGCATTAAACCCATCAGATCCAGAGCTTTTCTAGGTTTGGAGAATATTGCTTATTTCTATTCCATTAGGAGTTATGGGACTGTTTATATCTTTTATTAGATACCCATTTAACTTTGGTACCTGGTATCTGTCTAGGAAATTGTGTATTTCATCCAGATGTTCCAGTTTTGTAGAGTAAAGCTTTTATAGTAGGATCTGTTTTTTATTTTTTTTATTTCCTCAGTTTCTGTTGTTATTTCTCCCTATTCCTTTCTAATTTTGCAAAATTGGATACTGTCTCTGTTCCCTTTGATTAGTCTTGCTAAGTATTTATCTATCTTGTTTATTTTTATCAAAGAACCAGCTCCTAGATTGGATGATTCTCTGTATAGATTTATTTTTGTTTTTTCTTGGTTATTTCACCCCTGAGTTTGATCATTTCCCATTGTCTACATCTCTTTCATGTATTTGCTTCCTTTTGTTCTAGAACTTGTAGGTGTGATGTCAAGCTGCTAGTGTATGATTCTGCCAGTTGTTTGTTTGTTTGTTTTGTTTTTGTTTTTTGTTTTTGGGTATTTTTTGGGGGAAGAACTAAGAGCTATGAGGATTCCTATTAGCATTGCTTTCATTGTGTCCCATAGTATTTTTTTCTGGCTTCATTTTCATTAAAATATAAAAAGTATTTAATTTCTTTATTTCTTCCTCGACCAAGTTATCATGGAGTAGAGTGTTGTTTAGCTTCCATGTGTATATGGGCTTTCTGTTTTTTATATTGCTATTGAAGACCATCCTTAATCCATAGTGGTCTGATAGGAGGCATGGAATTATTTCAATCTTGTTATGTCTATTGAGGTCTCTTTTGCGACTGATTACATGGTCAGTTTTGGAGAAGATAACATGAGGTACTAATAAGATGGTATATATAGATTTGATTTAGGATGAAATATTGTATAAATATAACATAAGTCCATTTGGTTAACAACTTCTGTTAGTTTGACTGAGTCTCTGTTTATTTTGTGTTTTTATGGTCTGTCCACTGGTGAGAGTGAGCTGTTGAAATACCCCACAATTATTATGTGAGGTCAAATATGAGCTTTGACCTTTAGTATAGTTTCTTTTATGAATATGCATGTCCTTGCATTTGGAGCATGGATGTTCAGAATTGAGAGACTTTCTTGATAGATTTTTCCTTTGATGAGTATGAAGTGTACTTTTAAACTTTGTAATAACATTTGGTTGAAGGTCAATTTTCTCTGATATTTGAATGGCTATTCTAGCCTGTTTCTTGGGACCATTTGCTTGGAAAACTGGTTTTTATCCCTTTGATCTGAGTTAGTGTTTTCTTTGCTAATTAGGTCCATTTCCTTTAGGTAGCAAAATGCTGGGTCCAGTTTACATTTTCCGTATGTTAGCCTATGTCTTTTTATTGGGGATTTGAGTCCATGGATGTTAAAAGATAATAAGGAATAAGGATTGCTGATTCCTGATATTTTTGATGTTATTTTTATGTTTGTGTGGTTATCTTCTTTTGAGTTTTGTTGAATGAAGATTACATTCTTGCTTTTCCTAGGGTGTAGTTTTCCACATTGTGTTGGGATTTTTAAATCGATTATCCATTGCAGGGCTGGATTTTTGGAAAGATATTGTTTAAATTTGTTTTTTTTTTTCATGGAATATCTTTGTTTTTCCATCTATGGTAATTGAAAGTTTTGCTAGGTATAGTTGTCTGGGCTTGAATTTGTGTCCTCTTGGGGTCTGTATGAGATCTGCTCAGGATCTTCTAGCCATCATAGACCCTTCTGAGATGTACGGCATAATTCTAATTCATCTGCCTTTGTATGTTATTTGACTTTTTTCTCTTAATGCATTTAATGTCCTTGCTTAGTATATTTGTAGTTTTGATTAGTATGTGACAAGAGGAATTTCTTTTCTCGTCCAATCTCTTTTGAGGTCTATAGGCTTCTTGTATATTTATGGGCATCTATTTCTTTAGGTTAGGGAATTTTTCTTCTACAATTTTGTCGAAGACATTTACTGGCCCTTTAAGTTGGGAATCTTCACTTTCTTCTATACCTACTATCCTTAGGTTTGATCTTCTCATTATATCCTGGATTTCCTGGATGTTTTGGGTTATGAGCTTTTTTTGCATTTTGCAGTTTCTTTGTTGTATCAATGGTTTCTATGGTATCTTCTGAGATTCTCTCTTTTGTCTTTTATATTCTGTTGGTGATGCTTGCATATATGACTCCAAATCTTTTTCTGGGTTATATAATCCTGGCTGCTCTATCACGTACTGTATACACTTATTTGGCACTGAATTAATAGAGAACATCCTTCCTTGGCCTTCTGTCCACCAAAAATGTGTAGAATATATAGCAATAGACATAAATCTCTATGTTTAGTTATGTGGTGATTTTTAAAACAAATTGGATCTCATATTTCTCCTGGCCAGGATCTGGCCCTAAGCCAAAGGGAAAGGGAGTGGAGGACAATTCTGGCTGGGTTTTGAGGGTGACTAGAGTGTCCTTGGCTTGGGTTAGTGGCAGCTGTAGCTGGGAACACTTTTAGCTGGAGACTATATGTGCAGCTCTTTAGGGGAAGACCTGCCCCATTCCTACAGCACAGTGGGACCAGATGAGAAGAGACATTCTATTGTTTTAGTGTTTATTATAAACAAGTAGAGAGAGAGAGAGAAGTTAGAGAAATAGAGAATGGCCATGGCTAAGCGGAGAGTGTGGGAGCAAGAGGGCAAGAGAAAGAACAAGAGAGTTAGAGAAAGAAAAGTAAGAGAGAGGGGAGGGGGAAAACACCCCCTTTTATAGTGGGCTGGACAATTAGCTGTAGCCTGGTAACTGTGGAGTGGGGCATACCTGGGTCTTGCCAGATGACTGTGGGGTGGGGTCTAAACAGAATGGTAGGGACTTGCATGTTGCCCTATGTGACTGATGGCCCCTGGAATATGGAGTTAAGGGACTTATAACAGAAGCCTAGTGCTTGGAAGCATGGCCAAGGGATAAGTTCCTTGTAAGAATTAATCTAAGGCATCTCTGGAAGTTAAGTCTCATTTAGTCAGAACACAGACTGCCTTTAACAGTCCCACAATTATTCACTAAATAAAAAACTCAAAGAAAAAAAACCACACGATCATCTCAATAGATGCTGAAAAACATTTTAGAAAATACAAAATCCTTTCATGTTTAAAGAATTTGAGAGTTCAGGAATCCAATGTCCATACCTAAATGCAAAAAAGCAATATAAAGAAAAGCAACATCCTGAATAACTGATAAAATTTCACTAACATCAGGGACAAGAGAAGCATGTCAATGCTCCCCCTACCTATACAACATACTACTTGAAGTTCTAACTAGAGCAGTAGAACAACACAAGAGGATGAGGGGATAAAAATTGGCAAATATTATATGAGTATGCATATATATATATATATATATATATATGCAACTCCAAAAATTTTACCACAGAACTCTAAACCTATAAAACTTCAGCAAAGTAACCAGATATAAATAAATCATATCCTTCATTTATACAAATGATAAATGGGCAGAGAAAAAATTAGAGGCACAACATTTTTTACAATAGTCCCACATAATATAAATTATCATGGGGCAACTCTAATCAAACAAGGGAAAGATCTACATGACAAGTACTCCAAGTCTCTCAAGAAGAAATTTAAGAATACATCAGAAAATGGAGAGATCATCCATGCTCATGGAGGTAGAATTAACATCGTAAAAATAGTCATGATAGCAAAATCAATTAACAGATTCAATCCAATCCTCACAGAATTCCAACACAATTTTTCAAATACATGGAAAGTGCAATTCTCAATTTCATATGGAAAAACAAACAAACAAACAAACAAGCAAACAAGCAAAACAAGAATAGCAAAATAATCTTAAAATTAAAATAACTTCTGGGGGAACCACTGACTGCAAGCTCTGCTACAGAGCAATAGTGATAAATACTGCATAATATTGGTACAAAAACAGACATGTTCATCAGTGGAGTAGAATTGAACATTCAGAAATAAAACCACACACTTAAGGATATTTAATCTTTGACAAAGAAGCCAAAACTATACAATTAACAAAAGAAAGCATCTTCAATAAATGGTGCTGGTCTAACTGGAAGTCGGTATGTGGAAAAATAAATATAGGTCCATATTTGGCACTTGTACTAATCTGAAGTCCAAGTGGATGAAAGACTTAAACATCAAACCAGATATAGTGTATTGAAAAGAAGAGAAAGTGGGAAAGAGTCCCAAACTCATTGGTGCAGGGAGAAAATTTCTAAATAGTACTCAAATGGTTCAGGTTGTAAGATCAAGAATTTGGACTTCATGAATCAGGAAAGCTTCTGCAAGGCAAAAGACAGAATCAATAGGAAAAACCAGGAACCTACAGATTGGGAAAATATCTTGACTAAACCCATGTATGATAGAAGGATAATATCCAAAATATATAAAGAACTCAAGATACACCAAAAAAACAAAGAGCCTATTAAAAATGAATATAGAACTAAACAGAGAATTCACAACAGAGAAATGTTGAATAGTCAAGAAGAATGCACAGAAATGTTCAATGTCTTCAGTGTTCAGCAAAATGCAAACCAAAACAATGTTGAGATTCTATGTCACAGCAAAGATAATTGCCATAACAAAAAACTCAGGTGAAATCACATGCTGGCAAGAATGTGGAGAAAGAGGACCAGTCCTCAATTGCTAGTGGGATTGCAAACTGATACATCCCCTCTGTAAATCAACTGGAGATTTTTCAGAATGCTAGAAACAGATCTTCCCGAATACCCAGCTATATCACTCTTCGACATATATCCAAAAATGCTCCACCAAACCACATGATCATGTGCTCCACTATGTTCATAGAAGCTTTATCTGTGATATCCACAGGCTGGAAACAACACATAAGTCTCACAACAGGAGATTGCCACCGTCTAGACTCCTGTAGTCCAGGGAAGCAGGGAATCTCCTGACCTTCAGGGAATGCCACGGTTAGAGAGAGCCCTGCGACTTGCCACTATCTTGGAGCTGATAGCTCAACCAGGGAAGGGTCTGATATACAGGGAGTCCTGAGGTTAGATAAGGTACACTAGAGCTCCAACCACACCCAAGAGTAGGGCAGCACATCAGCAATCTGTCCCAGGGGAAACCCAGTCATCGAGTGATGCAGAAATAGCCTTACAGGCCCACAGGAGGATCAAGCACCAGCCAGTGTCAACATGACCAACTAATGCCAGAGATAAACAGATGGCAAAAGGGAAATGCAGAAACATTAGTAACAGAAATCAAGACGACATGGCAGCATCTGAACCCAATTCCCCAAAATCCTCCAGGATCAAAAACAGAAGTAGAAACAATTAAGAAAACACAAAGGGAGAAAAATTTGGAGATAGAATACCTTGGGAAGAAATCAGGGTCCGTAGATGCAAATATCAACAATAGAATACAAGAGATAGAAGAAAGGATCCCAGGTGCCAAGGATACCATAGAAACCATTGACTCAACAGTGAAAGAAAATGCAAAAAGTATAAAGCATGTAGGCCAAAACATCCAGGAAATTCAGAACAAAATTAGAAGACCAAACCTAAGGGTTTAGATGAGAGTGAAGATACATGAATTAAAGGGCCAGCAAATATCTTCAACAAAATTATGGAAGTAAACTTCCCTAACCTAAAGTGAGAGTTGTCCATGAATATACAAGAAGCCTACAGAACTCCAAACAGACTGGACCAGAACAGAAATACCTCCTGTCACATAATAATCAAAACCCCAAATATACTAAACAAAGAAGAAATAATAAGAGCAGTAAGAGAAAAAGGCCAAGTAACATAATGGAAGACCAATTAGAATTACATTGGACTTCCCACCAGAGACCATGAAAGCTAGAAAATCTTGGGCAGATCTCATACAGACACTAAAAGAACACTAATGCCCGCCAAGATTACAATACCCAACAAAACACTCAATCACCATAAATGTAGAAACCAAGATATTCCATGATAAAAGCAAATTTACACAATCTCTTTCCACAAACCCAGCCCTAAAAAGGATAATAGGTAGAAAACACCAATACAAGGAGGGAAACTATACCCAGGAAAAAGCAAGATAGTAAACTTCTTTCATCGGGCCCAAAAGAAGATAACAACTCAAATATAAATATAACATAAAAAATAACAGGAAGTAATAATCAATACTCCTTAATATCTCTTAACATCAATGGACTCAATTCCACAATAAAAGGACATAGACTAACAGACTGGATGCATAAACAGGACCCTACATTTTGCGACGAGGAAACACACCTCAGGGTTAAAGACAAACACTACCTCAGAGTAAAAGGCTGGAAAACAATTTTACAAGCAAATTTCTTAGGAAAAAGTCGGAGTAGCCATCCTAATATCAGATAAAATTGACTTTCAACCTAAAGTCATCAAAAGAGAGATCGAAGGATGCTTCTTACTAGTCCAAGGAAAAATCCACCAAGAATAATTCTCCATTCTGAACATGTATGCTCCAAATGCAAGAGCACCCTCATGTGTAAAAGAAACTTTACTAAAGCTCAAAGCACATATTTCATGTAACAATAATTGTGGGCAACTTCAACACTCCACTCTCTTCAATGGACAGATCAGGAAAACAGAAACTAAACAGGGACACAGTGCAAAAATTTGAAGCATTGGACCTTTTGAATTTAACAGATATATACAGAACATTTCATCCTAAAGCAAAAGACTATACCTTTTTCTCAGCACACCATGCTACATTCTCCAAAATCAGCCGTATAATTGGTCACAAGACAGACCTCAACAAATTTAAGAAGATCAAAATAATTCCATGCCTCCTATCAGATCACTATGGAATAAGAGTGGTCTTCAATACTGAAAAAAAAAACAGAAAGCCCACATAAACATGGAGACTAAACAATGTTCTACTCTATGATACCTTGTCCAAACAAGAAATAAAGAAAGAAATCAAAGACTTTTTAAAATTTAATGAAAATGAAGGCATAACATACCCAAATCTATGGGACACAATGAAAGCAGTGCTAAGAGAAAAACCCATAGCCCAGAGTGCCTCCAAAAAAGAAACTGGGGAGAGCATACACTAGCAGCTTAACGGCACACCTGAAAGCCCTGGAACAAAAAGAAGCCAATTCACACAGGAGGACTAGAAGACAGGAAATCATCAAACTCAGGGCAGAAATCAATCAAGTAGAAACAAAGAGAACCATACCAAGAAGCAACAAAACCAGGAGCTGGTTCTTTGAGAAAATCAACAAGATAGATAAAACCTTAGCCAGACTAACCAAAGAACACAGAGACAGTATCCAAATTAACAAAATTAGAAATGAAAAGGGAGATATAACAACAGAAATGGAGGAAATTCAAAAAATCATCACATCCTACTACAAAAGTCTATACTGAACACAACTGGAAAATCTGGAGGAAATGGACAATACATATACAAAATTAAATAAGCATCAAATAGATCAACTAAACGGTCCCATAACTCCAAAAAAAATAGAAGTGGTCATAGAATGTCTCCCAATCAAAATAAGGACAGGACCATATTGTTTTAGTGCAGAATTCTATCAGCCTTTCAAAGAAGACTTAACACCAATACTCCTCAAACTATTCCACAAAGTAGAAACAGAAGGAACACTATCCAATCCATTCTATGAAACCACAATCACAATCACGCTGATACCAAAACCACACAAAGATCCAACAAAGAAAGAGAACTACAGGCCAATATCCCTTATGAATATCAACATAAAAAATACTCAATAAAATTCTTGCCAATCAAATCTAAGAACACATCAAAATAATTATTCACCATGATCAAGTGGGCCTCATCCCAGGGATGCAGGGATGGTTCAATATACAGAAATCCATTAATGTGATCCACTCAATAAACAAAGTTAAAGACAAAACCACATGGTTATTTCATTAGATGTTGAAAAAGCATTAGACAAAATTTGACATCCTTTCATGCTCAAAGTCTTGGAAAGAACAGGAATTCAAGGCCCATACCTAAACATAGTAAAAACAATGTATGGGAAACCAGTAGCAAATGTCAAATTAAATGGAGAGAAATTGAAGCAAAGATCTATATGAAAAGAACTTCAGGTCTCTGAAGAAGGTAATCAAAGAAGACCGCAGAAAATGGAAAAATCTTCCATGCTCATGGATTGGCAGGATTAATATAGTAAAAATGATCATCTTACCAAAAGCAATATACAGATTCAACACAATCCCCATCAAAATTCCAACTCAGTTCTTTACAGAGTTAGAAAGAGCAATTATCAAATTCATCTTGAATAACAAAAATCCCAGGATAGCTAAAACTATTTTCTGTGGGAATCAGTATGCTGGACCTCAAGCTGTAACTACAGTAACTACAGAGCAATAGTGTTAAAACTTTATGGTATTGGTACAGTGACAGACAGGTAGATCAATGGAATAGGATTGAAGACCCAGAAATGAACCCACACACCTATGGTCACTTGATCTGTGACAAAGAAGCTGAAACCATCCAGTGGGGAAAAAGTCTTTTCAACAAATGGTGCTGGTTCAACTGGAGGTCAACTTGCAGAAGAATGAGAATTGATCCATTCTTATCTCTTTGTACTAAGCTCCACTCCAAGTGGATCAAGGACCTCCACATAAAACAAGACACACTGAAACTAATAGAAAAGAAACTTTGGAAGAGGCTTGAGGACATGGGCACAGGGGAAAAGTTCCTGAACAGAACACCAATAGCTTATGCTCTAAGATCAAGAATTGACAAATGGGACCTCATAAAATTACAAAGCTTCTGCAAGGCAAAGGACACTGTCAAGTGGACAAAACGGCAACGAACAAATTGGGAAAGGATCTTCACCAATCCTACATCTGACTGAGGGATGATATCAAATATATACAAAGAAGTCAAGAAGTTAGACTCCAGAGAGCCAAACAACCATATTAAAAATGGGGTACAGAGCTAAACAAAGAATTTTCACCTGAAGAAATTTGGATGGCTGAGACACATCTTAAGAAATGTTCATCATTAGTCATTAGGGAAATGCAAATCAAAACAACCTTGAGATTTCACCTCTCACCAGTCAGAATGGCTAAGATTAAAATCTCAGGTGACAGAGTTTTTGGCGAGGATGTGGAGAAGGAGGAACACTCCTCCACTGCTGGTGGGATTGAAAGTTGGTACAACCACTCTGGAAATCTGTCTGTTGGTTCCTCAGAAAACTGGGCACAACACTTCTGGAGGACCCTGCTATAACACTCCTGGGCATATACTCAGAGGATTGCCCAGCATGTAATAAGGATACACGTTGTAGTATGTTCATTGCAGCCCTATTAATAATAGCCAGAAGATGGAAAGAACCCAGATGTCTTTCAATGGAGGAAAGGATCCAAAAGATATGGTATATATACACAGTGGAGTACTATTCAGTCATTAGAAACAATGAATTCATGAACTTCTTAGACAAATGAATGGAGCTGGAAAACACCACCCTAAGTGAGGTAACCCAATCTCAAAATAGCACTCATGGTATACACTTACTGATAAAATGTATATTAGCCTAGAAGATTGGAATACCTAAGACAAAATCCACATTTCAAAAGATGTCCAAGAAGAAGGAAGGAAGGACCCCCTAACTCTGGAAATGCTTTATGCAACAGTGTAGGGAAATACCAAAACAGGGAAGAGGGAAGGGGTGAATGGGGGAACAAGGGGAGGGAAGAGGGCTTATGGGACTTGTGGGGAGTGTGGAGCCTGGAAAGGGGGAAATCATATGGAATGTAAATTTAAAATACATCAAATAAAAAAAAAGAACAGCCCAAAAGATTGGCTCAATCCCACTTGGGATAGGTAAACAATCAATACCACAGTGGGCAAAGGGAGAGAAGGTTATGGATAGGAGAGGGAACAGGGAGGGGAAAATGAACACCTTATCAGGCAATTGGTGGGAACAGAATGAACAAAAAATAGAAAGAGGCAAACTTGGGTGTATGGAAGAGAGGTAACACTCCAGACTGTATCAGAGACCTTGTAGGTGAGGGATTCTTAGGATGCAAAGATAATGACCTTAAATAAAATGCCTAGCAGTGGATAGAGTGAAATTTTATAATCCATATGCAGTAGAAAGAAGGGGCATGGAAATGAAGCATGGGTTGCCGTTCCTCAGTCAAAAACCTCTGATCCAGAATTGTTCCTGTCTACAATAACTACAGGGACAAAAATTGAGAAGAGGCTGAGTGAAAGGAGGTGCACTGACTAGGAAAAATTTGGATCTAACTCAAGGGGCAGCTCCAAGGTCTGACACTACTACTGATGTTATGATGTGCTTCCAGACAGAAGCCTAGTCTTGCTGCACTCTGGAAAGCACAACAATTAACTGAATGAGTCAGATTCATAGCTTTACACCCATCCAATGAAGAGAAGACATTACCACTGTGTTTGAACTAGGGAAAGGCTGGAGGAATTTGAGGAAGTGGGTGACCCCATAGGAAGACCAGCAGTCTGAACTAACTTGGACTCCCAATAACTCTGACACTTTCACCAACAGGGAAGCATATACTAACTGATACAATGCCCAGAAATATACAGAAGAGGACTTCCTGGCCTTATCTGAGTGAGAGAAGAAATAGGTATGCCTTTAGTAAATTGAGAATCCAGTTAGTTGGCATAGATTACGGTGGTGGGGACATCCTCTTGGAGAAAGGGGAGGAGAAATGGCATGAGGAAATCTCAGAGCACAGTTTGAAAGAAAGATAATGACTGGACTGTGAAAAATATTAAGGATAATTAAAAGAGAAATTCAGCAAAATACAATTGAACAGTTCATAGATTATATATAAAGTTGTACAAGACCTGAAATTAGAAATTGAAGCAGTAAAACAAACCCAAACTGAATGCCAAGGAACAGCTTCAGTTGTTATGATGTAAAAGTCTCAGGCAATGATGAAGGTACAAGCTGACAGATGCCCCATTGTTATTCTGAAGCTATGCTTGGAGACAGCATTCACTTTTTTCTTCAAGTTCATGTCAGTTTATAGCAGTTTGATACTTCCTTGTTATACAATAATACATAATCAATAGACTTTTTGTTGTTTTCCTCAAACCCATTATTTTTCTTGAAAATCTCACTATACTATGTCACTAGGAACCATATGTAAAGTTGTAGTTCAGTGTTGGGAAAAGAAATTTTTTTTTACAATTTTTTTTTTAATTTTCTATATTCTATGTTTACATTCCAAAGGCTTTCCCCTTTCCCAGTTCCCACCCACCATAGTTCCCATAGTTCCTCTCCCCCCCATCTGTTCCCCAATAATTCCCCCTCCCCCCTCGGTTTCATTACTAAACTGGATGCAATCTTTACAGGCCCAGGGTCCTCTCCTTTCTTCTTCTTGGGAATCATTTGACTTGCTATTTGTGTCTTGAGTATTTAGGGCTTCTGGGCTCATTAATATCCACTTATCAGTGATTGCATTTCATGTGCATTCTTTTGTGATTGGGTTAATTCACTCAGGATGATATTTTCCAGGTCTAACCATTTACCTACAAATTGCATGAATTCATTATTTTTAATTGCTGAGTAGTATTCCATTGTATAAATATACCACATTTTCTGTATCCATTCCTCCTTTGAGGGATATTTGGGCTCCTTCCAATTTCTGGCTATTATAAACAAGGCTGCTATAAACATAGTGGAGCATGTGTCCTTATTGCATGCAGGGGAATCCTCTGGGTATATGCCCAGGAGTGGTATGCCAGGGTCCTCTGGAAGTGACATGCCCAATTTTCTGAGGAACCGCCAAACTGATTTCCAGAGCGGTTTTACCATTTTGCAATCCCACCAACAGTGGAGGAGTGTTCCTCTTTCTCCACATCCTCGCCAGCACTTGTTGTCTCTTGAGTTTTTAATCTTAGCCATTCTGACTAGTGTGAGGTGGAATCTCAGGGTTGTTTTGATTTGCATTTCCCTGATGACTAATGATGTTGAACATCTTTTAAGGTGTTTCTCGGCCATCATCAACTTTTAAGTCTTCGAAGAACCTCCAAATCACAGGTCATCTGGGCATGAAACTGCGATAACAACATTAGTATGAACACAGAAAAGTGCTAACAGTTAAGGGTAATATAAATATTTTTAGCTTGTCTACAATTGCAGAATCTCCTCAGATATTTTGACTTCTTCATTTCCTATTTCTATCTCTTTAATCTCATCCAGATGTTTTATTGGTCTAACTGTACATCAAATACTGTATTCAATAAGTAAGGCTAGGGTCATTATATTAGTTTTGTTCTTCATTTTAGCAAAAATTCTGAGATCTTTTTAAAATAGATTGATTTTTCTTGCTTGTTCACTCAGTCTCTATTAGCTTCCAGCTTTCCAGGTTAGTTGATATTGTGTTTTTCCTATGGTGTCGCCATGCCCTTCAGTTCCTCCATTCTGGGTTTGACTGTGCTTATCTACATCTGTCTCAGTTATCTGCTGGTAGAGCCTCTCGGAGAACAGCCATGATAGGCTCCTGCCAATCAAATATATGAACACATCAAAAACATAATCCAACATTATCAACCAGGTTTCATTCCTGAAATTCAGGGATAGTTCAATGTTCACATATCTATCAATATAAAACTGCTTGTAAACAATCTTTTAATTGTTTTTAAGTAAACAATATTCTTTTGATGGGATTTTCATTGAGGTAAAACAACAGGCAACAGCATTTGGGAAAGTCCCTCCCTCTACATATTCAAAACCACATGAAGATCAAGCTTCATATATTATCAGGTTAGGCTAGGTCCAATCCATTCATGTTTTATTCTAGAAGTGTGACTATTTACATTTTAGTTCTTTGTTCAATTTGGAGTTATTTTTGTGCAATGTAATAGACATATATAATATTCTTCTTCGTCTGCAGATATCCACTTTTGCAATCACAATTTCTCAAAATAAGATATACAAGTGTTTGAAAATGTTAAATTTTAACATAGTATCTCTTCCTATAAAGTGGTGCCATGTCCGGCATGGCTATGTAAGGAGAGGTGTGACAGAGTTCCTGCCTCTTGAGCATCACCAGACCATTGATCCCTCTGATCCCTACATGTGTCAATAGTTGTTCTTTCCCTGAAGCTTATCTGCTGTCTTTACTGCTGTACTTTCAATCTTTATTTCTGGGGAATATACTTCCCCATTACTCACAGCTATTCATACCATAGTAAATGAAACAGATGTGGTTCTCAGAAATGAAGAATGGAGATGGTTATGAGACTTTGGATGATGAGGAACAGGTCTTCCAGTTGGCCTTCAGTGCCTTGTTAAAGGATCTAGACAACATAATCATAGGGCAACAAAAGCCTACATGGTTCCTTGCAGAAATATTTCGTTGCTGTAGTTGGCCTTGAATGTGGAATCATGAGGTTGAGGCATGCAACCTCAGTCCAATGATTGCTGCATTAATTAGTTAAGATGAAATTGGGGACATGGTGGATAAAAAGTTAAAGTAGTCTCAGGAAGAAAAAGTACAGATTAAAAAGTAGGAAATTATATATAATATAGGAATAAACAGTATTAGAAGGAGAGTACATGAGGCTATGGAATTACGAGGATGAGGAAATTAAGATTAGAGAAATAAAAGATGATGTAGAAACATACAAAGGTTAGTAGTCTGTTTTACTACCTGTTCAAAAAATTGTAGATAACCTCTGAAAAGATATTAGAAAGGTCTATCTATTCTGTCTGGACAAAACAGAAAAGAGAGAGAGAGAGAGAGAGAGAGAGAGAGAGAGAGAGAGAGAGAGAGAGGAAGGAAGAAAGAAAGAAAGAAAGAAAGAAAGGAAGGAAGGAAGGAAGGAAGGAAGAAAGAAAGAAAGAAAGAAAGAAAGAAAGAGTGGTTTCACTAAAATAAATTCAAAGCTTTTAAAGGAATCATTTTAATTTTAGTAGTTTGTTATCTTTATGTTTTTACATGAAAATAGTTACCAAAGGTGGCTCTTAGCTATACCAGAAAACCACAAGAGCTACCCACTAAGAAGAAACTGTGTTGTTATCATTCGTTTTAGTTTGTTTGATTGTTTTTTGAGAGAGGGTTTCTCTGTATATCCCTGAGTGTCCTGGAACTCACTCTCTAGACTAGGCTGGACCTGACCTCCAAAATCCACCTGCCTCTGTCTCAAAAGTGCTGGAATTAATGTCGTGTCACAATACTGCATGCCATCAAGTGATTGCTGGCATGATCCTGATGGAACTATTATCTGGGAGGCTCTACCAGTACATGACAAATACAAATGGAGACACATTCAGCCAACCATTGAAGGATCCGCAATGGAGGAACTAAAGAAAGGAGAAAGGACCCAAGGAACTGAAGGGGTATGCAGTTCCATAGGAGGAACAACAATATGAACCACCCAGTAACCTTAATGTTCCCAAGGACTAAACCACCAACCAAAGTCTACACATGGAAGTACCCATGGCTCCGGATGCATAACCAGCAGAGAATGTCCTTGTTGGACACCAAAGGAAGGAGATGCCCTGGGTCATGAGAAGGCTAGATGTCCCAGTATAGGGAAATGCCAGGACAGAGAAGTGCGTATGAGTGGATTGTTGATCAGGGAGAGGGATATGGGTTAGGGAATTTTGGAAGGGAAACTAGAAAATGGGACATTTGAAGTATAAATAAAGAATATATCTAATACAAAAAGGCATTTGTTTAAAACCTTTAATATTTGGTACTATGTTATACAGAATAATTATAATGTTACCTTTCATAAAAAAAAAAGAACAAACTGTGTAAACCTACAAGGAAATGTACTTTTGCTTTGTGTTTGGTTCTGGCTCTAGGAATGCAAGAATTGAGATTATTGATCCAAGATTCATAGAGTTTATGTAAATTTACAAATTTTTGATAAGTAATACCTATGATCAAAGCCCTGATGAGGTAGCTTTAGTAAATAAAAGACTGGTTTCAGTCTATCTCTGCTAATCAAGCTGAAGAACAATTAAGCTGAAGGATAACTTTGCTGAAGAACAAATAATGCTGAGAATAAGCATAGATATAACCTGATCTAGCAGCTGGCATCTATGACTGACTCTGAGTCATTATTGAAGTAGCATTGTTCCCATACCTGCCTTTCTCAGTACCCTCCTCATGCTGAGGCTGGACCCCAGCTAAGTGGGAAAATGGCATCAGATATTTTTCTTTTAATTATTTCCTGTTGACATTGTGAAATTGTCTTTTGGTGGACCAAGAAGTGGGAAATGCTAGTCAAAGGCTGGGCAATGGGTATTTATCATAAGTATCTGACTAGTTCATCCAGAGAAGACAGGAGAAATCATCTTGGCTAGACTGGTAAACACCAGGCTTCAGCAAGTCAGATTTCAACACCTCCGTATGTGATCCTTGAACTGAGTCTATCAGCCATGTGAACATCAGCTGAGGAAATATTGACTAAGTACAAAAGTTAAAATTGTCTGGTAATTGATGAAGCTAAGGAATTCCAAGAGAAAGCAAAAATCTCATTTACAAAAACAGGCAGTTGTACTTTTCTAGAGTCCTTTTGACCTGTGGTAGGTGGATCCAATTATTATGACTTTTTGATCTCTTAGGGTTTATATGAACTTCAGTTAAAAAACATGATATGCTTAGTCTTTACCACTAAATTAAATTCCATATTTTAGAAAAAGCAGAAAACAGGTGTCTAAAAGAAAATAGAAGTATACTCATGCCTTTGAGACAGTCAAATCTGTACATTTGGGGTCAAAGCCAAAGTACAATCTTTCTTCAGTCCAGGGAACTAGATATACAGATTCAACAGAGATGTTTTAGTGTGGTGAGAAACGCCTTTAAGTCTGCATTTGGAAGACAAAAAAGGAAATTTAACACCTTGAGCTCTCAATTGAATTGTAAGCATCCAATACTCCATTAGGTTTTCAGAATTGCATTGATGAATGTTAAAATTATGAACATTAAGATGACAATACCATATGTGCGGTATAGGAAACGTTTTTGTTTATATACATTTTTAAATTAATCTTTATACCTTTATAACTTGTATTTATACACCTTAAAATACCTTTCTAGACCTTCTAATTTTTATAGCTTGCATTTACCAATCTGAAAACATCTTCCATATGAAATCATTTACTATCATAATCCTATTTGTTAATATCCCCTAACATTTATCATTTGCATACTCAACCTCCATCATTTTATAAATCCTTAAATATTTTATAGCATTTATATCGTAAGTCCACATATATATGTAATATGTATGTTATATTTATCATATATATAAATATATAATAATTTATTATGAGACTCGTTCAGTTCATCCTTAATCATGAGGGAAATTCAAATGAAAACAACACAGTGAGTCCACCTCACAACAGTCAGAATGGTTAAGTTCAAAACTTCAGGTGACTTCGGATACTGGTAAGGATGTGGAGAAAGAGGAACACAACCCTATGATGGCTTTGAAAGCTGTTACAACCACTCGGGAAATTAGTTTGGCAGTACCTCAGTAAATTGGTCATAGTATTACCTAAGTACCCAGCTATATCACTCCTTTGCATAAACCCAGTAGATGTTCCCACAAACTTTTTGTGGAACATTTATTTTGTCTCATAATAAATTATTATATTTTATATTTATATATATGATAAATATAACATACATATTACATATATATGTGGACTTACGATATAAATGCTATAAAATATTTAAGGATTTATAAAATAATGGAGGTTGAGTATGCAAATGATAAACGTTAGGGGATATTAACAAATAGGATTATGATAGAATTAATTCTTTAGGAATACAGGTCGAAAAATAGAAGACAGTAGGGAGGAAATGCAAAAATCACTTAAAAGAAGACAAGAGATCTTGGGCCAACAGGCATAAGTCATAAAAGACGAAACACAAAAAATTTCACAAAGACCTACATGAAAACATGAGCAAGCAAGTGAAAGATATGAGCAAAACCATCCAGTACCTAAAAAAAAGTAGAAACAACTAAGAAATCAAAAAGGGAGACAACTTTGGAGATAGAAAACCTTGGGAAAAGATCAGGGTCCATAGATGCAAATATCAACAGCAGAATACAAGAGATAGAAGAAAGAATCTCAGATGATGAAGATACCATAGGAACCATGGACTCAACAATTAAAGAAAATGCAAAATGTAAAAAGCTTGTAACCCAAAACATTCAGGAAATTCAGGACACAATGAGAAGACCAAACCTAAGGGTTATAAGTATAGAAGAGAGTGAAGATCTACTACTTAAATGGCCAGCAAATATCTTCAACCAAATTATGGAAGAAAATTCCCTACCCTAAAGAGGGAGATGCCCATGATTATACAAGAAGCCTACAGAACTCCAAACAGACTGGACCAGAACAGAAATACCTCCCATCACATAATAATCAAAACCCCAAATGTACTAAACAAAGAAAGAGAAAAGGGCCAAGTAACATAAAAAGGACGACCTATCAGAATTACACCGGACTTCTCACCCGAGACCATGAAAGCTAGAGGATCCTGGGATGATCTAATGCAGACTCTAAGAGAAAACAAATGCCAGCCAAAACTACTATACCCTGCAAAACTCTCAATCACCATAGAGGGAGAAACCAAGGCATTCCATGACAAAACCAAATTTACACAATATCTTTCCACAAACCCTGCCCTACAAAAGATAATAGGGGGAAATCACCAATACAAGGAGGGAAACTACACCCTGGAAAAAGCAAGATAGTAAACTTCAATCATCAAATCCAAAAGAAGAAAACATATCAAATACAAAACACAACATCAAAAATGAAAAAATGCAATAATCACTACTCCTTAATATCTCTTAACATCAATGGACTCAATTCCCCAATAAAAAGACACAGACTAACAGACTGGATATGAAAACAGGACCCTACATTTTGCTGCATAGAGGAAACACACTTCAGTGTCAAAGACAAACACTACCTTAAAATAAATAGCTGGAAGACAATTCTCCAAGCAAGTGGTCTCAGGACACAAGCTGGAGTAGTCACTCTAATATGAGATCAAATTAACTTTCAACCTAAAGTCATGAAAAGAGATGCAAAAGGACACTTCTTCCTGGTCAAAGGAAAATATCCGACAAGAAGAACTCTCAGTCTTGAACATCGATGCTCCAAATGCATGGGCACCCTCATTCATAAAAGAAACTTTACTAAAGCTTAAAGCATACATTGCACCTAACACAATAATTGTGGGTGACTTCAACACTCCACTCACCTCAATGGACTGATCAGGAAACCAGAAACTAAACAGGGACACAGTGAAACTAAATAAAGCTTTGGAACAATTGGATTTAAAAGATATTTATAGATCATTTAATCCTAAAGAAAAATAATATACCTTTTTCTCAGCACCACATGATACCTTTTCAAATCATATAATTGGTCACAAGACAGACCTCAACAAATATAAGAAGATCAAACTAATCCCATGACTCCTATCAGATTACTTTCTACATCTCTAGCTATGTAGTCCAAGTTTGCCTTCAAATTCCAGGAAATTAGACTGATTAGAAAACTCAAAAATCTTCCTATTACAGCTTACTACATATTATAATGACATATGTTAGGTAACATCCCAACACTGGTTCTTGATAGTTAGTTCCTATTATTATTATTATTATTATTATTATTATTATATTTAATTTTATAACTGGGTTCACAATATGTTTACTCAAGAGCAGAGTCTTAAGAGACAACAATTTCATGTTTTGTTTGAAAATATTCTCATAGAACTTAAAATAGACAAGGAAAATAGCTAAACAATATATACAATTCTCATATTAACTAGTACACAAACCTAGTAAGCTTAACTAATGAAATAAACTTCATAGCACTATGAACGAATCTTTTCTCATTGATACATTTCCCACCCTGATCACATCACAGCACATAAATTATTGTTCTATTAACAAAAGTGAAAATACTGCTTTCTCTCTGTTTTATAATGTATAGAGTACTACATTCTAGTCTGTATATTATTTCCTTGCAATAATAAACAGAGGTGATTCAAACTTTTGCACTATTGCTGGGCGTGTGATGATGGCCCAAGTACTGCATTCCGTTTTCAGTGAAAGACAGTCAATCATGACACTTACCAAGAAGCTGATGAGTTTAAGAAGAATTAAACATGAATATAATTATTCTTAGTTAAACTGATAAATTTTGAGCTGGAACACGCTGTGGATATTTATGGGATTTTGATGCTCAATTCACAGAACCAATAATTATCCTTTGATCTGTTCAAATCTCTAAGGATTAATTAGTAGTAATGTACAAGATAGTCAGCATGAAACTTCTATGAACACTACTGCTCTTTAACATGTAGAGATATTAGAAAACTAAAACACATTCTTTCTTTCTTTCTTTCTTTCTTTTTTATTGGATATATTTTATATTTACAATTCATTTCCCTTTTTCTGGTTACCCACCCCCAAAGGTCCCACAGGCCATTTTCCCTCCCCCTGCTTCCTCATTCACCCTCTCCCACCTCACTGTTCTTGTACTCCCCCCCCCAATGATGCTTTGGTCCATTCTAGCACCAGTGTCCACTCCTTTCCTCTTGTCAGACATCACTTGGTATGTGATTTGTGTCTTTGGTGTTCCAAGATTCTAGGCTAATATCCACTTATCAGTGACTGAATACCAAGGGTATTTTTTTGAGACTGGGTCACCTCACTTAGTATGAAGTTCTCCAGCTCCATCCATTTCTCTAAGAATTTCATGAATTCATCATTTGTAATGGCTGAATACTACTCCATTGTGTATATATACCACATTTTTTGTATGTTTTCTGAGGAACCGCCATACTGATTTCCAGAGTGGTTGTACCAGCTTGCATTCCCACCAGCAGTGGAGGAGTGTTCCTCTTTCTCCACATCCTCGCCAACACCTTATGTCTTCTGAGTTTTTAATATTAGCCATTCTCACTGGTGTGAGGTAAAATCTCAGGGTTGTTTTGATTTGCCTTTCCCTAATGACTAATGATGTTGAACATTTTTTAAGGTGTTTCTCAGCCATTTGAATGTCTTCAGGTGAAAAGTCTCTGTTTAGCTCTGTACCCCATTTTTGGATAGGGTTATTTGGTTTTCTGGGGTTTAACCTCTTGAGTTCTTTGTATACATTGGATATTAGCCCTCTGTCGGATGTGGGGGTGGTGAAGATCTTTTCCCAATTTGTTGTTTGCCGATTTGTCCTTTTGACAGTGTCTTTTGCCTTACAGAAACTTTGTAATTTTATCAGGTCCCATTTGTCTATTCTTGCTCTTAGAGTATAAGCTATTGGTGTTCTGTTCAGGAACTTTCCCCCTGAGTCAATGTCCTCAAGAGTCTTGCCCAGATTCTTTTCTATTAGTTTTAGTGTGTCTGGTTTTATGTGGAGGTCCTTGATCCACTTGGAGTTGAGCTTAGTGCCAGGAGATAAGAGTGGATCAATTCTCATTCTTCTGCATGTTGACCTCCAGTTGAGCCAGCACCATCTGTTGAAAAGGCTGTCTTTTTTCCACTGGATGTTTTCAGCTCCTTTGTTGAAGATCAATTGGCCATAGATGTGTGGGTTCAATTCTGGGTCTTCAATCTTATTCCATTGATCCACCTCCCTGTCACTGAACCAATACCATGCAGTTTTTAATACTACTGCTCTGTAATATTGCCTGAGGTCCGGGATATTGATTCCCCCAGAAGTTCTTTTGCTGTTGATGATAGTTTTAGCTATCCTGGGTTTTTTGCTATTCCAGATGAATTTGAGAATTACTCTTTCTAACTCTATGAAGAACTGAGTTGGGATTTTGATGGGGATTGCGTTGAATCTGTATATTGCTTTGGGCAAGATTGCCATTTTGACTATATTAATCCTGCCAACCCAAGAGCATGGAAGTATTTCCCATTTTCTGATGTCTTTTTCAATTTCCCTCTTCAGAGACCTGAAGTTTTTGTCATATAAATCTTTCACATGTTTGGTTAACATCACTCCAAGATACTTTATATCATTTGTGGCTATTGTGAAGGGTGTCATTTCCCTAATATCTTTCTTGGCCTGCTTATCCTTCACGTATAGGAAGGCTACTGATTTGCTTGAGTTGATTTTATAGCCAGCCACTTTGCTGAAGTTGTTCATCAATTGCAGGAGTTCTCTGGTGGAGTTTTTTGGGTCACTTAAGTATACTATCATATCATCTGTGAATAGTGATAGTTTGACTTCTTCCTTTCTGATTTGTATCCCTTTGACTTCGCTCTGTTGTCGAATTGCTCTAGCTAGTACCTCAAGTACTATATTAAAGAGATATGGTGAGAGGGGACAGCCTTGTCTAGTCCGATTTTAGTGGGATTGCTTCAAGTTTTTCTCCGTTTACCTTGATGTTGGTTACTGGTCTGCTGTATATTGCTTTTACTATGTTTAGATATGGGCCTTGAATTCCAGATCTTTCTAAGACCTTTAGCATGAAAGGATGCTGAATTTTGTCAAATGCTTTTTCAGCACCCAATGAGATGACCAATAAATGAAGCAGTGTGAGATTTGATATGTGCAATATTAGTAAATGATTAATGTCCTTGTAGAGAATTAAGTTTTCCATATAATGTATCTGATACAATTTCTTTTTCTTCTGTTGACATCTCAAGAAGTTAAATTTGATACACTTGATAGTCATGTATCATTAGAGTTTTAGATTTTATGTTCTAAAGATGTATGTTTTTTATCTCAAATTTTATATGTTCATTTTGTATGCAGTGATTTATTTTTTCTTATATTTTTGTGATTATCATATAATTATATTATTTCTAACTTCTCTTTCTTTTTCCCCAATCCCTTCATATAGCGATCTTTGCTGTCTCACAAATTCATTTGTCACTTGCAGAAATTAATATATATGAACATAACCTATTCACAGAGGCCTGATATCCTTTATAAATATTTCATGAAACATTGAAGATGTCAGAATTTAAAAGTGGAGATGACTGTAGGCATCAAAATCTTTGCCTAAAATCATTTCAAACTAATTTGCATGACATTAAAAAGGTTCATTTTCTTTAGGGTCTAAAAATTATCCTGGTTTCTTGAAACCTATAAGATTTTTCTTTTAAGCAGCTGATAGTGTGTCAACCAATTCTATTGATTCAGTCTTGTCTAATGACCTGTAGGTATTTAACAAAGAATTCTTAGTATCTCATTTCATCGTTGCATGAATATACATTCTAAATATTACTGGAAGGAAGCCATTAGTTTAAATTCACAATGATTATAATGCGCCAATTAGTGAAAATGTAGTAATCATTCTTACCATCATATTCTCAACTAATTTACTTGCAGATTAGGAGCATTTAATCATTAACGAGGTCTTGAATCTTCGCAGATTCTATAATTCTGCATTCTAACTTCTCTTCAATCAACATATTTTCTTCTTTATTCTTTAATTATTTTGTATTTGATATATTCTTTATTTACATTTCAAATGATTTTCCCTTTCCAGGATCCCCCCTTGCTGAAAGTCCCATAAGCCCTCTTCCCTCCCCCTGTTCCCCAATCCACCCCACCCCACTTCTCTGTCCTTGTATTCCCCTACATCACTGTACTGAGCCAGCAGGATCAAGGGTCACTTCTTCCTTCTTTTTGGACATTATTTGATTTGTGACTCGTGTCTTGGGTAGTCCAAGCTTCTAGGCTAATATCTGTTTATCAGTGAGTGCATACCATGAGTGTTCTTTTGAGACTGGGTTACCTCACTTAGGATGATGTTATCCATTTCCATCCATCCATTTGTCTAAGAATTTCATAAATTCATTGTTTCTAATGGCTGAATAATATTCCATTGTGTATATACACCACATTTTTCTGTATCAATTCCTCCATTGTGGGACATCTCAGTTCTTTCTAGCTTCTGGCTATTATAAATAGGGCTGCTATGAACATAGTGGAGCATGTATCCTTATTACATGCTGGGGAATCTTCTGGGTATACGCCCAGGAGTGGTATAACAGGGTCGTCCGGAAGTCTCATGCCCAGTTTTATGAGGACCCGCCAGACAGATTTCCAGAGCAGTTGTACCATCTTGCAATCCCACCAACAGCGGAAGAGTGTTCTTCTTACTCCACATCCTCGCCAGCACCTGTTTTCTCAAGAGTCTTTTATCTTAGCCATTCTGACTGGTTTGAGGTGAAATCTTAGGGTTGTTTTGATTTGCATTTCCCTGATGACTACGGATTCAACATATTTTCTTAATTAATATCAATAAATGTGACATTCTCAAATCATATATACATACATGTAATTATGATAAGATAGGTTAAAATTGAAACATTTTTGAATGTTTATGCAGGAGGAACATGTGACAATTAAACACTGTCATTTATTCTGAGAGCTATTATCAAATACTATATGACTGCTAAATATAGTCAAGACATTAAAACATAAGAGAGAAAAAGGTTGGCATGCCAGTGACTTGTTCTGTGTTTGTAACATTTTCCTATATTATAGAATGGGAAAACATTTTGATGATTATACCATGTTCTATATTATCTTCGAGGAAACATAAAGTTTAGCACTTTCTTTGTTGTCCTTTGTAAGTGTCTGGTTTTAACAGTTTTTGATTTTTCACCCACTTTTTGTTCTTTTACTTTTTAAAATAGAAAATAAACCAATTTTGTTAATTCTGGTGATCTTTAACTTTTTGGGTACTGCTAAGAGGACATTCATCCATACTATTAAAGATGTATTTTGACAGGAAAAATTAAACTATGTCTTATTCTCAGAAGAATATATGAAAGACACATTGGGAAATAAATTGAATCTGTTCTAAAAATAAGCAGGTTTTGTGAGAAATTATTCCATGCAATATGATAATAAGAAAAACCTGTTTACTTTGAGCCCAACTAATGCTACGAATACCAGATATGTTTAATTGGCTTTTTTTTGAGACAGGGTTTCTCTGTGTAGCCCTGGATGTTCGGGAACTCACTCTGTAGACCAGGCTGGCCTTGAACTTAGAAATCCACCTCCCTCTGCTGCCCAAGTTCTGGGAATACAGGCATGTGCCACCAAGCCTGGCTTTTAATTTGCTTTTATAAGCAAAAGGAATAATAAAAACACTGAAATGAACCCATCTATGGATGGAAGAATGGTTATTGAGAATCAAACTGCCATGGATTGTTCTCATGGGAATGAGAAAACCAAAATGACCAACAGTCACCTGAACATTATTTGATAGACACTATAATGTGGGTTATTTCAGCCCCTCTGTACTAGCTAGTTTTGTGTGACAACTTGACACAGGCTGGAGTTATCATAGGAAAAGGAGCTTCAGTTGGGGAAGCGCCTCCATGAGATCCAGCTGTGGGGCATTTTCTCAATTAGTGATCAAGGTCGGAGGGCTCCTTGTGGATGGTACCATCTCTGGGCTGGTATTCTTGGGTTCTATAAGAGAGCAGGCTAAGCAAGCCAGTAAGGAACATCCCTCCATGGCCTCTGCATCAGCTCCTGCTTCATGACCTGCTTGAGTTCCAGTCCTGACTTCCTTTGGTAATGAACAGCTGTGTGGAAGTGTAAGCTCAATAAACCCTTCCCTCCCCAACTTGCTTCTTGGTCATGATGTTTGTGCAGGAATAGAAACCCTGACTAAGACATCTTTTTAAATTTAATTTATTAACATTTCAAATGTTGTTGCCCTCCCAGGTCTCCTCTCCACCAGACTCCCAATTCCATACCCACATTTTTGTCTCTAAGAGGGTGCTCCTCCACCAATCGACCCACTCCTGCCTCACCACACTAGAATGCACCTTTGCTGGGAAATCCTTAGAGATTTAGCCTATTATTATCATGGTTGGAAGCAAGGTTTTATGCAGGCAGACAGATTTTTGAGTAGTAACTTGAAAACACCATTGCCAAATTGGAAGACAACAGGAAGAGAAAGCAACACTGAGTTTGACTTGAAATTCCAAAGTCCCCTATATTAGTCAGGGTACTGACTTTTACTCTAGCAGTTGAGTACTTATTTTTGGTTCTTTGATCCACATGGAGTTATTTTTGTGAGGTAAAATACAGGTATAATCCATTCTTCTGCTGATGGATATCCAGTATTCCCATCACCATTTGTTAAGGATGTTTGATCCTCTTGAGCTCATGGTTATGGCACCTCTTTCAACATTCTTGGAACAATATACATGTACTCAGGTTTGATTCTTTAATTTTGTACTGTAGTTATATATTTCTGTTTCTGGTAATATCATACTGATTTTATTACTGTGGCTCTATAATATATTCCAGGATATAGAATAGTAATCCCTCCATTTGTCCCCATCTCAGTCATCTAGAGTATCTGGGATATTTAGTGATAGTTTGTGTGTGTGGAATTTAGAATTGATATTATCTATTTCTGTAAAGAATAAGACAGGAGTGTTGATTGAAATACAACTGTATGAACAGATAGATTTTTGTAAAATAGTAATTTTAACAATGCTGAGTATGTGAAGCCTCTGCAAGATATGACACCTTGTGTCATACAGTTATTGGGAAAAATAGAAATAGATAAAAAATTAAAAATATATATATCCAAAATAGGAAATAGGAGGCACTATAAAGAGACAAATTTAGCTGCAAGCCACACTCCCCACTCCCTGGACTGGGACTGTCTGGACTAAGCGAGCTGAACCAGTTACCCATCATATCCAGAATTTGGGATCTCTGGGGACTCAAGGCCGCAAGGCAGCGAAAGGACAGCAGTTCCTGGGCCCCAACCAGACTGAGGCTGTGTACCCTGAGGGAAAACCTGCAAACCACTCAATCATGGCCATCTTGGTGGCAGATGCTTAGATTGAGCAGGCAGAACCAGATACCCGATATATCCCAAGATTAAGATCTCTGGGGACTCTGACCACCAGCCAGTCATCTAAGAATGGAAGCTTGGCAGAGCAGCAGTTCCTGTGTTTCAGCAGGGTGTGGGTTCTCTGCCCTTTGGAAGACTCTGCAAGCTGCACTCCCCACTCCCTGCGACCACCACCAGCATCCGTCCAGCTGTCTAGACTAAGCAAGCTGAACCAGGTACCTGTGATATCCAGAATTTTGGATCTCTGGGGACTCAAGACTGCCAGGCATTGATCCGGGCATAGCAGTGGTTCCTGGGCACCCATAAGGCATGGGCTCTGTTCCCTAAAGGGAACACTGCACATCCCTCAACCTCGGCCATCTTGGTGGCATCTGCTTGGATTGACCAGGCAGAACCAGATAACCCAGATATCCCAAGCATGAGATCTCTGGGGATGCAGGCCACCAGCCAGTCATCTAAGAACGGGAGGGCTCTCTGCCTTGTGGGAGACCCCTACTCCCCACTCCCCACTCCCCCCAGCCACTGCCAGCATCCTTGCTACTGACAGAATTAAGCAAGAAGAACCAGAGAAGACAAGAGGCATCAGGTCCAAAGAGATAACTGAATATATCATTGCTTGGAGCAAGATACACCAGGGGTCCAACAGCACCCAAGAGGAGAACAATACATCAGCAATCTGTGCCAGGGGAAAGACCATCATCCAGTGGTGGGGAAATAAACTTACTAGCACACCGGAGGTTCAAGCACCAGCTAGTGACTACAGGACCAACTAAGGCCAGAGATAACCAGATGGGAAAAGGCAAATGTAGGAATGTTACTAACAGAAATCAAGGCAATATGGCAGCATTTGAACCCAGTTCCCCAACAGCAGTAAGTCCCGGATGCCCCAACATACCAGAAAAACAAGATTTGGATCTAAAATCACTGGTCAGGATGCTGATAACGGAACGCATAGATAAATCTCTTAAATACATGAGAAAATGGATGAAATATTAGAAGCTCTTACTAGGCAAACACAAAAGTCACTTAAAGAAATTCAGGAGAATATGGATCAAAAAATAGAAGCCTATAAAGAGGAATTACAAAAATCACTAAAAGAAATACAGGAGAACATGGGTCAACAAATAGAAGTCATGAAAGGGGAAACACAAAAATGTCTTAAAGAAATACATGAAAATACAAGCAAGCAAGTGGAAGATCTGAGCAAAACCATACAGGATATAAAAACAGAAGTAGAAACAATTAAGAAATCACAAAGGAAGACAACTTTGGAGATAGAAAATCTTGGGAAGAAATCAGGGGCCATAGATGCAAATAGCAACAATAAAATACAAGAGATAGAAGAAAGAATCTCATATGCTGAAGATACGATAGAAACCATTGATTCAACAGTCCAAGAAAATGCAAAATGCAAAAAGCTTGTAACCCAAAACATCCAGGAAATCCAGGACACAATGAGAAGACCAAAACTAAGGGTTATAGGCATAGATGAGAGGGAAGATATACAACTTAAAGGGCCATCAAATATCTTCTACAAAATCATGGAAGAAAACTTCCACAACCTAAAGAGAGAGACACCCATGAATATACAAGAAGCCTACAGAGCTCCAAACAGACTGGACCAGAACAGAAATACCTCCTGCCACATAATAACCAAAACCCCAAATGTACTAAACAAATAAAGAATATTAAAGGCAGTAAGAGAAAAAGGCCAAGTAACATATAAAGGAAGACTTATCAGGATTACTCCAGACCTCTCACCTGAGACCATGAAAGCTAGAAGATCCTGGGCAGATATCATGCAGACTCTAAGAGAACACAAATTTCAGTCAAAACTACTTTACCCAGCAAAACTCTCAATCATCATAGATGGAGAAACCAAGGTATTCCATGACAAGAACAAATTTACACATTATCTTTCCACAAATTCAGCCCAATAAAGGATAATAGGGGAAAAACACCAACACAAGAAGGGAAACCACACCCCAGAAGAAGCAAGATAGAACTCCCCTCTCATCAAACACAAAAGAAGTTAACCACTCAAATATAAAAAAGTAAGAATTACTATTCCTTAATATCTCTTAACATCAATGGACTCAATTCCCCAATAAAAAGATATAGACTAACAGACTGGATATGGAAACATTACCCTACATTTTTCTGCATACAGGAAACAGATCTCAGTGTCAAAGACAAACACTACCTTAGAGTAAAAGGCTGGAAGACAATTTTACAAGCAAATGGTCTCAGGAAACAAGCCAGAGTACCCATTCTAATATCAGATAAAATTGAATTTCTACTTAAAGTCACCAAATGAGACACTGAAAGTCACTTCTTGCTGATCAAAGTAAGAATTCACCAAGAAGAACTCTCAATACTGAACATCTATGATCCAAATGCAAGAGCATCCTCATTCATAAAAAACTCTACTAGAGGTTAAAGCACACATTACACCTAACACAGTAATTGTGGGTGACTTCAATGCTCCACTATCCTCAATGGACCGATCAGGAAACCAGAAACTAAAGAGGGACACAGTAAAATTTATTGAAGCTTTGGACCAATTGGATTTAACAGATACATATAGAACATTTCATCCCCAAGCAAAAGAATGTACCTTTGTCACAACACCACATGGTATCTTCCCCAAAATCGATACTATAATTGATCACAAGACAGATGTCCACAAATACATGAATATCAAACTAATCCTATGCCTCCTATCAGATCACTGTGGAGTAAAAGTGGTCTTCAATAGCAAGAAAAACAACAGAAAGCCCACATACACATGGAAACTTAACAATACTCTACTCAATGACAACTTGGTCAAGGAAGAAATGAAGAAAGAAATCAAAGACATTTTAGAAATTAAAGAAAATGAAGGTACAACCTACCCAAATCTATGGGACACAATGAAAGCAGTGCTAAGAGTAAAACTCATAGCCCTGAGTGCATCCAAAAAGAAACTGGAAAGAGCATACACTAGCAGTTTAACAGCACACCTGAAAGCCCTGGAACAAAAAGAAGTTCATTCACCCAGAAGGAATAGAAGACAGGAAATCATCAAACTAAGGGCTGATATCAATCAAGTAGAAACAAAGAAAACCATACAAAGAATCAACAAAACCAGCAGCTGGTTCTTTGAGAAAATCAACAAGATAGATAAACCCTTAGCCAGACTAACCAAGGGCACAGAGACAGTATACAAATTAACAAAATTAGAAATGAAAAGGGGATACAACAAGAGAAACTTAGGAAATATAAAAAAATCATCTTCTACTACAAAAGCCTATACTCAACTGGAAAATCTGGAGGAAATGGACAATTTCCTAGAAAGATACCAAATACCAAAATTAAATCAGGATCAATTAGATCATATAAACAGTCCCATAACCCATATAGAAATGTAAGGGGTTATAGAAAGTCTCCCAAACAAAAAAAGTACGGGACCAGATGATTTTAGTGCAGAATTTTATCAGACTTTCAAAGAAGACCTAACACCAATACTCTTCAAACTATTCCACAAAATAGAAACAGAAGGAACACTGCCCAACTCATTCTATGAAGCCACAATTATGCTGACACCAAAACCACACAAAGATCCAAAAAAGAAAGACAACTACAGGAAATTTCCCTTATGAATGTAGATGCAAAAATATTAATAAAATCCTTGCCAACCGAATCCGAGAACACATCAAAATGATCATACAACATGGTCAAGTAGGCTTCATCCCAGGGATGCAGGGATGGTTCAATATATGGAATTCCATCAATGTAATCCACTACATAAACAAATTAAAAACAAACAAACAAAAAAACCAAAAAAAAAAAAACATGGTCATGGTCATCTCATTAGATACTGAAAAAGCATTTGCAAAATTCAGCATGCTTTCATACTAAAAGTCCTAGAAAGAACAGGAATTCAAGGCCCATACCTATACATCATAAAAGCGATATACAGCAAACCAGTAGCCAACATCAAAATAAATGGAGAGAAACTTGAAGCAATCCCATTAAAATCAGGGACAAGACAAGACTGCCTCTCTCTCTCTCCATATCTTTTCAATATAGTACTTGAAGTTCTAGCGAGAGCAATTAGAAAACATAAGGAAGACAAAGTGATAGAAATTGGAAAGGAAGAAGGCAAACTATCATTATTTGCAGATGATATGATAGTATAATTAAGCCTCCCAAAAAACTCCAGCAGAGAACTCCTACAGCTGATAAACAACTTCAGCAAAGTGGATTGTTATAAAATCAACTCAAGCAAATCAGTAGCCTTCCTATACTCAAAGGACAAGCAGACTGAGAAAGAAGTTATAGAAATAACACCATTCACAAGAGCCACAAACAATATAAAGTATCTTGGTGTGACTCTTACCAAGCAAGTGAAAGATCTGTATGACAAGAACTTCAAGTCCTTGAAGAAGGAAATCGAAGAAGACCTCAGAAGATGGAAAATATTTCATGCTCTTGGATTGGCAGGATCAATAAAGTAAAAATGGCCATCTTGCCAAGAGTAATCTACAGATTCAATGCAATCCCCATCAAAATCTCAAATCAATTCTTTATAGATCTAGAAAGAGCAATTCTTAAATTCATCCGGTGTAACAAAAAACCCAGGATACCTAAAACTATTCAGAACAATAAAAGGACTTCTGGGAAAATCAATATCCCTGACCTAAAGCAGTACTACAGAGCAACTGTGTTAAAAAATGCATGGTATTGGTACAGCGACAGGCAAGTAGATCAATGGAATAGAATTGAAGATCCAGAAATAAACCCACAGACTTATCATCACTTGATCTTTGATAAAGGAGCTACAACCATCCAGTGGAAAAAAGATAGCCTTTTCACCAAATGGTGTTGGTTCAAGTGGAGGTCAACATGCATAAGAATGTGAATTGACCCACTCTTATCACCTTGTACTAAGATCAACTCCAAGTGGATCAAGGACCTCCATATAAAGCCAGATACACTGAAACTAATAGAAAAGAAACTGGGGAAGAACCTGGAGGACATGGGCACAGTGGGAATGTTCCTGAACAGAACACTAATAGTTTATGCCTTAAGATCAAGAACTGACAAATGGGACCTCATAAAATTACATAGATTCTGTAAGGCAAAGGACACTGTCAGAAGGATAAAACTGCAGCCAACAAAGTGGGAAAAGATCTTCACCAACCCTACATCCGACAGAGGGCTAATATCCAATATATACAAAGAACTCAAGAAGATAAACCCCAAACAACCAAATAACCCTATTAAAAATGGGGCACAGAGCTAAACAAAGAATTTTTGCCAGAAGAAATTCGGATGGCTGAGAAGCACCTTAAGAGATGTTCAACATCATTAGACATCAGGGAAATGCAAATCAAAACAACCCTGAGATTACACCTCACACCAGTCAGAATGGCTAAGATTAAAATCTCAAGAGACAACAGGTGCTGGCAAGGATGTGGAGAAAGAGGATCACTCCTTCATTGTTGGTGGGATTGCAAAATGGTACAACCGCTCTGGAAATCAGTCTGGTGGTTCCTCAGAAAATTGGGCATGACACTTCCAAAGGACCCTGTCATACCACTCCTGGACATATACCCAGAGGATTCCCCTGCATACAATGAAGACACATGCTCCACTATGTTTATAGCAGCCTTATTTATAATAGCTAGAAGCTGGAAGTGGCCCAGATGTCCCTCAAAAGAGGAGTGGATACAGAAAATCTGGTATATTTATACAATCGAATACTACTCAGCAATTAAAAATAATGAATTCATGCAATTTGTAGGCAAATGGTTGGATCTGGAAAATATTATCCTAAGTAAGTTAACCCAATCACAAAAGATTACACATGAATTTCAATCACTGATATGTGGATATCTATGAACCCAGAAACTGAATACTCAAGGCACAATTAGCAAATCAAAAGATTCCGAAGAAGGAAGGGGAGGACACTGGTCCAGAAAAGACTGGTTCCAGTTTTGCAGGAGAGTACCAGAACAGAGAAAGGGTTGGGGGGTGATTGGGGAATGGACAGTGGGGGGGGGAGAGGACTTATGGGACATATAGTGAGGGGGGAACTGGGAAAGGGGAAAGCCTTTTAATGTAAACAAAGAATATAGAAAATAAGTAAAAAAATATACATTGTAAAAAAATCTTAGATCTCCTGAATTGTTTTTTTTCTCTCTTCTTCCAATCAGTTTGTAAACCCTAGAATGTTAATTATTTTTGTAGTTGAAGTGTACATCTCTTTAAATACTTTTCATTCTTCTTAGATGTTAGGATGTTGTACAACACTAAAATTTCATAATTTTATAAATTTTGTGTATTTTGTAATTATTGTATTTATCACCACTAAAATTTCGGTCTCTTGTGATTATAACGGAATGTGATTTTATCAAACAAAAACTCATGTATGGGAATCAGGACCTCAAGGCCAACCTTGTTAATAAAGTGAAACTTCTCATCAAGAAAAGTCAACAAAAGCAGAGGCATACATGTAATTAAACAATACCTTTATAAGAACAAAAAAATGTGGACTTTCTAGTGGTTCAATTTAACATTGGAGGCTTGCCGAGAATGCAAGCAGAATGATATTACATGTAAAATCCAATAACTAACAACAATAAAATGATAATGAAATGAAAATATCAGGAGCAAATGGAACAAAATGAGCAAAAAAATGAACTGAAGAATATAATAACATTATTTTGCTGAATGCAATAGTACTTTCTATTATAATATATATCTACTTAATTTCATCTGTCAATTTTTCAAGTCACAAGCTAGTTATCATTATTCTCAAATTTACTCACAGTTATAATATCTGGTATAAGTTTAAATGGGAAAACTCAATTGTAGTAATAATAATTATTTGTGTGATGTCACACTGGTAACCTTTAACATATGACATGAAAAGTAGTATCTTATTCAATCCCTTTGAGTAAAAGTAAAATTCTAGTTAATAAATATAATTAGATTAATTGGATTAAATTAGTTTAAATAATTAAAATTAGGGCCTATACAGACACCTTCATCAGTTTCCTCAAATTAACATGCTATAAGCAGAAAGTTGAGATACAGATAGAAAATTTCTAATATATCCAACCAATTTTAATATGTGTGTGAAAATTTTTGAAAGTCAGAGGTCAACCTTGTGTATTCTTCATTCTATTTCTTTTTTAGAGAGAATGAGAGAGAGACAGAAACAGAGATAGGGACAGAGTCTCATGGATTCTGGAACTTACCTAATTTATATTGGCTTGCTAGTCAAACCCCACGAACTGCTTATCTCAATTAATGTAGTCCTAAGGTTACAGACACAAATCAACACATCTACCTTTCTGTATCAATGCTGGTAGCTGAACTCAGTAAATCATTGTGCTCTGCAAACATCTCCATGCTGATTCATCCTTTTCCAAAACTTCTATCACTCTTTCTTAATATTTATTTCCTATGATTATCTCCATATTTATTTTTATCCCCATGTGCTTGATATCTTTAATCAATAGCAAAGAGATTTGAGAGTCATTGATTTCTAGATCTGGTTGAAAAAATCAACTGAAGTTAGAATCTATAAGGATAGAAAACTAAAGAGTATATCAAAACTCTCACATTAACTAATAACTAATAACTAATGAATAACTAATAAATAAACGTATCAATTACTACTAATTACATTAAAGTCACAGCATTTTTAAAAATAAATCTTTACTTATTGATCCAGTTTCCCCACTGATTACCCCACATCACATACTTTTACTTTGCTGGTAAAATCATTGTAATAACCCTGCTTCTTTCTTGTGTTTTGGATAGATTAATACATACTAGGCTTGAAATAATTTCCACCTGTGAATGATCAGAGGTGACTGATACATTCTTTCACTCTTGCTAGGTGTGTGATGATGGTCCAGATTTTGTGGTCAGGACTTGCAGAAAATCAGTAAATTTTGGCATTTCCTATGTGGCTGATGAATACTAGAAGAAAAGTAAACATAAATATGTTATTTTTATTAGAAATTTTAAATTCTAGCTAGAGCTGGAACACAACAGGGGTATTTATGAGATTTTCAGGCTCAAATCACAGAGCTAATAATTATGCTTCAAACTATTCAAATCTCTAAGGATCTTTTAATAGTACTTTAGTCGAGAAATGGCTAAAGTAAATATAATGAAAAAGGTTTAACCCTTCCTATCTCAGGAAGAAGCTTAATTGTACTGTTCTAGTCTCCAGGTAGTAGAGACATTACAAAAATAATACAAATACTTTCAATTAAATGAATTAGTATGAGGTTTGATATGCACAATTTTATTGAATGCCTAATGTAATTGGTAGCTAGTCAGGTTTTCCATATATGTATCTGATGCAATTTCTATTTCTCTCAGTAAATATCAGTGAGAAGAAATTTTGCGTTCTAATTTCCCTTTGACAAGCATACTTTCTTCATTAATTAATGTCAAGAAAAGATTACATTCTCTAGTCATATGCAAATCATTTGGGATTCTGAATCATACTCAACCATGATTCATCTATCTTTTAAAATATATACTCTTTTTCTCTTTGCCTCCCTGGCATTTCCTACTAACTCACTATCATCTCATTATGAATGAAGGACTTTTTTCAAACTTTTTATCCTTTGCCTCAGTATACTGAGTAGTAAATTTACAGATGTGAGAGGCTTTGGTAATCTCTATGTTTAACACCTCAGTCTTTATTATATACAGTGTAATGAGGGAAACTTAATTAAAATTATTTTCTATTGTATATTTCAGTTACTTTGGGGATGTGGTGATTTAAAATTCTATGTATGAATAATGGACACGTTGAATTTTAGTTTACTAGCCATAAAAGAATCAGATGGCTATTGATTTGAACAGGGGAAAGTACAATAATTATAAATGTGCATATAATTGTAGAGAATAAATTTTATGAAGACAATATGACAGGAAGACATTCATATATACACAATATTACATGCACATATACATGCATGCACATACACATAATATATACAAATAAAGATAAACAGATATCCACCTTATTCAATTTGTTTTATTAGTAAGCAGAAACTGACCTTGTGAGATTCTTGAGGAATGCTGATTGTGGATTTCTGTTTACCCAACAACAGGCCTTCTTTACCTGGTCTGAGTTCTTCTGCTTAGTACATTTTCTCTATCTGCTTAGTATATTTGGGGCTCACCAAATTTGAACTAACAATATATACCACAAACTGATATATTCCATACTATCACAGATCTGAGAAGTATAAATTAGAGAGGAAGAAGAATACAAATGTTATATATCAATTTAAATGGTGCTCACCAGGATTGAACAGCCATTAGATTTCATTAACATGACAAAGGTCTTACAATCAGGCTTTAGGCCCTGATGCTATAACAAATGGAGGCATTTTTTACTTGCAGTTAGCAAGTGAAAGTTTGTACTTGTGTCATATGAGTCAGGCTCATGTGATGCTTTGCTGATGCAAGACCCATGAGAACTCATGTGGTATTTGGAGAGAGTATAGATAGGACTCAACAGACAGTGATGGTAAAATGCTTTCATAGCTGGCCTTGAAATGCATTATTGGTCTTGTATCTTTACTTCATTGTGACAGGCATGGCAGAGGACTTCGACAGGCATTCCAGATGAACCTAGTCGTAACTATTGACTCTGTGCTGACTTAGTGGTGGCATGCCTGTTTCTGCTTGATTTTGATATTGGTACTGATTTGTCTTTGTTATTCTGTTACTACTGAACAGGTTTGTTGGTATCCTGACAGTGGAGACTGGATGTCACTAAAGAACTTCATCTGAACAAGTTCATATTCCCTTGTTCAACTTACCATCTGTTCTTCCTTACCTTTGGATGGTAGAATAGAAGGAAAGTCAAAGTGTTTGAAAACCTGTATTAAAGTAGGATTGGAAAATCCCATGCCTACCTGTGGCACACAATATGGCTTATACATAATGGCTAGTTCTGCCTTCAATGTTATAGACAAAATGCCAGTTTATGAAGGGTTAGCAATGTTCTTTTAGGAAGTTGGAAAAATTGTAGCTCACATTTTCTTTTAATATTAGAGAATACTGCAGTGTTGCCTGAGTACATAGAGAGTTTCCCAATAGAAGTACCTGGGAATAAAAAATGAGTCAGTGGGAGGAGAACCACAGGGCTCAGACTTGATGTCTGAGACAAAGAGTGCACTGCAGGATAAAAAGGGGAAGCAAAGTGGAGTGGAAGGTGAGCTGCCTCCCCGTGAATAACACATTTTCACTGCAAAGCACCAAGGTCACTTTCATGCACATAGGATCTTTCTGGACCAAAATATGGTTCAGGGACAATGAGATAGTGTTTAGCCAAATCCACTCTCAGAGAATTTGATTGGGCCTACACAGGCATCTTCAGCCTTCCCATTCTTTGTGTAGTATATGCATGCAAATGATTGTGCTCAGGTCTTTAATGAATTAAACAGGTTTCTGATAGAAATGCTACATAAAGCATTTTTAAAAGGCTATCATATTGTTGGCTTGGATTTGTTAAAGAAATATTAAATAATTGGGTTATGTTGAATATGCTTATTCACAAATATTGAAAGAGCTTTTTGTCAGGTGTTCTAAAAGTGGACAATTACAATGACTAATGTGATGGAGACAAAGAACCATAATATTTAAATCAATGGTATATAACTCAGGAAATAAATATTGCAAAAGATCAACTGTTTGGTGAAGGGCCTTGTGCTGATTTACAAGAACAAATATGATCTAATAGCATAATTCAACAATGTTCTGTTTTGTCATTCAGTGTCTAAGTTATGATTAAGGAATAATAATAAAATCTATATCATTTATGATGATAATATAGGAACCACCAGAAGGATTAACCAATTTTTACAGAGATTGAGTTCAGCTATAAATAAAGCTATGTCAGACACTGAGACCAGATACTCATTGATAGAAATATATATTAGCCTTGGCAAATGTAAAGATTGAATGTTAAGAGTTTTTATTTGCTGTAGAAAGGCAAACATTGGTCAAAGGATTCCCAGTCCATGAGGGACGTACAAGGTAATCTCTTGCCATCAGTAAATGAACAGAAAGGCTTGTCAGCTCACAGTACCACAGTACACAATATGAGCCCTCTTAATTTGGTCATCCAGAAATTAGCAAGCAGACAAGAAAATCAAAATTTAATATTTCTGATCTTACACACAATACAGAGAGAGTATGACTTTGGATCTGGCCACAGACATGCCTTTTACTCTTTAACCAAAAGAAGAATATTACAGTTCATCTGCGGATGGTCCTTTACTCTTAGGAATAGTGGAAAGGGCAAGACCATTGTAGTAGAAAAAACACAGGAGTTTTGGGAAGTATTGGAAAATGTGTGTTCTACCAAACAGTGGTTAATGAGCCTAAACCCAAATTAAAGTTGGAAATGAGTGATGTTGACATAAATGTTTAGATAGATATAACATCTGATGTTAGTATACTTCACAAAAGCCTTGATATCTAGATTGGCTATTTCAAAAGGTTTAGACACAGTTTATTGGAATTGGTAAATTATTAGGAAAAAAACTGTCCAATAGATTAACTCTATGAGAACAAAAGGGCAAAGAGGGAAGTTGAAATTTTATGTGGCTGACATATGCATACATTTATGGGAAAGGGATATTTTACAATGATGAGGTAAGGAAATTAATATTTCTGTAATTCCAATGACAGCAAATGATAAAATTAAGTATGATATGGTAGATAATCCTGGGGAAGGAATTGATATGGGGTGATTTAGAGTAAACAGTAACTGTGCCAATGGGGAAAATATTGATCACAGTGATTAAATTTCCAAAATTATAAAAGGTGCCATTGTCAACATACCAACAACATTGCTCCTTAATTATTGTCAAACAAACCTGCATGGCAAAAGGCAGTGATCCACAACAACAACAAAAAAATTCAGGTTCTTGAACAACTGGTAAAGAAGCAGCTAGAGGCTCAACATATAGAAAGTCTACCAGTCTATATCTGTAATTGTGTTTTAAAAACAGAAACAACGAAAATGGAATATGACAATATATTTAAGAACACATAATAAGTTAGTCCAATCAATGGGTCAATGTAACCTGAACTTCCTATATCATCTTTCTTATTGAGGTGATTTCCAATGGTCATAATTGACTTGAAAGATTGCTTTTACCCTAGTATGAACATGATAGGGAAAGTTTTTCTTTGTCAGAACCTACTTTGAATAATAGTCATCTACTGAAGATTTACCACTGAAAGGTACTTCCACAGAGGATGCTAAATAGTCCAGCTTTATGTCAATATTTGTAAAATAACTATTAGAAATAATTCATAAGCAATTCTTTTAATCTATAATTTATCATTATATGGATGACATTCTGATAGCTTATTCTGACAAAGATGGTTTATAGAATATGTTTAAGTTAGCACAAACATTTCTGCCATGCTAGTGGGTATAGATTTCTTCAGAAAAATACAAAGAAGAGATTCGCTTACTTATTTCAATTATAAAATCAGGTCTACAAATAATGTGATCCAAAAAGGTAGTTTTATAGGGACCAATTTCAAACACTGAATGAATAAGCTAAGGCCTACAATTGAATTAAGTACATATTATCTAAGTAATTTCTTTAAAACATTTATAGGAGAATCAAATTTAAGCAGTCCAAGATGTCTAAAATTTGAAGCCGAAAAGGAAGTAATTCTTGTTGAACAAAGATTGCAAGGTGCATATGTGCATTGAATTGATCATAAAGTTGCTTGTATTTTTGGTCATTTTGCCTTCAGTACATTCTTCTACTTGACTTATTATGCAATGTGAAGGTCATGTTATAGAATGGATTTTCTTAGCTCAGAAACAAAGGAAAAAATGAAGATTGAGTACATTATAAAATGTAGAATAGGAGACCGTCCTCCATCTTGGAGCGGATAACCGAGCAAGGTACAGTGGGCACCAAAGTCAAGGATTTCCCAGGGTATAGCCTGCCTGGGTACTTCTGCACCAGAGAGCTGGACAGCATTACTGCTGCCTGGGCAGGCTGGAGAACGTCTGACCTGCAGGAGGTCCCGTAGACAGAGGGCTACCCAAGGACTGGGATCTGCACCATCTTGGACCCTACAGCCCAACCAGGGGGATATCCAGATCCACAGAGAGCCCGTGGTGAGACAGAGATCCTCGCTCTGACACTATCCTGGGGAGAACAGCTCTACCAGATGGAGCCCTGCCAACTGGGAGAGCCACTGCCTAGGCTTCAGCAGGCCAGCCAGGAAGCCCTGGGCCTGCAGGGAAACCTGCAGTTAGACAGAGACCTGACACCAGCCACCATCTTGGAGCTAGCAGACTAACCAGGCAAACCTGGAGGAGACCACTGGAGGCCAGTTTAGTATCCAGAGGCAAGCGGGGAGGAGACTTGAATCCAGCCCAGGAGAGCTGAGGAGGTAATTTGGAGCCCAGTGGTGGAAACCTACCAGTTTCCACCTCGGGAGCACAGACACCCTCTGAGACAGCAGCACCAAACGTCAGGCTCTCAGGAGCTTTAACCACCAACCAGTAATAACAAGACCAACTAAGTCCAGAAAAAAACAAATGACAAAAGGCAAACGTAGGAATGTTACTAGCAGAAATCAAAGCAATATGGCAGTATCTGAACTCAGTTCCCCAACAGCAGAAAGCCCCAGATACACCAACACACAAGAAAATCAAGACACAGATATAAAATCAATGGTGAGGATGCTGATAGCAGAACACATGGATAAATCACTTAAAGAAATACAGGAGAAAATTAATCAAAAGTTTGAAGCTTTTACAAGGCAAACACAAAAATCACTTAAAGAAATTCAGGAGAAACTGGATCAAAAAGCAGAAGCCAATAACGGGAAAATACAAAAATCACTTAAAGTAATACAGAAGAACGTGGGTCAAAAAGTAGTAGTCATGAAAGAGGAAACACAAAAAAACCTCTTAAAGAATTACATAAAATCACAAACAAGCAAGTGAAAGACCTGAGCAAAACCATCCAAGATCTAAAAAGAGAAGTAGAAAAAACTAAGAAATCTCAAAGGGAGACAACTTTGGAGATAGAAAACATTGGTAAGAAATCAGGGGCCATAGATGCAAGTATCAACAATAGAATAAAAGAGAGAGAAGAAAGAATCTCAGATGCTGAAGATACCATAGGAAACATGGGCTCAACAATCAAATATAATGCAAAATGTAAAAAGCTTGTAACCTAAAACATCCAAGAATTCAATGAAAAGACCAAATCTAAGGATTATAGGTATATATGAGATGGAAAATTTACAACTTATAGGGCCAGCAACAATCTTCTACAAAATTATGGAAGAAAACTTCCCCAACCCAAACAGAGAGATGCCCAAGAGTATGCAAGAAGCCTACAGAACTCCCAACAGACTGAACTAGAACAGAAATACCTCCCATCACATAATAACCTAAATCCCAAATGTACTAAAGAAAGAAAGAATATTAAGGGCAGTAAGAGAAAAAGGCCAAGTAACATATAGAGGAAGACCTATCAGAATTGCACCAGACTTCTCACCAGAGACCATGAAAGCTAGAAGATCTTGAGCAGATATCATGCAGACTCCAAGAGAACACAAATTTCAGCCAAAATTACTATACCCAGCCAAAATTTCAATCACCATAGATGGGGAAACCAAGGTATTCCATGACAAAATCAAATTTGAATGTTATCTTTCCACAAACCCAGCTCTACAAAGGATAATAGGGGAAAAACACCAACACAAGGAGGAAAACTACACCCCAGAAGAAGCAAGATAGAAACCACCTCTCATAAAACACAAAAGAAGATAGCCACTCAAATATAAAACATAATTTCAAAAATGTCAAGAAGTAATAGTTACTATTCCTTAATATCTCTTAACATCAATGGACTCAATTCTCCAATAAAAGACATACACTAACAGACTGGATATGGAAACAGGACCCTAAAATTTGCTGCACACAGGAAACACATCTCAGTGTCAAAGACAAACACTACCTTAGAGTAAAAGGCTGGAAGACAATTTACAAGCAAATGGTCTCAGAAAACAAGCCAGACTAGCCACTCTAATATCAAATAAAATTAACTTTCAACCTAAAGTCATCAAAAGAGACACTGAGGGTCACTTCTTGCTTGTCAAAGGGAAAAACCCACCAAAAAGAACTCTCAATAATGAACATCTATGCTCCAAATGCAAGGGCACCCTCATTCGTGAAAGAAACCTTACTAAAGCTTAAAGCACACATTGCACCTAACAATAATTGTGGATGACTTCAACACTCCACTATCCTCAATGGACTGATCAGGAAACCAGAAATTAAACAGAGACACAGTGAAACTAAGTGAAGCTTTGGACCAATTGGATTTAGCCAGACTCACCAAAGGGCACAGAAACAGCATTCAAATTAATAAAATTAGAAATGAAAGGGGGGATATAACAACAGAAACTGAGGAAATTCAAAAGATCATCAGATCCTAATACAAAAGTCTATACTCAACACAACTGGAGAATATGGAAGAAATGGACAATTTCCTAGACAGATACCAAATACCAAAATTAAATCAGGATCAATTAGATCAGCTAAACACTCTCATAACCCCTAGGGAAATAGAAGGCATTATATAAAGCCTCCCAAACAAAAAAAGTATGGGACCAGAAGTTTTAGTGCAGAATTTTATCAAGCCTTCAAAAAAGACCTAATACCAATACTCTTCAAACTATTCCACAAAATAGAAACAGACACAATGAAAGCAGTGCTAAGAGAAGGGACACTGCCCAACTCATTCTATGAAGCCATAATTACTCTGATACAAAAACCACACAAAGATCCAACAAAGAAAGAGAACTACAGGCCAATTTCCCTTATGAATATCAATGCAAAAATACTAAATAAAATTCTTCCCAACCAAATCCAAGAGCACATCAAAATGATCATTCACCATGATCAAGTAGGCTTCATCCCAGGGATGCAGGGATGATTCAATATACGAAAATACATCAATGTAATCCACTACATAAACAAACTAAAAGAAAAAAAAAACATATGGTCATCTCATTAGATGCAGAAAAAGCATTTGACAAAATTCAGCATCCTTTCATTTTAAAAGTCCTGGAAAGAACAGAAATCCAAGGCCCATACTTAAAACAGTAAAAACAATATATAGCAAACCAGTAGCCAACATCAAAGTAAATAGAGAGAAACTTGAAGCAATCCCACTAAAATCAGGGACTAGACAAGGCTACCCTCTCTCTCCATATCTCTTCAATATAGTACTTGAAGTTCTGGAGAGAGCAATTAGACAACATAAAGAAGTCAAAGGGATACTAAATGAAAAGGAAGAATTTAAACTATCATTATTTGCAGATGATATGATTGAATATGTAAGTGACACAAAAAACTCCAGCAGAGAACTCCTTCAGCTGATAAACAACTTCAGCAAAGTGGCTGGTTATAAAATCAACTCAAGCAAATCAGTAGCCTTCTTGTACTCAAATGACAAGCAGGCTGAGAAAGAAGTTAGGGAAATAACACCCTTTACAATAGCCACAAACAATATGAAGTATCTTGGCGTGACACTAACCAAACAAGTGAAAGATCTGTATGATAGGAACTTCAAGTCCTTGAAGAAAGAAATCGAAGAAGACGTCAGGAAATGGAAAAAATATTTCATATTCTTGGATTGGCAGGATCAATATAGTAAAAATGGCCATCTTGCCAAAAGCAAACTATACATTCAATGCAATCCCCATCAAAATCCCAAATCAATTCTTCATAGATCTAGAAAGAGCAATTCTCACATTCATTTGAAGTAACCAAAAAAAAAAAAAAACCAGAATTGGTAAAACTATCCTCAACAATAAAAGGACTTCTGTGTGAATCAATATCCCTGACCTCAAGCAGTACTTCAGAGCAATTTTGTTAAAAACTGCATGGTAGTGGTACAGTGACAGGCAAGTAGATCAATGGAATAGAATTGAAGATCCAGATATGAACCCACAGACTTATGGTCACTTGATCTTTGATAAAGGAGCTACAACCATCCAGTGGAAAAAAGATAGCCTTTTCAACAAATGGTGCTGGTTCAATTGGAGGTCAACATGCAGAAGAATGTGAATTGACCCACTCATATCTCCTTGCACTAAGATCAACTCCATGTGGATCAAGGACCTTTACATAAAACCAGACACACTGAAACTAATAGAAAAGAAACTGGGGAAGACCCTGGAGGACATGGGCACAGGGGGAAAGTTCCTGAACAGAACACAAATACCTTATGCTCTAAGATAAAGAATTGACAAATGGGACCTCATAAAATTACAAAGTTTCTGTAAGGCAAAAGACACTGTTAGAAAGACAAAACAGCAACCAACAAATTGGCAAAAGATCTTCACCAACCCCACATCCGATAAAGGGCTAATATCCAATATATACAAAGAACTCAAGAAGTTAGACCCCAAACATCCAAATAACCCTATTAAAAATGGGGTACAGAGCTAAACAAGGAATTTTCACCAGAAGAAGTTTGGATGACTGAGAATCACCTTAAGAGATGTTCAACATCATTAGTCATCAGGGAAATGCAAATCAAAACAACTCTGAGATTCCACCTCACACCAGTCAGAATGGCTAAGATTAAAAACTCAAGAGACTACAGGTGCTGACGAGGATGTGGAGAAAGAGGATCACTCCTCCATTATTGGTGGGATTGCAAGATGGTACAACTGCTCTGGAAATCAGTATGGCGAACAGAGAAATATATATGAAAAAATATTCAAGGTGTATAAAACTCTAAATTCCTCAGTTCAAAATTCAGAATTATATGCAATCCTTATTGTATTTTTATATTATCTTGAATGTCTTATCATAATCATTGATTATTCATATGCAGAATGTTGCTTTGCATATCTAGATTGGTGAGTTTGTTTCTGATAGTTCAGAATTAACATTATCTTTTATCTAATTGCAACATCCCAGCAGAAGTAGAAATCATTCTTTATGTATTACTTGTTTTAGGTCTCATACAGTTTTTCCAGATCCAGTAGCTCAAGAAATGATAACCTTAATCAGTTACTAATATAAAATAGGTTAATTGCCTCAAATTTCATGAAAAGGATTGTGTTAAAGAGAAAGGTTTAAAGAAAAATCATTCCAATCACTTTTCAACAAGTCAAAGAAAGCCTTGGCGGCGCACGCCTGTAATCCCAGCACTTGGGAGGCAGAGGCAGGCGAATTTCTGAGTTCGAGGCCAGCCTGGTCTACAGAGTGAGTTCCAGGACAACCAGGACTACACAGAGAAACCCTGTCTCAAAAAACAAAAAAACAAAAACAAAACAAAACAAGTCAAAGAAATAATAAAAAATGACCTAAGTATTTTCTATACATCTAAATTCCTTTATCTGAAGGTATTAACCCTAGGGTTACCAAAAGAAATGAGATTTGACAGTTGGATATTTTCCATTTTTTGAATTTGGAAAACAATTGTATATACACCATTACTTTGATACATACTCAGTGTTTCAATAGACACCTGTTTTAAGTCGCAAAAGTCTGATTCTGTTATTATTTTCTTATTGTAAATAATGCCAATAATAGGGATACCAACACAAATTAAAATTGAAAATGCTCCTGTATATGTATCCAATAAAATGTAATTATTTGTGTGTTATACTATAAAGCATGTTAGGGTATCCCATACAATACCACAAGTTATAAAAAGAGCCAATAATGCCTTAAAAGAAAAGCTTATTAAACAAAAATAGAGAGTAAACAAACTCAGGGGCAGAAAAAATATTGCCTTGCTCTTCTGAATTTTTTTTAATATTGGTGAGATATGAACACTAGTAGCTGAAAGACACTGGCTTATCAACAAAACAAAAAAACTGTAGAACTGGGCCAACTAGTATAATATAAAAATGTGTTGTAATTAGAATGGAAACCTGCAATATTTATAAGATGAGGATGTGATTAAGCTCATGTGTGTATGAGGAATGAAAAAATATTATTACTAAAAAAATTATAGAGATTAGCGATGACCAGGGAAAACCCTATCAAATGAAACTTGCATGCAAATAAGTCTTGTTGATTGTTTTCTCTTTCTGTTACTGATTTCTCCAAAACATCCAAGTTTATCAACTTCAAAAAGGCTAGCCTGAAGGATGGATCACAGAGACTGGACAAGACACAAACAAATGACACAGGTGGACCACCAACACATAGAATGGACTGCAGAAACAAATAATTAACAAAATCAAAGCTACAGCTAATTTTGTATATATATATATATATATATATATATATACATATATATATATTATTTTTTATATATACATACATATTAATTTTTTGGTTATATATATTTTGTGTATATATATATATGTATATATATTTTGTATATATATATATATATATATATATATATACAAAATATATATAATATATATAACCAAAAAAAATAAAAACACATTTATTCTGGAGATATATATATATATATATATATATACATATACATATATATATGTATATATATATATATATATATATATATTATTTTATTTATTTACACTTCACATGTTCTCCCCCTTCCAGGTTTCCCCTCTGCAGCCCCCTATCCCAATCCTATCCACCCTGCTTCTATGAGGGTGTTCTCCCATGTGCCCACACACCCACCCACTCATGCTTCAACGCCCTAACATTCTATGCTGGAGCATCAAGTATTCACAGGGCCAGTGGCCTTTCCTTTCAATGATGACAGATAAGGCCATCCTCTGATACATACACAGATGGAACATCTCAATGTGTATTCTTTGTTTGGCGGTTTAGTCCCTAGGAGCTCTGGGGTTCTGATTAGTTGATATTTCTCTTCCTGTGGGGTTGTAAATCCGCTCACCTTCTTCAGGTCCTTCCATAACTCCTAAATTGGGTTCCCTGTGCTCAGTCTGATGGCTGGCTGCAAGCATCTGCATTTGTATCTGTAAGGCTCTGGAGAGCATCTCAGAAAACAGCTATATCAGTTTCCTGACAGAAAGTACTTCTGGGCATCAGACATAGTGACTGGATTGGTGTCTGCATATGGGATGAATCCTCAGGTGGGCATTCTTTGGATGGTCTTTCCTTCAGACTTTGCTCCACTCTTTGTCCCTATATTTCCTTTAGACAGGAGCAATTCTGGGTTAAAATTGTTGAAAATTGTAAGTTGCCCAATACCTCAACCAGGGGTCATGCTTAAACTCTCCATAGAATCTCTACAGGTTCTCTGTGTCTTTTGTTGGGTATTTCAGCTAATATCATTTCTATTAGTTCCCTTTGCCCCAAATATGAATTCTTTACCCTGATTCAGCATGAAGGAAATAAAAGAAGAGTGTAACTCTTCAGTCAAATTAACAGATGAACTGAAAAGAGTAAATTATCTACTTTGGTCTTGACTGAAAGAAATGCATCTCATTTCCCAAAACATATACAGGATTAACATTAATGAATAAATGTTAACATCTAGTGTTTTGGGTTCCAAGGTTAGAACTGCATTAACCAGGACACAGATATTACTCAGTCAAGTCAGCAAATGTACAGTTTATTTAAAGTTTCAACTACTTTTTTTTTCTTTTTCCTTTTTTAATATTTATTTTCTTTTTTTATTTTCTATATTTTTGTTTACATTCCAAAGGCTTTCCCCTTTCCCAGTTCTACCCTCACCATATGTTGCATAAGTCCTCTTCCCTCCGCCCATTCCCTAATCACCCTCCCCCATTTCTCTGTTCTGATACTCTCCTACAAAACTGGATCCAGTCTTTTCAGGACCAGGGTCCTTTCCTTCTTTCCTTCCTTCTTGGGAATCTTTTGATTTGCTAATTGTGCATTGAGTATTCAGAGCTTTTGGGCTCATTAATATCTTCTTACCAGTGATTGTATTTCATGTGTATTTTCTTTTGTGATTGGGTTGACTCACTTAGGATGATATTTTCCAGATCCAACCATTTGCCTACAAATTGCATGAATTCATTATTTTTAATTGCTGAGTAGTATTCCATTGTATAAATATACCACATTCTGTTTATCCATTCCTCCTTTGATGGACATCTGGGCTCCTTCCAACTTCTGGCCATTATAAATAAGGCTGCTATGAACATAGTGGAGGATGTGTCTTTATTGTATGCAGGGGATTCCACTGGCTATATGCCCAGGAGTGGTATACCAGGGTCCTCTGGAAGTATCATGCCCAATATTCTGAGGAATCGCCAGACTGATTTCCAGAGTGGTTATACAATCTTGCAATCCCACCAACAGTGTAGGAGTGTTGCTTTTTCTCCACATTCTCACCAGCACCTGTTGTCCCTTGAGTTTTTAATCTTAGTCATTCTGACTGGTGTGAGGTGGAATCTAAAGGTTGTTTTAATTTGCATTTCCCTGATGACTAATGATGTTGAACATCTCTTTAGGTGCTACTCATCCATCCGAATTTCTTCTAGTGAAAGAAAATTCTTTTTGAGCTCTGTATCCCATTTCTTTATAGGGTTATTTGGTTCTTTGGGGTCTAACTTCTTGAGTTTTTTGTATATATTGGATATTAACCATGTCAGATGTGGGGTTGGTGAAGATCTTTTCCAAATTTTTGGTTGCTGTTTTGTCCTTCTGACAGTGTACTTTGCCATTTGTTGAAAAAGCTATCTTTTTTCCACTGGATGGTTGTAGCTTCTTTATCAATGATCAGGTGACCATAAGTCTGTGGGTTTATTTCTGGGTCTTCAATTCTATTCCATCAATCTACTTTCCTGTTGCTATACCACTACCATGCAGTTTTTAACACAGTTGCTCTGTAGTACTGCTTGAGGTCAGGGATATTGATTCCCCCAGAAGTCCTTTTAGTGTTCAGAATAGTTTTAGCTATCCTGGACTTTTTGTTACTCCAGATGAATTTGAGAATTGCTCTTTCTAGATCTATGTAGAATTGATTTGGGATTTTGATGGGGATTGCATTGAATCTGTAGATTGATTTTGGCAAGATGGCCATTTTTCCTATATTGATCCTGCCAATCTAAGAGCATGGAAGATTTTTCCATCTCCTGAGGTCTTCTTCAATTTCTTTCTTCAAGGACATGAAGTTCCTGTCATACAGATCTTTGGGTAAAGTTACGCCAAGATACTTTATAATTTTTGTGGCTATGGTGAAGGGTGTTATTTCCCTAATTTCGTTCTCAGCCTGCTTGTCCTTTGAGTACAAGAAGGCTACTGAGTTGCTTGAGTTGATTTTATAAGCAGCCACATTGCTGAAGTTGTCTATCAGCTGTAGAATTTCTCTGGTGGAGTTTTTTGTGTCACTTAGGTATACTATCATATCACCTGCAAAAAGTGATATTTTTACTTCTTCCCTTCCAATTTGTATCCCTCTGACTTCCTTATGTTGTCTAATTGCTCTCGCTAGAACTTCAAGTACTATATTGAAAAGATATGGAGAGAGAGGGCAGCCTTGTCTAGTCCCTGATTTAAGTGGGATTCCTTCAAGTTTCTCTCCATTTATTTTGATGTTGGCTACTGGTTTGCTATATATTGCTTTTACTATATTTAGGTATGGGCCTTGATTTCCTGTTCTTTCTAGAACTTTTAACATGAAAGGATGCTGAATTTTGTCTGCTTTTTCAGCATCTAATGAGATGATCATGTATTTTTTTCTTTTAGTTTGTTTATGTAGTGGATTACATTGATGGATTTTCATATATTGAACCATTCCTGCATCATTGAGATGAAGTCTACTCGATCATGGTGAATGATCGTTTTGAAATGCTCTTGGATTCAGTTAGCAAGAATTTTATACAGTATTTTTGCATCAATATCCATAAGGGAAATTGGCCTGTAGTTCTCTTTCTTTGTAGAATCTTTCTGTGCTTTTGGTATCAGCATTATTGTGGTTTCATAGAACGAGTTGGGCAGTGTTCCTTCTGTTTCTATTTTGTGGAATAGTTTGAAGAGTATTGGTGTTAGTTCTTCTTTGAAAGTCTGATAGAATTCTGCACTAAAACCATCTGGTCCCTTACTTTTTTTGGTTGGGAGACTTTCTATAGCCCCTTCTATTTCTCTAGGGGTTAGGAGACTGTTTAGCTGATCTAATTGATCCTGATTTAATTTTGGTATTTGGTATCTGTCTAAGAAAGTGTCCAGTTCCTCCAGATTCTCCAGTTGTGTTGTGTATAGGATTTTCTAGTAGGATCTGATGATTTTTTTGACTTTCCTCAGTTTCTCTTTTTATATTTCTTTTTTAATTTTGTTAATTTGGATACAGTCTCTGTGCCCTTTGGTTAGTCTAGCTAAGGCTTTATCTATCTTATTGATTTTCTCAAAGAACCAGCTCTTGGTTTTGTTGATTCTTTGTATGGTTTTATTTGTTTCTACTTCATTGATTTCAGCCTTTAGTTTGATGATTTCCTGTCTTCTACTCCTCCTGGGTGAATTAGCTTCTTTTTGTTCTAGGGCCTTCAGGTGTGCTGTTAAGTTGCTAGTGTATGATCTCTCCAGTTTTTTTTTTTTTTGGAGGCACTCGGGGTTATGAGTTTTCCTCTTAGCACTGCTTTCATTGTGTCCCATAGATTTGGGTAGGTCGTACCTTCATTTTCACTGAATTCTAAATGTCTTTGATTTCTTTCTTTATTTCTTCCTTGACCAAGGTGTCTTTGAGTAGAGTGTTGTTCAGTTTCCATGTGTATGTGGGCTTTCTGTTGTTGTTCTTGTTATTGAAGACCACTTTTACTCCATAGTGATCTGATAGGAGGCATGGGATTAGTTCAGTCTTCTTGTATTCGTTGAGGCCTGTCTTGTGGCCAATTATATGATCAATTTTGGAGAAGGTACCATGTGGTGCTGAGAAAAACATATATTCTTTTGCTTTAGGATGAAATGTTTTATATATATATATATATATATATATATATATATATATATAATGTTATATATATTATATATGTGTATTTTATACACACACACATACACACACACACACACACACACACACACACACACACATATATATATATATATATATATATATATATATATATATATATATATATATATGTTAAATCCAATTGGTCCAAAGCTTCAATTAGTTTCACTGTTCCCCTGTTTAGTTTCTGCTCTCCTGATCGGTCCATTGAGGAAATTGGAGTGTTGAAGTCGCCTACAATTATGCTGTTATGTGCAATGTGTGCTTTAAAATTTAGTAAAGTTTCTTTTATGAATGAGTGTGACCTAAGATTTGGAGCATATATGTTCAGTATTGAAAATTCTTCTTGGTTGGTTTTCTCTTTGACCAACACGAAGTGACCTTCTGTGTCTCTTTTGATGACGTTAGGTTGAAAGTCAATTTTATCCGATATTAGAATGGCTCTTCCAGCTTGTTTCCCGAGACTATTTGCGTGTAAAATTGTCTTCAAACCTTTTACTCTAAGGTAGTGTTTGTCTTTGACACTGAGATGTGTTTCCTGTATGCAGCAAAATGTAGGGTCCTGTTTCCATATCCAGTCTGTTAGTCTGTGTCTTTTTATTGGGAATTTGAGTCCATTGATGTTGAGATATTAAGGAATAGCAATTATTACTTCCTGTCCTTTTGGGTGTTATTTTTTATATTTGAGTGGTTTGATGAGAAGGGGTTTCTATATTGTTTCTTCTGGGGTATAGTTTCTCCCCTTGTGTTGGTGTTTTCCTATTATCCTTGGTAGGGCTGATTTTGTAGATAGATATCAAGCAAATTTGGTTTTGTCATGGAATACCTTGGTTTCCCCATCTATGGCAATTGAGAGTTTTGCTGGTTATAGTAGTTTGGGCTGAAGTTTGTGTTCTCTTAGCATCCGCATGAGATCTGCCCAGGATCTTCTAGCTTTCATGGTCTGTGGTGAGAAGCCTAGTGTAATTCTGATAGGTCTTCCATGATATGTTACTTGGACTTTTTCTTTTACTGCCTTTAATATTCTTTCTTTGTTTAGTACATTTGGGGTTTTGGTTATTATGTGATGGGAGGTATTTCTGTTCTGGTCCATTCTGTTGGTAGTTCTGTAGGCTTCTTGTATACTCATGGGCATCTCTCTCTTTAGGTTGGAGAAGTTTTCTTCCATAATTTTGTAGAAGATATTTGCTGGCCCTTTAAGATGTAGATCTTCACTCTCATCTATACCTATAATCCTTAGGTTTGGTCTTTTCATTGTTTCCTGGATTTCCTGAATATTTTGGGTTACCAGCTTTTTGCATTTTGCATTTCTTTAATTGTTGAATCCATGGTTCCTATGGTATCTTCAGAATCTGAGATTCAGTCTTCTATCTCTTGTATTCTATTGTTGATATTTGCATCTATGACTCCTGATTTCTTCCCAAGGTTTTCTCCCTTTGCGATTTCTTAGTTGTTTCTACTTCTGTTTTTAGATTCTGGATGGTTTTGCTCAGATATTTCACTTGCTTGTTTGTGATGTCCTCTTCTTCTTCTTCTTCTTCTTCTTCTTCTTCTTCTTCTTCTTCTTCTTTTTGGTTTTTCGTGACAGGGATTTTCTGTGTAGCACTGGCTGTCCTAGAACTCACTCTGTAGACCAGGCTGGCCTCAAACTCAGAAATCCACTTGCCTCTACCTCCCAAGTTCTGTTATTAAAAGCATGCGCTACCAGTGCCTGGCTTTCCATTAATTCTTTAAGGATTTTTTGTGTTTCTTCTTTTATGACTTCTACTTGTTGACCCACATTCTCTTGTATTTCTTTAAGTGATTTTTGTGTTTCCCCCTTATTGACATCCATTTTTTGATCCATATTCTCCTGAATTTCTTTAAGTGATTTTTGTGTTTGCCTTGTAAGGGCTTCTAGCTTTTGATCCATTTTCTCCTGTATTACTTTAAGAGATTTATCTAAGTGTTCCTCTATCAGCATCCTGAGCAGTGATTTTTGATCTGACTCTTGTTTTTCTGGTGTGTTGGGACATCCAAGACTTATTTGGTTTTGCCTTGTAAGGGCTTTTAGTTTTTGATCCCTTTTCTCCTGTATTACTTTAGGAGATTTATCTAAGTGTTCCTCTATCAGCATCCTGACCAGTCTTTTTAGATCTGAGTCTTGTTTTTCTGGTGTGTTGGGGTATCTGAGACTTATTGCTGTCGGGGAACTGGGTTCAGATGCTGCCATATTGCCTTGATTTCTGTTAGTAATGATCTTACGTTTGCCTTTTGCCATCTGGTTATCTCTGGAATTAGTTAGTCCTAAAGTTACTAGCTGGTGCTTGAAATTTCTGTGGGCTTGTAACGTTATTTCCCCACGATGTGGGACACTTGAACCATTGCCCTGCATGGCTCCTGCTCACAGATTGCTGACAGGTGGCCTGAGTCCCCCGGGTCTTAAACGCAGGATATCTCAGGTACATGGTTCTGCCTGCTGGGCTGCTGCTCTGCCTGTCTCCTGCTCAGGGATTGCTGCCTGGTGTCCTGCGTCCCCAGAGGTCTTAAACTCTGGACCTCTCAGGTACCTGGTTCTGCCTGCTGGTTTAAAGCAGCTGGGAAGATGGCGGAGGCTGCAGGGAGTGTGGGATCTGCCTTCAGGGCACAGAGCCCACACTTGGCTGGGGCCTCCCAAACTGCTGCTCTGTGTGCAGCTCCTGCTCAGGGCCTGAGTCCCCAAAGATCTTAAACTCGGGATATCTTGGGAACCTGTTTCCAGCAGCTGGTTCAAAACAGCTGGGAAGGTGATGGAGGCTGCAGGGAGTGCGGGGTCCACCTTCAGGGCACAGAGAACACGCTTGGCTGGGGCCCCCCAAACCATTGATCTGTGCGCAGTTCCTGCTCAAGGCCTGAGTCCCCAAAGGTCTTAAACTCGGGATATCTGGGTACCTTGTTCTGCCGGCTGGTTCAAAACAGCTGGGAAGATGGCAGGGGCTGCAGGGAGTATCTCAACTTTTTTTAAAGTCAAAACAAAATAAAGATTTCCTCTAATTTCTAGTTTTCACCAGGTTATCTCAATAGCACTAGTTAATCTTGTTTAAAGTGACCCAAACTTCCTTGCAGACTGAGAAATCTGTCAGCACTCCAATCTTAGATGAATTGTCTAATTAAACTATAAGCAGATTTATTTTCTCATTAAAAAATATCTTGAAGGCTACTTTCTCAGACATGTAGCTTACTTGGCAGAACAACAGGATTCTCTGCTTGAGAAAATATGCCTTCTAGTTCGCTCAGTATCCTGGGAGTCCTAAAAAGCCTATGTTGCCTCAGAGGTAGCAAGCTAGGAGCAGTCACCTCACACCATTTCTCTCTAGATGAAAAATATCTATTCCTTGAAAATGTAAAAACAAACAAACAAACAAATATCAACATACATCTGACAAATGAACTTTATACCAAGATAACATAAGAGGTAAAAGCAACTACATATTAATAAAATATTGAAGCATCAAATACACTTTAATATTTTAAGTACATATTCTTTGAAATATTTCTCCAGTTTTATAAAGCACATCATCCTAAGTGAATTAACCTAATCACAAAAGAGTACACATGAAATGCAATCCCTGATAAGTGGATATTAAAGAGCCCAGAAGCTCTGAATACTCAAGGCACAATTAGCAAATCAAAAGATTCACAAGAAGAAGGAAGAAGATGACACTGGTCCCAAAATGAGTGGATCCAGTTTTGTAGGAGAGTACCAGAACAGAGAAAGGGTTGGGGTGTGATTGGGGAATAGGCAGGGGGAAGAGGACTTATGGGACATATGGTAAGGGGGGAACTGGAAGAGGGGAAAGCCTTTGGAATGTAAACAAAGAATATAGAAAATAAAAAAAGAAAAAAATTTAAAGAAAAAAAAACAGTCAGATAAGAAGCAGTACAAATACAAAACAAATAGGTTATTTCAGTGCCCAACATTGTCTAAAGAATATGGCATACATGTCAAAAAAGAAATTTATCTCCAGAGTTAAGTTGAATTAGATAAAGAGATTAGATAATCACATTCAAAATTACCTATCCAAAGTATTTGGATAAATATTCTTCACAGCAGGCCATGGAGCTTTCTCTAGAATATGTCATGTTTTATGCTACAGCATAAAAAAATTTACAAATAAAAGTAATTTCTGAATTATTATCCAATAAAAATTGAAAAAACACTTCCTATAAATATGAAACCAAATAAAATATACAAAAATGTACAGGTCAAACAATAAAATTTTCACAGAAAATTGTGCCACTGAAGAACTTGAGGAAAGATTTCCAAAAAAGAAAAAAAAATAGGAATAGGAAAAATGAAAGCACGAGTAAGCAACACTTGGGTAGAAATGTGAAGGCAGCTCTCATAAAAGGTTTGTAAATGAGTGATCACATTAAGACAAAAACAACCTAATGATATAATTAATGTTCTTTAAAAATAAGAATGACAACTACAACAACAAAATGGTCCAAGGCAGGTACAGCCAGGAGCACAGGGAGCAGAGTAGTGGCAAAGCACCTGGGACAGGGTCCTTCTGAGCTCCATTTGCACCCAGGAGCTGGGCAGGTCACACAGCGCTCTGTGAACTGGTCTTGTCAGAGGAGAACTTGTCTCCAGGGAATGCTCTAACTCCTGGTTTGGAGGTGAGACTGCCATTTTCTCTCTGGTGACTGTCCTAGGTAGGTACTGCCAGGAGTGAAGGGAGAACAGGAGTGGCAGAGCAGCTGTGACAGGATGCTTCCTGGCACCATCTGCAATAAGGAACTGGGCTGAGCCAAAGTCCTCTGGGCCAGGGTAGCTTGTCTCCCAGGGGTGCTGAGACAGGCTTGCAGGCCCACAGAAGGAACAAGCTCCAGCCAGAGACAGCAGGATCTACTAACACCACAGAAAACCTGATCGGGAAAGGCAAATGCAAGAAAGTTACCAACAGAAACCATGGTGAAATGGCATCATCTGAAGCCAGTTTCCCCACAACAAAATGTCCTGGATACCACAACACACCAGAAAAGCAAGATTTGGATTTACAATTACAGCTCATGGTGCTGGTAGAGGACTTCAAGAAAGATATAAATAACTCCCTTAAAGAAATACAGGAGAGCTCAGGTAAACAGGTAGAAGGCCTTAAAGAGAAAACACAAAAACCCCTTAAAGATTTAGAGGAAAACACCAACAAACAGGTGAAGTAATTGAACAAAAACATCCAGGACCTAAAACTGAAAGTAGAAACAATAAAGAAATCACAAAGGGAAACAACTCTGGAGACAGAAAACCTAGGAAAGAAGCCAGAAGTCATACATGCAAGCATCAACAACAGAATACAAAATAGAAAAGAGAATCATAAGTACAGTAGATAGTATAGAAAACATTGTTGCAGTAGTCAATGAAAATGCAAAATACAAAATCATATAAACCAAAACATCCAGGAAATCTATGATACAATGAGAAGAACAAATCTAAGGACTGTAGATAGAGAAGAAAGCAAAAGTTTCTAGCTAAAAGGGGCAGTATATCTCTTCAAATAATTATAGAAGAAAACTTCCCCAACCTAAAGAAAGAGAGATCCATGTACAAACAAAAAGCCTACAGAACTCCAAATAGATTGGACCAGAAAAGAAATTCTTCCTATCACATAATAATCAAAACACAAAATACATGGTACAAAGAAAAATATTAAAAGCAGTAAGGGAAAAATGTCAAGTAACATATAAAAGCAGACCTATCAGAACAACATCAGAGTTCTTGACAGAGACTATGAAAGCCAGATGATCCTGGGTATATATCATACAGACCATAAGCGAACAAAAATCCCAACCCAGGCTGCTATACCCAGCAAAACTCTCAATTACCATAGATGGGAAAACCAAGGAAATCCATTACTAAAACAAATTTACATAATCTTTCCACAAATTCAGCCCCTCAAAGGATAATGAATGAAAAACGTGAACAAAATTCAGGAAACTATACCCTAGAATAAGCAAGAAAATAATCTTTTAACAAATCAAAAAGAAGAAAGAAGAGAGACACAGGAACATATTTCTACCTCTAATGAAAAAAAAAACAGGAAACAACAATAACTTTTCCTTAATATTTGTTAATATCAATGGACTCAATTCCCCAATAACAAGACATAGACTAGCAGTCTGGATACATAAATAAAACCCAACATTTTGCTGCATACAGGAACTTCACCTCAGGCACAGAGACAGTTGCTAACTTGGAGTATAAAACTGGAAAACAATATTCCAAGCAATTGGTCCCAAGAAGCACACTGGTGTAGCCATTCTAATATCGAATAAAATTGAATTTCAGTCTAAAGTAATCAGAAAACATAAGGAAAGACACTTCATACTCATTAAAGGAAAAAAATCTACCAAGATAAACTCTCAATTCTGAACACCTAAGCTCCAACTGCAAGGGCACCCACATTAATAAAAGATATGTTATTAAAGCCTAAAGAACACATTACCCCTCACAAAAATACTGGGAGAGTTCAACACCCTACTCTCATCAAAGGACAAATCATGGAAACCGAAACTAGTCAGAGACACTGTGAACCTAAAAGAAATACTGAACCAAAATGATTTAACAGATATGTATAGAATATTTTATCCTAAAACAAAAGAATATAACTTCCTCTCAGCACCTAATGGTACGTTCTCCAAAACTGACCATATACTCGGTTTCAAAACAGACCTCGGCAGATGTAAGAAGACTGAAATAATCCCATGCACCCTCTCAGATCACCACAGATTAAGGTTGGTCTACAATAACAACAAAAGCAACAGAAAGCCCACATACACATGGAAACTGAAATGCATTCTACTCAATGATAACTTGGTCAAGGAAGAAATAAATTAAAGACTTATTAAAATGTAACAGAAATGTAAACACAACATACCCAAACTTATGGGACCTAATGAAAGCAGTACTAAGAGGAAAACTCATAGCACTGAGTGCCTCCAAAAGGGATGCAAAGATGGTTCAATATACAATTCCATTAATGTAATCAACTACTTAAAAATATAGTCAAAGAAAAAAGAACACATGATCATTTCATTAGTTGTAAAGAAAGTATTTGACAAAATCCAACACTACTTCATGATAAAAATCTTGGAAAAATCAGGCCCATTTCAAGGCCCATGTCAAATTTCAAGGCCTATACCATATTTAAATCAATATATAGAAAACCAGTAGCCAACATCAAACTAAATGGAGCGAAACATGAAACAATCCCAGTGAAATCAGGAAATAGACAAGACTGTCCACCCTCTCTATACATATACAATATAGTACTCGAAGTCCTAGCCAGAGAAATTAGAAAACAAAAAGTGGTCAAGGGATATTGATTGGAAAGGAAGAAGTAAAATAACACTATTTGCAGATGATAAGATCTATATACTATATTTAAGTGACCCCATAAATTCTACTAGATAATTTCTAAACAAGATAAAAAAGTTTAGCCAAGCAGCTGGATATAAAATTAACTCAAACTAATCATTATCCTTCCGATACTCAAAGGATAAAAAGGCTGAGAAAGAAATTAGTAAATGACATCCATCACAATATTAACAAATAATATAAAATACCTTGTTTGACTCTAATCAAGCAAGTAAGAGATCTGTATGACAAGAACTTCAAATATCTGAAGAAAGAAATTGAAGAAGATCTCAGAATATTGAAAGATCTCCCATGCTCAAGGATTGGCAGGATTAATATAGTAAACATTGCCAACCTGCTTAAAGAAATATACAGACTCAATGCAATCATGATCAAAATTACAACTCAATTTTTCTTAGAGTTAGAAAGAGCAATTTCCAAATTAATCTGGAATAACAAAATACCCATGACAGTGAAAACTATTCTCAACAATAAAAGAATCTCTGGCGGAATCACCATGCCTGACCTCAAGATTTACTACAGAGCAATAGTGATTAACAACTGAATGGTAGTGGTACCATGACAAGCAGGTATTTAAATGGAATAGAATTGAAGACCGGGAAATGAACACATACAAAGTATGGCCACTTGATCTTTGACAAAAGTGCTAAAAACATCCAGCAGAAAAAAGGACAGCATTTTCAACAAATGCTGTGCGTTCAAATTGCATTCTGATCCATTCTTATCTCCCGGCATAAAGCTCAAGTCACACTGGATCCAGGAGGTCACATAAAACCAGACACACTGAAACTAATAGAAAAGAAATTTGGGAAGAGCCTCAAGCACATGGGCACAGGGGAAAACTTCCTGAACAGAACACCATTGGCTTATGCTCTAAGATCAAGAATTGACAAATTGCAGCTCATAAAATTGCAAAGCTTCTATGGACACTTTCAACAGAGCAAAATGGCAATCAACAGATTGGGAAAAGAATTACCAATCCTACATCCAGTAGAGGGCTCATATCTAATATATACAAAGTACTGAAGATGTTAAACTCCAGAGGGGGGGAACTATTAAAAATGGAGTACAGAGTAAAACAAAGAATTCTTTTTTTTTTTTTCGAGACAGGGTTTCTCTGTGTAGTTCTGGCTGTCCTGGAATTCACTCTGTAGACAAGGCTGCCTTGAACTCAGAAACCTGCCAGCCTCTGCCTCCCAAGTGCTGGGATTAAAGGCATGCACCACCACCACACGTCCCAAACAAAGAATTCTTAACTGAGGACTACCAGATAGCTGATAAACACTTAAAGGAATGTTCAACATCCTTAATCATCAGGGAAATGCAAATCAAAACAAACATGATATTTTACCTCATTCCACTCAGAATGGCTAAGATCAAAAACTCACGTGATATCAGACACCGGAGAAGATGTGGAAAAAGAGGAACACTCCTCCATTGCTGATGATATTGCAAGCTGGTAAAACCAATCTCAAAACCAGTTTGTGTGTTTCTTAGAAAATTGGACATAGTACTTCCTGAAGACCCATTTATACCACTTCTGTGCATATATCCAGAATATGCTCCAGCATTTAATAAGGACACATGATCTTCTATGTTCATGACAGTCTTATTGATGAAAATCAGAAGCTGGAAAGAAGTCAGATGTCCCTCAATAGAGGAATGGATACAGAAAATGTGGTACGTTTAAACAATGGAATACTACTCAGCTATTAAAAACAATGAATACATGAAATTCTTAGGCAAATGGATGGAAAAAAATTCCATCCTGAGTGCTGTAAACTCATCACAAAAGAGCACACATGGTATACAACAATTGATAAGTGGATATTAGCCCAAAAGCTCAGAATACACGAGGTACAAATCATGGACCACATTAAGCTCAAGAAAAAAGAAGAACAAACTGTAGATAATTTGGTCCTTCTTAGAAGGAGGATCAAAATACCCATGACTCACAGCCAAACAATGGACTGAGCACATGGTCCCCAGTGGAGGAGCTTGAGAAAAGACCCAAGGATCTGAAGGCATTCGCAGCTCTATAGGAGGAACAACAATATAAAAATGTCAGAACACCAAGAGCTCCCAGAACTTAAACAACAATGAAATCATACACAAGTAGGGACCCATGGCTACAGCCACATGAGTAGCAGATGATGGCCTGGTCAGGTATCAATTAGAGAAGAGGTCCTTGTACCCATGAAGGCTCGTTTCCCCAGTGTAGGCAAATGCCAGATCAGGAAATTGAGAGAAGGATTTGCAAACAGGGGAGAGTGGATGGGATAGGGGGTTTTCAGAGGGGTAATTGGAAAGAAGATAACTTTTGAAGTGTAAATAAAGCAATAATCTTTCTAATACACTATCTAATAAAATAATAGCAAAACTTGATTATAAATCACATATTTTGCTTGAGATAATTAAACGTTCTGAAAGATTAACTCTGACTCCCACTACTTTCCAGGATCGGATTTCAATTCCCAGAAACCTCATAAAGTGGTTCACAATTTCACAAATTACAGCTCTGAAAGTTTCAATGCTCTCATTTAGCTTCTGTAGGCACTTGCATACATGTGCACAAATACAAACAGACACACATACAGCCAGCAAAAAAGATAAAATAAAATAAAATAAAATAAAGATGAACAATAAACAAGAGAAATGTAAAACTTAAATAACCTAAATGAGAAAAGAAATTCAAAGATTAGAATAGATACTAACAAATGACATGATCATTTTACACAGGTATTTTTATAAATAGAAAATCTGTGATAAATAGATATATTTATAAAAATATGAACAAAAATATTTAGACACTCCAAATGGATCACTAACAATCAATAATGATATGATTAATAGTAAAAATTATCCATAAAAAATAAAATAAAAAAATTCACAAAGAATGATGAAGTATAACTTCAGGATTGCCTCCAGATATTTAACGAAAATGTTTTATGCCATATGCGTACAGAGCCTATAACAACATTAAAAACAATGTAAACAAATAAAAATTTAAAACTTACAGGATGGATGTTGGGAGCTATAGGGAAGGGAATAGCAGGGTACAAGAGTTCTTATGTGGGAAATGAGATATGGAGGCTCTACAGGGATGTAAAGAAGGTGCATAAAAAAACATTTAAGTGGAGGACAAAATAAAAAATAATGATGTCTAAAAATTTGCGAGGAATAATAGGGATATTTACCTAAAACAAAGAGTACAGGATATCTATTTTTTTCTATAAATACATACATATATTTAATGGACTAATCTCATCTGGCTGACTATACTTCTTCCAAGAGCTGAAAAATCTCCTAAAAATTAAAATGCCAGACAGGAGGAAGTCCTCTTATGAGTCATTTTCTAGGAATGGACAACAGATTTACAAAGCATAAAATTGCTGAAGATTCAATGTATTTCTGAAATAAGGCCCAGAGACCTTATGCAGCAAATGACTGGAATGACCATTCAAAAAAGATTAGCTTACATGGTTTCAGAGAGCATAGTGAAGCTTCTAAAGGAAAAAATGTAAAGGACTGTCCTATGAAGTACAACACTAATGAACTACTTCAATGTTCAACCTCATAGCCCCGAGGGTACAATAGTGACACACATGATTTCAGGGTAAATACAGTTCACTCTTTTAACTGAAATCTTGCTCAGCTGCTAGGAATCCAAGACTGGTGCTGGATTCTAGTCAACTATTCATTGAGACAGATCTCATGGGATTTTGAGAAAAGATGATCACTAATCAGCTAAACCAGCATACTAATTTAAATCTAAGCATCCATCCTATAACTGCAGATAAGGTTAATTCATAGCTTTTATCAAGAAAAATTCTATTTACAACATACATGGCTCAGTGCGGAAAATCACATCCAATCAAAATATAGATTTGTAGCACCTTGTGCCAATAGATACATCTGCAAATATTCCCCACATCTAAGGTTTGGGGAAAATGTTAAAACCACTGGTATATATGTGTGTGTGTGTGTGTGTGTGTGTGTGTGTGTGTGTGTGTGAGAGAGAGAGAGAGAGAGAGAGAGAGAGAGAGAGAGACAGAGAGACAGAGAGACAGAGAGAGAGAGAGAGAGGGGGGGAATTCGAGTCTATATATTGGGATCAAATCTTACAGTAATTTCTGAAACTATTCCCATAAATTATGAACAGTATGTCTGCCCAAATATGAGCTGAACAAGGATGGTGCCAATAGAAATGTTAAACAGATGGGGTAAATGGCAATGAAGCCTCAACTATTTGTGGTTGATGTAGGATAGTGCAGGAAAATATGAATAGGTTTTCTAGTGCCAATCATTTAAAATTACAGTACAAATAATATGGAGACAGCATGTATTATTTAAGAAATTATACTAATATAAATGTAATATATGCATGTAATAATAACTAGTGAACAAAGAGTCTGTGGATTTGAAGAAGTGTGTGAAGCAGCCTTTGAGATTGAAGTGAATAAGATTGTAAATGTAATCAAATAATTAAAATAATAAAACATTAAGGATAAAAAAGTGTTTTAATTAATAATAATAAATGTACTAAAATAGTTAGAAGGAAAAGTCATAATCTACAAAGTAACAGATCACAAGAAAGAAATTTTTTCTTAAGCATTTTAAATAAACTTTATTTTTTTCTTCTCTGATACGAACCATCAAATGTGTAGCCTCCTTCCCTTCCCTACTCCCACACATTGTCACTTCCTCTCTCTCCATTATGTACTCCTCATTTATTTCCCTTGAGAAAAGAACAGGCTTCTCTATGCTGTCAATCAGAAAGAGCATAGCAATATGGAAGATTAGTCATAAATCTTCATATCTAGCCTGGACTAGGCAACTCAGTAGGAGAAAATGGGTCCCACAAGCAGGAAAAAAATGTTAGAAACATCTCAATTCCCACTCTTAGGCAGCAAACAAAATCCCAAGATAAATAGTCATAGCAGGAAATCAGAGAGCCTAGAAGAGAACCATGAATGTCCCACAGTTGCTGCTGCACACTTTGTAAGTGCCTGTGAGTCCTTCTTCTTTCTGTTGGCCTTGTTCTCAACCCTCTGATTCCTACAATCCTTTCTCCTCCTCCAGTATTCCCTGTGCTCCACAAAATGTTTGTGTGTGAGACTCTCTACCTGGTCCCAGAAGCTTCTGCAGGAAGCATCTCTGATGACGATTTGGCTAAGCATTGATATATGATACAAAGAATATCATAAATAATCCTTTTATTGACAAATGTTATCTGCATAAGTGCATGTAAGAGAGTGAAAAGCAATCCATACTTATCACCCTGCACAAAATTTAAGTCAAGTGAATCACACACCTCAACATAAAACCTGACACACTGAAGCTAATATAAAAGAAATTAGAGAATATCCTTGTATACATAGAGACAGGAGACAGTTTTCTAAACAGAAGTGAAATAGAGCTGCCACTAAGATCAACTATTAAAGAATGGAATGTCAAAGAACTGTCCACTAAAATGCTAAGAGTTTATGCTATGAGTAAATTTAGTTAGTTTATGTTAAGAGTAAGTTTATCAATCCATTGCCCCCTGAGTAGCCATTTGTATGAAATAACAGATAAAAATGATGGTATTTTTTATTTTCCAAGTTGTCCATCTTTTAAATTTATGGATTTATTGGTGTATGTGTGAACACATTCATTTCACTGCACTTGTAGTGAGACTAAATGATTTTTTTTAATAAAAATGACATTCAGACAGATACAGGAAGCCGACAGGGCACCAAAACTACAAGCCCCATAAAGAAAACTCCCAACCTATAGATAGCATAATAGCTGAAAATACATAATAAACAATTATATCAAATGTTGCAAGAGAATAAATTTAACTCAAATATAAGGGAAAATCTGTCAGAATAGGAGGTTATTTATCAACCAAAACAAGGTGTTCCAATTACAAAAGCTATCATGGCTATCGTAGACTAATATACTAAGCAAAATATCTATCATAGTTGGAAAAGAAAGAAAAAATCTTAGAAATACTCTAAAGAAATGTAGATACAATAAACCAAAGTATAGGAAGAAACATTTTGGATTGAAAGAAAAATGAGCGTATCAGATAAAAATAAGCAGCAATAGAAATTTAAAATACAGGCACACTTCTGGCAATACAAATAATAACACACAAAAATATAACAAAGTACATGATAATCACAATTAACACATACATTTAATATTAACTTCGAATATCAATGTCCAAAATTTTCCATCAAGAAGTACAGACTGACTGAATTGATTTAAAAATCCATCCATATGTTGTGTGTATATATATATATATATGTGTGTGTGTGTGTGTGTGTGTGTGTGTGTATGTGTGTGTGTGTGTATATACAAGAAATATATCTTAGCTTTAAAGGTAGACAGCACAATAGAAGAAATTGATGAAAAATTATGCTCTAATCAAATGATATCTGGAAGTAAACAGCCATTACTACCATAATAGTAACAAAATAGACTACAAGCTAAATCTTCTCATAACAGCAAAATAGGGATTATTCATTCTACTCAAGGGAACACTTATGTAAAAATGCATTATTATTCTAAATATCTATTCACCAAACTTTGGTGGTTAGAATTTCCTTAAAATTGTAATATTGTATTTAAATACACAGTAGAACAATAGTGTTTTGTCTTCCCCTAGTCACATGACCTAGACAATCTCATGATTTTGGCCTTCTGAGTAGTGTCAACAGTTGGTTACCACTCAATGACTGTGCCTTAAATCCAGTGACAGAGTGGTTAGTTATTCTTACAATTTTCCCCATTACTAAATAAGCATTTAGTTACTATTGTAGATTGTAAGTTTTGTAGTTGTGTTGTTGGCTACCTTTCACTCTGGTATTGTGCTGTGTACCTTCTAATACCATGAATAATAGTTAGAATGGGTAAAATATCTAGTTAGGTTACAGCTTGATGCTCTCATTTTCAATGAAATATGTAAGTATTGTCTTTCACAATAAGATTTGATCATGAATTTGTTAGAGACCAAACAATATCTTTTGTAATAGCCTGAGATATTGATAGGTTTCCACATGGATCAATTAGCCAATATTGAACTAGCAAGATCCATTCCTGGCAAAGGTTGTTCCACTTGATGATGAAAGTTGTCTAGCTGTGGCACTATTATTTGGTCACTATATTTAGTTTCTGTTCACATAGAAACATAGCATAATCAGTTTACTTGTGGCTCTTTAAAGGGCCCTTAGTGTTAGTTGTGCCACATCTCTTACCCTAACCTGCTGTACTTCTTCCAATTTTATTCTACTGCTCCAGACTCTTCCTGTTTCTCCATAACATAATACTGAATTTTCCTTTCTTGAAGTGTCATTGTCAGCTTAGTTGCTTACACTGTGGTTATATGTATTATAACACTCCTATAAAATGCTTAAATTGTAACACATACATATAAAAATATATACAATATTTATCTTTTGAGGTTTTCTTTACCTGGATCATGATGAGTTTTTTCAGATTCAGTAATTTACTTGTGAAACTTATATTTTTTTTAAATAACCAAACTGTATCCTATTGTGTAAACATACCACCAGATTGTTTTTATTTATTCCTTAGATTATATATCACTAGGTTGTTTCCAATTTCTTGCTACACTAAATAGTGCAGGAATGAACATGGATATATGCAAGTGTCTATGTACTAAGAACTAAACAGATCCCTTTAGGTATATGCCCAAGAGTCATATAGCTATATATTAATGGAGATATATTCCTAGCCTCATGAAGAACTTCTATTCTGATTACCATAGTTGGTATTCATGTTAGCACTTCTACAGAAAATAGATAAGTGTTCTTCTTTCACAACATCCTTGCCATCATGAACCATCTGTCTTTTTTTTCCTTCAATCACTCTGACTTGTGTAAATTTAAATCAAAAATGAAATATATATTATGTGGTATGGGTTTTCTACCTCTATCAGTTGCTTATTCCATGTACTTTCATGTGTATGATTAAATTTTAAGAATTATTTTTTTTTCTTCTCATCCATTCTTAAGAGCACACTTGCTTGGTAGTTACTATTTAAACTTTGTTTTCTCAAAGAATATCTTTACTCACTGTAGTTAAGAAATTTTAAGTGTTTACATTTGAAGCCTCTAGGCATTTGTGAAACATCATTTCAGGTTCATTTTGCTTTCAGAGTCTTCAATGAATATTCAACTAGAATGATGAAAGAATTCCTTGACTCCTATAGAATAAAATGTGTAGAATTATTATTATTATTATTATTATTATTATTATTATTATTATTATTTTGGTTTTTGAGAGAGAGTCTCTCTGTATAGTTGTGGCTGTCCTGGAACTCACTCTGTAGTCCAGGCTAGCCTCGAAATCAAAAATCCACCTGCCTCTGCCTCCCCAGTGCTGGAATTAAAGACATGTACCACCGCTGCCTGGCTAGAATTATTTTTATTGCAAATATTTAATATGAAAAGAAAACATATCAAATAATAAACTGTATTTGTGGGTGAATAAAATATCATCAAAAATTTCAGGAACAAGGCATGTTACATTAGTTGTGCTACTGTGCTAAATAGATTATGAATCTGTTTTCCTAATTCCAAATGAAGTATTTTTTCTTATCTTTAGAAAACGTTTCTTTAATACTATCACCAAAATAATCTTTTTTTCTGTTAATAACTATTCTTGAAGCTATTTTTATACTCAACATAAAGTCACATTTGTGCAACAGATAAGTACAATTCAATATTTCTTCATTGATTTTTAAATAAAAATTATCTGTAAAACAAATATGGAATTTATCTATTTTTACTGAATTCAAGTTTACCGTTCCTCTCAGTTTTATATTTTTGTGATAATTTGAGGCTGCAGTAATTTCTTTATTTCTATACATGCGGTTGTTCTATTTTCATCTATATTTATTTTTTTAATTTTAATGTGCATATTATATATTTTATTACATGTATTCTATTCTATTCTATTCTATTCTATTCTATTCTATTCTATTCTATTCTATTCTATTATACTATACTATACTATACTATATTATATTATATTAATTATTCTATTCTATTCTATTCTATTCTATTCTATTCTATTCTATTCTATTCTATTCTATTCTATTCTATTCTATTCCATTCCATTCCATTCCATTCCATTCCATTCCATTCCATTCCATTCCATTCCATTCCATTCCATTCCATTCCATTCCATTCCATTCCATTCCATTCCATTCCATTCCATTCCATTCCATTCTATTATGTTATATTATGTAGCCCAACATAGATATTGGGAACTAAACTTTCAACTCAGATTCTTTGAAACATCCATATATATATTCTTAACTACTGAACAATCTTTTCTATGTTAATTATTATATATTCTTGCATATACATTTGTCATTGTATAAGATTTTTAATATTTTTAATTCTAAAGTTTGACCCAGGACTCTTGTGTATGTTTGGCAGGCACTCTATTAATGAGCTCTATTCACCTTTACTTGTTTGTTCATTAGGGCATTATATGTAAAACATATTACACTTGAAGTGTTAGACACACTTTACCTAACTGTGACAAAATACTTAAAGAGGCAAATTAAGAAAATGTAGTAATTATTTTCCATTCAGTGTCAGTGATTTCAACACATAATTGTTGGACCTGATAATTGTTAGCTAAAATTTAGTGTAAATTTTAGTGGAGTAGACTATGGCAGAATGCATACCACTCACATGGGCCTAAAATGTTCAGAATAAAAAGAAGCTGTCTGCTACTTTCAGAAAGTCCCTCATTATTATTACCTGAGAAATGTGTTTTACACACCTATAGTAATGTTACGTTTTTACATGTGTCTATAGTCATTATTTGTTGTTAATGAATTGATCCCTTGACAAACATTGAATTTTATATTTCTTGCTGTTATTTCTCTCTTAATGTTCTACACTGGATATATGAACAGAAACTCTTGTTTCCTTTCTGTTGCTATTAACCTGGATAAAATGTACATAAATTAATGTTACATTATCTTTAGAAGTAGTCAATGGGACATAGATTGGTACTGTACTTCAAAAGCAATGTTGGTACAAATGTTACTAAGGGATACAGAAAACCACTTAAATAGTACTAGAATGTTGACAGAATTATTTTAATATGATAATAAAAACTATTGGTAAAGACTTTTTTTCTGAGCTAAAAATTAATGTAATGTGAAAAATTACCGTAATGAGATCAGTGTGGTAAGGTTACCTTAAAAGTTGTAGACTATTTTTTGATATTCGGCATACTCAAGTATAATTTAAAATTAAAAAATAATTGCAAATAGTAATTAATTTTCTATGAAATTTGGAACTAAAATAATTTATAGGATCCATAAATTATGTCTGATGATTTGCCAGAGGTGATATTTGGTACGATTGGAGCTTAAGACCCATGCTATTCTTTCTCTAGGGAATAATCTCTAACATGAAAAGCAATTGATAGTGTCTGTCCTTTGAATAAATTAAAATATCTATCCTTGCATCCCACAATATAAATATGCTTGAGTGAACAGTTCTACTCTATTTCTTTATTTCTAACATAGGGTACTGGGGATATTTAGAGAAGAAAAGAAAACAGAACTTTTTTTTTCATTTTTTTATTATATATTCCTTGTTTACATTCCAAAGGCTTTCCCCTTTCCCAGTTCCCCCCACTACCACATGTTCCATAAGTCCTCTCCCCCCAACTATTCCCCAATCACCCCCCACACCATTTCTCTGTTCTAGTACTCTCCTACAAAATGGATCCAAACTTCTCTGGCTTTGGGTCCTGGTCCTCTCCTTTATTCTTCTTGGGAATCATTTGACTTGCTAATTGTGCCTTGAGTATTTAGGAGTTCTGGCCTATTAATATCCACTTACCAGTGATTGCATTTCATGTGTATTCTTTTGTGATTGGGTTAACTCGCTTAGGATGATATTTTCTAGATCTACCCATTTGCCTATAAATTGCATGAATTCATTATTTTTAATTGCTGAGAAGTATTCCTCTGTGTGTGTGTGTGTGTGTGTGTGTGTGTGTGTGTGTGTATCACATTTACTGTATCCATTCCTCCTTTGAGGGATATCTGGGCTCCTTCCAACTTCTGGCTATTATAAAAAAGGCTGCTATGAACATAGTGGAGCATGTGTCTTTACTGTATTCAGGGGAATCCTCTGGGTATAAGCCCAGGAGTGGTATGCCAGGGTTCTCTGGAAGTTTCATGCCCAATTTTCTGAGGAACCGCCAGACTCATTTCCAGAGTGGTTGTACCATCTTGCAATTCCACCAACAGTGGAGGAGTGTTCCTCTTTCTCCACATCCTCGCCAGCACTTGTTGTCTCTTGAGTTTTTAATCTTAGCCATTCTGACTGGTGTGAGGTGGAATCTCAGGGTTGTTTTGATTTGCATTTCCCTGATGACTAATGATGTTGGACATCTTTTAAAGTGTTTCTCAGCCATCTGAATTTCTTATGGTTACAATTCTTTGTTTAGCTCTGTTGGGAAAAGATCTGCTAGTGGAAGACTGACTTCCAAGCAAATAGGGTGAGGGTCTTAAGCCCACACCCACAGTGACACAACTACTCCAACAAGGCCACACTTCCTAATAGGGTCACTTCCTGGGCCAATCATATACAAACCATCACACTCACTGATACATTTTCCACTCTGATCAATCATCCCATAGCACATATCTTATCATTTTATTAACAAAAGTGAAAATACTGTTGACTCTGTTCAATTTTGTATAGAGTACCACATACTAGTCTATGTATTATTTGCATGCAAGAATAAACAGAGGTGTCATACATACCTTAGTACTTTTCATGGGTGTGTGATGATGGCCCAAATACTGTGTTTAGTCCTGGGTGAAAGACAGTCAGTCAATCGTGACACCAAGCAACTGATTAGTTTGAAAGGAAAATTAAACATCTATATAAGTTATTCTGAGTTAAACTGTTAAACTTTTGAGCTGTAACACGGTGTGGATATTTATGAGATTTTGAAGCTCAGTTCACAGAGCCAATAATTTTCCTTAAATCTATTTAAATCTCTAAGAAATTATTAGTAGTAATGTACAAGATAAAGGACAAAAGTGAATACACTGAAAATATGTAACAGTTCCCATCTCAGGATGAATCTTATTTGTACCCTACCGACCTTTTTAAGTTGTAGAGATATTATGAAACTAAAACACTTGCTTTCAGTTAAATGAAGCAGTGTGAGATTTGATATGTGCCATATTATTAAATGACTAATGTAGCATGTAGAGAATTAAATTTTACATATAAAGTATCTATATGTGATAATGTATATATGTATACTATATGTATACTATAATTTTATTTCTTTGTTGACATCTCAAGAAGTTAAGTTTGATAAACTTGATAGACTTGTATTAGAGTCTTAGATTTTATGTTCTCAAGATGTATGTTATTTTATTATTTTGCATGTCATTCCATGTTCTAGATTTTATTTCAAATTTTATATGTTCATTTTTTTAATTTTTATTTTCCATATACTATGCTTAAATTCCAAAGGCTTTCCCCTTTCCCAGTTCCCCCCCACCATACGTCCCATAATTCCCCTCCCCCCCAACTATTCCCCAATAATTCCCCCTACCCCCACGTTTTCTCTGTTCTGGGTCTACAAAACTGGATCCAATCTTTACAGAGCCAGGGTCCTCTCCTTTCTTCTTCTTGGGAATCATTTGACTTGCTAATTGTGCCATGAGTATTTAGGGATCCTGGGCTCATTAATATCCACTTATCAGTGATTGCATTTCATGTGTAATCTTTTGTGATTGGGTTAACTCACTCAGGATAATATTTTCCAGATCTAACCATTTACCTACAATTTGCAAGAATTCATTATTTTTAATTGCTGAGTAGTATTCCGTTGTATAAATATACCACATTTTCTGTATCCATTCCTCCTTTGAGGGATATTTGGGCTCCTTCCAATTTCTGGCTATTATAAACAAGGCTGCTATAAACATAGTACAGCATGTGTCTTTATAGTATGCAGGGGAGTCCTCTGAGTATATGCCCAGGAGTGGTATGCCAGGGTCCTCTGGGAGGGGCATGCCCAATTTTCTGAGGAACCACCAAACTGATTTCCAGAGCGGTTTTACTATTTTGCAATCCCACCAACAGTGGAGGAGTGTTCCTCTTTCTCCACATCCTCGCCAGCACTTGTTGTCTCTTGAGTTTTTAATCTTAGCCATTCTGACTGGTGTGAGGTGGAATCTCAGGGTTGCTGTGATTTGCATTTCTCTGATGACTAATGATGTTGAACATCTCTTAAGGTCTTTCACGGCCATCTGAATTTTTCTGGTGAAAATTCTTTGTTTAACTCTGTAGCCCATTTTTTGAAAGGGTTATTTGGTTGTTTGGGGTCTAACTTCTTGAGTACTTTGTATATATTGGATATAAGCCCTCTATTGGATGTGGGGTTGGTGAAGATCAATTCCCAACTTTTTGGTTGCCATTTTTTCCTTCTGACAATGTCCTTTGCCTTACAGAAACTTTGTAATTTTATGAGGTCCCATTTGTCAATTCTTGAACTTAGAGCATAAGCTATTGGTGTTCTGTTCAGGAACTTTCCCACTATACCCATGTCCTCCAGGTTCTTCCCAAGATTCTTTTCTAATAGTTTCAGTGTGTCTGGTTTTATATGGAGGTCCTTGATCCACAAGGAGTTGATCTTAGTACAAGGAGATAAGAGTGGGTCAATTTGCATTCTTCTGCATGTTGACCTCCAGTTGAACCAGCACCATTTGTTGAAAAGGCTATCTTTTTTCCACTGGATGGTTGTAGCTCCTTTATCAAAGATCAAGTGACCATAAGTCTGTGGGTTCATTTCTGGGTCTTTAATCCTATTCCATTGATCTACTTGCCTGTTGCTGTAACAATACCATGCAGTTTTTAATACAATTGCTCTGTAGTACTGCTTAAGGTCAGGGTTATTGATTCCCCCAGTAGTCCTTTTATTGTGGAGAATAGGGTTAGCTATCCTGGGTTTTTTGTGGCTCCAGATAAATTTGAGAATTGCTCTTTCTATGAAGAATTGAGTTGGGATTTTGATGGGGATTGCATTGAATCTGTAGGTTGCTTTTGGCAAGATGGATATTTTTACTATATTGATCCTGCCAATCCAAGAGCAAGAATTTTTTTCCATATTCTGAGGTCTTTATCGAGTTCTTTCTTCAAGGTCTTGAAGTTCATATCATACAGATCTTTTGCTTGTTTGGCTAGAGTCATGGCAAGGTACTTTATGTTGTTTGTGGCTATTGTGAAGGGTTTTATTTCCCTAACTTCTTTCTCAGCCTGCTTATTGTTTGAGAACAGGAAGGCTACTGATTTGCTTGAGTGGATTTTATAACCAGCCACTTTTCCTAAGTTGTTTGTCAGCTGTAGGAGTTCTCTGGTGGAGTTTTTTGGGTCGCTTAAGTAAAATATCTTATCATCTGCAAATAATGAGAGGTTGACTTCTTCCTTGCCAATTTGTATCCCTTTGACTTCCTTATGTTGTCTAATTGCTCTGCTAGAACTTCAAACTATATTGAAAAGATATGGAGAGGGAGGGAAGCCTTGTCTAGTCCCTGATTTTAGTGGGATTGCTTCAAGTTTCTCTCCATTTATTTTGATGTTGGCTACTGGTTTGCTGTAGATTACATTTACTATGTTTAGGTATGGGCCTTGAATTCCTGCTCTTTCCAAAACTTTTAGCATGAACGGATGCTGAATTTTGTGAAATGCTTTTTAATCATCTAATGTTATGACCATGTTTTTTTTTCTTTTAGTTTGTTTATGTAGTGGATTACATTTATGGATTTCCATATATTGAACCATCCCTGCATCCCTGGGATGAAGCCTACTTGATCATGGTGAATGATCATTTTGATTTGCTCTTGGATACGGTTGGCAAGAATTTTATTTAGTATTTTTGCATTGATATTCATAAGGGAAATTGGCCTGTAGTTATCTTTCTTTGTTGGATCATTGTGTGTTTTTGGTATCAGTGTAATTGTGGCTTTGAAGAACGAGTTGGGCAGTGTCCCCTCTGTTTCTCCTTTGTGGAATAGTTTGAGGAGTATTGGTGTTAAGTCTTCTTTGAATGTATGGTAGAATTCTGCACTAAAACCATTTGGTCCCGTACTTTTTTTGGTTGGGAGGCTTTTCATAACCCATTCTATTTCTATAGGGGTTATGGGACTGTTTAGCTGATCTACTTGATGCTGATTTAATTTTGGTATTTGGTATCTGTCTAGGAAATTGTCCATTTCCTCCAGATTCTCCAGTTGTTTTGAGTATAGACCTTTGTAGTAGGATCTGATGATCTTTTGAATTTCCTCAGTTTCTGTTGTTATGTCCCCCTTCTCACTTCTAATTTTGTTAATTTGTATACTGTCTCTGTGTCCTTTGATTTGTCTGGCTAAGGGTTTATCTATCTTGTTGATTTTCTCAAATAACCAGCTCCTAGTTTTGTTGATTCTTTATATGGTTTTCTTTCTTTCTACTTGATTGATTTCATCCCTGAGTTTAATGATTTCCTGTCTTCTACTTCTCCTGGGTGAATTAACTTCTTTTTCCTCCATTGTTTAATGTGTGCTGTTAGGCTGCTAGTGTATGCTCTCTCCAGTTTCTTTTTGGTTGCACTTAGAACTATGAGTTTTCCTCTTAGCACTGCTTTCATTGTGTCCCATAGATTGGGTAGGTTGTACCTTAATTTTCATTGAATTCTAAAAAGTCTTTGATTTCATTTTTCTATTTCTTCCTTGACCAAGGTGTCATTGAGTAGAGTATTGTTCAGTTTCCATGTGTATGTGGGATTTCTGTTGTTTTTGTTGCTACTGAAGACCACTCTTTCTCCATGGTGTTCTGATAGGCGCCATGGGATTAGCTCAATCTTCTTGTATTTGTTGACATCTGTCTTGTGACCAATTATATGATCAATTTTGGAGAAGGTACCATGTGGTGCTGAGAAAAAGCTATATTCTTTTGCTTCAGGATGAAATGTTACACACACACACACACACACACACACACATATATATATGTGTGTGTGTGTGTGTGTGTGTGTGTGTGTGTGTGTGTTAAATCCAAGGGTTCCAAAGTTTCAATTAGTTTTACTGTGTCCCTGTTTAGTTTCTGCTTCCCTGATAGGTCCATTGAGGAGATTGGAATGCTGAAGTCACCCACAATTATTCTGTTAGTTCAATGTGTGCATTAAACTTTAGTAAGGTTTCTTTTACGAATGAGGGTACCCTTGCATTTGGAGCATAGATGTTCAGTATTGAGAGTTCTTCTTGGTGGATGTTCCCTTTGACCAGCAAGAAATGAACTTCTGAGTCTTTTGATGACTTTAGGTTGAGAGTCAATTTTATCTGATATTAGAATGGCTATTCCAGCTTGTTTCCTGAGACCATTTGCTTGTAAAATTTTCTTCTAGCCTTTTACTCTAAGGCAGTGTTGGTCTTCAACACTGAGATGTGTTTCCTGTATGCAGCAAAATGTAGGGTCCTGTTTCCGTACCAGTCTGTTAGTCTATGTCTTTTTATTGGGGAATTGAGTCCATTGATGTTAAGAGATATTAAGGAATAGTAATTATTATCTCCCAACATTTTTGATTTTTTTTTATAATTGAGAGGTTATCTTCTTTTGGGTTTGATGAGAGGAGATTTCTTTTTTTTTAATTTTTATTTTCTATATTCTATGTTTACATTCCAAGGCTTTCCCCTTTCCCAATTCCCCCCCACCATACATCCCATAATTTCTCTTCCCCCCAACTATTCCCCAATCATTCCCCCTACGGTTTCTCTACAAAACTGGATCCAATCTTTACAGGCCCAGGGTCCTCTCCTTTCTTCTTCTTGGGAATCATTTGACTTGCTAATTCTGCCTTGAGAATTTAGGATTTCTGGGCTCATTAATATCCACTTATCAGTGATTGCATTTCATGTGTATTCTTTTGTGATTGGGTTAACTCACTCAAGATGATATTTTCCAGGTCTAACCATTTACCTACAAATTGCAACAATTCATTATTTTTAATTGGTGAGTAGTATTCCATTGTATAAATATACCACATTTACTGTATCCATTCCTCCTTTGAGGGATATTTGGGCTCCTTCCAATTTCTGGCTATTATAAACAAGGCTGCTAAAACATAGTGGAGCATGTGTCTTTATTGTATGCAGGAGAATCCTCTGGGTATATGCCCAGGAGTGGTATGCCAGGGTCCTCTGGAAGTGACATGCTCAATTTTCTGAGGAACCGCCAAACTGATTTCCAGAGTGGTTTTACCATTTTGCAATCCCACCAACAGTGGATGAGTGTCCCTCTTTCTCCACATCCTCACCAGCACTTGTTTTCTCTTGAGTTTTTAATCTTAGCCATTCTGACTGGTGTGAGGTGGAATCTCAGGGTTGTTTTGATTTGCATTTCCCTGATGACTAATGATGTTGAACATCTCTTAAGGTGTTACTCGGCCATCTGAATTTCTTCTGGTGAAAATTCTTTGTTTAGCTCTGTACACCATTTTTGATAGGGTTATTTGGTTCTTTGCGGTCTAACTTCTTGAGTTCTTTGTATATATTGGATATTATCCCTCTGTCGGATGTGGGGTGGTGAAGATCTTTTCCTACTTTGTTGGTTGCCGTTTTGTCCTTCTGACAGTGTCCTTTGCCTTGCAGAAACTTTGTAATTTTATGAGGTTCCATTTGTCAATTCTTGATCTTTGTGAGTAAACTATTGGTGTTCTGTTCAGGAACATTCCCCCTGTGCCTTTGTCTTCCAGAGTCTTCCCAAGTTTCTTTTCTAAAAGTTTCAGTGTGTCTGGTTTTATGTGGAGGACCTTGATGCACTTATAGTTGATCTTAGTGCAAAGATATAAGAGTGGGTCAATTCACATTCTTCTGCATGTTGACCTCCAGTTGAACCAGCACCATTTGTTGAAAAGGCTATCTTTATTCCATTGGATGGTTGTGGCTCCTTTATCAAAGATGAAGTGACCATAAGTCTGTGGGTTAATTTCTGGGTCTTCAATCCTATTCCATTTATCCACTTGCCTGTTGCTGTACCAATACCATGCAGTTTTTAACACAATTGCTCTGTAGTACTGTTTAAGGTCAGCGATATTGATTCCCCCAGAAGTCCTTTTATTGTTGAGAATAGTTTTAGCTATCCTGGTTTTTTTGTTGCTCCAGATGAATTTGAGAATTGCTCTTTCTAGATCTATGAAGAATTGAGTTGGGATTTTGATGGGGATCACATTGAATCTGTAGATTGCTTTTGGAAAGATGGCCATTTTTACTATATTGATCCTGCCAATCCAGGAGCAAGAAATATTTTTTCCATCTTCTGAGGTCTTCTTCAATTTCTTTCTTCAAGGACTTGAATTTCCTGTTGTACAGATCTTTCACTTGTTTGGTTAGAGTTATGCCAAGGTACTTTATGTTGTTTGTGGCTATTGTGAAGGGTGTTATTTCCCTAACTTCTTTCTTAGCCTGCTTGTCCTTTGAGTACAAGAAGGCTACTGATTTGCTTGAGTTAATTTTATAACCAGCCACTTTGCTGAAGTTGTTTATCAGCTGTAGAAGTTCTCTGTTGGAGTTTTTTGGGTCTCATAAGTAAAGTATTATATCACCTGCAAATAATGATAGTTTGACTTCTTCCTTTCCAATTTGTATCCCTTTGACTTCTTTATGTTGTCTAATTGCTCTCACTAGAACTTCAAGTACTATATTGAAAAGATATGGAAAGAGGGGGCAGCCTTGTTTAGTCCCTGATTTTAGTGGGACTGCTTCAATTTTCTCTCAACAATAGAACACAAGAGATAGAAGACAGAATATCAGAAGCCGAAGAGAGGAGGTTTCTATCTTGCTTCTTCCAAGGTATAGTTTCCTTCCTTGTGTTATTTTTTTCCGCCATTACTATTTGTAGGGCTGGGTTTGTGGAAAGTTAACGTGCAAATTTGGTTTTGTCATGGAATAACTTGATGTCTCCATCTATGAAGATTGAGAGTTTTGCTGGGTAAAGTAGTTTTGGCTGAAATTTGTGTTCTCTTAGAGTTTGCATGATATCTGCCCGGGATCTCCTAGCTTTCATGGTCTCAGGTGAGAAGTCTGGTGTAATTCTGATAGGTCTTCCTTTATATGTTACTTGGCCTTTTTCTCTTGCTGCCTTTAATATTCTTTCTTTGTTTAGTATATTTGAGGTTTTGATTATTATGTGACAGGATGTATTTCTGTTCTGGTCTAGTCTGTTTGGATTTCTGTAGGCTTCTTGTATATTCATGGGCATCTCTCTCTTTAGGTTGGGGAAGCTTTTTCCATAATTTTGTAGAAGATATTTGCTGGCCCTTTAACTTGTAAATCTTCACTCTCATCTATACCTATAATCCTTAGGTTTGGTCTTCTCATTGTGTCTTGTATTTCCTGGATGTTCTGGGTTACAAGCTTTTTGCATTTAGTATTTTCTTTGACTGTTGAGTCAATGGTTCCTATGGTATCTTCAACATCTGAGAGTCTTTCTTCTATTTCTTGTATTCTATTGTTGATATTTGCATCTATGGCCCCTGATTTCTTCCTAAGGTTTTCTATCTCCAATGTTGTCTCCCTCTGTGATTTCGTAGTTGTTTCTACTTCTGTTTTTAGAACCTGGATGGATATGCTCAGATTTTTTAGTTGTTTGATTTTGTTTACATGTATTTCTTTAAGATATTGGTTTGTTTCCTCTTTCATAGCTTCTACATGTTGACCCATATTATTCTCTATTTCTTTAAGTGATTTTTTTGTGTTTCCTCCTTATTGGCTTCTGTTCTGTTTTTTGATCTATTTTCTCCTGAATTTCTTTAAGTGGATTTTGTGTTTGCCTTGTAAAGTCTTCTAACTTTTGATCCTTTTTCTCCTGTATTTCTTTAAGAGATTTATCTATGTGTTCTGCTACCAGCATCCTGACCAGTGATTTTAGATCCAAATCTGTTTTTCTGGTGGGTTGGGGTATCCAGGGCTTCCTATTGCTGGTGAACTGCGTTCAGATGCTGTCATGCTGCCTTGTTTTCTGTTAGTAATGTTCCTTCATTTTCCTTTTGCCTTCTGGTTATCTCTGGCGTTAGTTGGCCTTGTTGTCACTGGCTGGTGTTTGAACCACTCGTGAGCCTGGGTCTACCTGTTATTTCTCTACTGGTTACCACTCTGCAAGATAGAGACTGCCTCTGCGAGTGCTGAGGGGAGCTCAGGGAGGGGGGTTCCCAACCGAATTGGTGCAAGGCCAGGAGGGCGTGGAGATATTCCTTCAGCCGTGGCCCTTGCCCTGGTTAGTGGGGAGATCGTGGAGGATCCTCCCGAGTGATGGTAGCCCCTGATTGAGTCTGTCTACCTGGGCCTCTTTAGTGGTGTCCTGGTGGCAACATGGAGACCTACCGTGACCACCACTGTAAGCAACCACTGGGCAGGCTGCTCCCAGCTGCCTTGGTGCAAGGCCGGAGGGAGTGGAGAAATCCCGCAGAGCCTCTGCCCTGGCCCTGGCTGGTGGCGAGAGCCTGGCAGGTCCACCCACGCAATGGTATCCCCGGATTGAGTCTGTCTACCTGGGCCTCTCTAGCCATGTCCTTGTAGCAATATGGAGACCAACCTCAACTGCGGCTGTAAGGGACTGCAGGGCAGGCTGCTACCCGCTGCCTTGGTGAAAGGCAGGAAGGTGTGGAGAAGTACGGCAGAGCCTCAGCCCTAGCCCTGGCTGGTGGCGAGAGCCTGGCTGGTACACCCACGCGATGATAGCCCGGATTGAGTCTGTCTACCTGCGCCTCTCTAGCTGCGTCCTGTTAGCAATATGGAGACCTACCATGACCCAGAACTTTTATTTTAATCAGGAGCTTTAATTCAAACTGAGAAAGCAATAATCGCCTTTATTTGTAATTATTTTCTCAACTTTTGTGGAAAATATGCATTAAGTTTCCTATGTCTCATGCAGAAAACAACCTTTAACAAAAACAGTACAAAAGTTAGTGCATCCCAGTTAGGGCAGTTAGAGTAAGTGTAGGAGATAATTTGGGTACTAAGCTTCAATTTTACCACAGTGAAGATTTCAGAATTCTTTATAGCTTAACACTATAACACAATACTCTATGACTACAGTCTTTGTATGGTACAAGTAGTATAGCTTTCATTGCATTCTTTATATACCACAAACTCTGTCTAGCCGACTATCACTAGTTCCATTTTACAATTTTTTAAATATAGAGTATCTTCCAATAAGCATTTAGAAACAATGAATTCATGAAATTCTTAGAGAAATGGATGGAGCTGGAGAACATCATACTAAGTTAGGTAACCCAGTCTCAAAAGAATACCCATGGTATGCACTCACTGATAAGTGGATATTAGCCTAGAATCTTGGGACACCAAAGACACAATTCACATACCAAATGATTTCTGACAAGAAGAAAGGAGTGGACACTGGTGCTGGAAAGGATCAAAGCATCAGTGTAGGGGAATACCAGAACAGGGAAGTGGGAAGGGATGGGTGAGGGAGCAGGGGGAGAGAAAAGGGCAAGTGGGAACTTTGGGGGGTCAGGGAACCAGAAAAAAGGAAATGAAATGTAAATATAGAATATATCCGATAAAAAATGAGAAAAACAAGAGAGTGGAAAAAAAAGAATTATTTCCCATAAAATCTCTCCCTTTCCCGACCTGTAATACAAGGTAAGCTCATTTAGAAATATGTTATAAATTCATATACTTGTTAACTATTCAATAAATATCTTTTATGAATTATTCAGTATATAATTTTTCAGATATTCTGAGGCTATGATTTCACATTAGTATAACTGTACTTACTAGCATAAACCTCATTAAAGTGGTAGTGGTGAGATAACGTTTTCTTTTTTTCTTCTTTTTTTTCTTCGATATATACTTTATTTACATTTCAGATGATTTCCCATTTCCTGGCTCCCCAACCCAGAAAAGACCCATATGGCCTCTTCCCTCCCCCCTGTTCCCCCATCGACCCCTTCCCAATTCCCTGTTCTGGTATTCCCCTACACTGATTCATTGAGCATTTCCAGAACCAGGGGATACTCCTTCCTTCTTCTCGGACATCATTTGGTATGTGGATTGTGTCTTGGGTATTCCAAGTTTCTAGGCTAATATCCACTTATCATTGAGTGCATAGCATGGGTATTCCTTTGAGACTGGGTTATGTCACTTAGTATGATGGTCACCAGCTCCTCCCATTTGTCTAAGAATTTCATGAATTCATTGTTTCTAATAGTTGAATAGTACTCCATTGTGTATATATACACCACAATTTTTTGTATCCATTCCTCTGTTGAGGGACATCTGGGTTCTTTCCAAATTCTGGCTATTATAAATAGGGCTGCTATGAACATAGTGGAACATGTATCTTTATTACAGGCTGGGGAATACTCTGGATATATGCCCAGGAGTGGTATGGCAGTGTCCTCCTGAAGTGTTGTGCCCAGTTTTCTGAGGAAACTCCAGACTGATTTCCGGAGTAATTATACCAGCTTGCAATACCACCGGCAATGGAGGAGTGTTCCTCTTTCCTCACATCCTCACCAATACCTGCTGTCACCTGAATTTTTAATCTTAGCCATTCTGACTGGTTTGAGGTGAAATCTCAGGGCTGTTTTGATTTGTATTTCCCTAATGACTAATGATGTTGAAAATTTCTTAAGGTGCTTCTCAGCCATCTGAATTTCTTCGAGGGAAAATTTTTGTTACCTCTGTACCCCATTTTTGATAGGGTTATTTGGTTTTCTGGGATCTAACTTCTTGAGTTCATTGTATATATTGTATGTTAGCCCTCTGTCAGATTTAGGGTTGGTGAAGATCTTTTCCTAATTTGTTGTGTGCTCTTTTGACCTTCTAAAGGTGTCTTTTGCCTTACAGAAACTTTGTAATTTTATGAGGTCCCATTTGTCTATTCTTGATCTTAGAACATAAACTATTGATGTTCTGTTCAGGAAATCTCCCCCTGAGCCAATGTCCTCAAGGATCTTCCCCAGATTCTTTTCTATTAGATTCAGTTTGTCTGGTTTTATGTGGAGGTCCTTGACCCACTTGGAGTTTAGCTTAGAACAATGAGATAAGAGTGGATCAATCCTCATGTTTCTGCATGCTGACCACCAGTTTAGCCAGCACCATTTGTTGAAAAAGCAATCTTTTTTTCTACTGGAAGTTTTCAGCTCCTTTGTTGACAATCAAGTGGCAATATATGTGTGGGTTCAATTCAGTGTCTTCAATCCTATTCCATTGATCCACCTCCCTGTCACTGTACCAATACCATGCAGTTTTTAACACTACTGCTCTGTAGTATTGCTTGAGGTCTGAGATACTGATTCCCCCAGAAGTTCTTTTACTGTTGAAAATAGTTTTAGCTATCCTGGGATTTTTGTTATTCCAGATGAATTTGATAATTGCTGTTTCTAAATCTATGAAGAACTGACTTGGGATTTTGATGGGGATTGTGTTCAATCTGTATATTGCTTTTGTCAAGATGGCCATTTTAACTTTATTAATCCTGCCAACCCACAAGCATGGAAGATTTTTCCATTTTCTGAGGTCTTCTTCCATTTCCTTCTTCAAAGACCTGAAGTTCTTGTCATATAAATATTTCCCTTGTTTTATTAGAGTCACACCAAGATACATTATATTGTTTGTGGCTATTGAGAAGGGTGTCATTTCCCTAATTTCTTTCTCAGCCTTCTTATCCTTTGAGTATAAGAGGACAAAGACTACCTTAGAGTAAAAGGCTGGAAGACAATATTAAAAGCAAATGGTCTCAGGACACGAGCCAGAATAGCCATCCTAATATCAGAAAAAAATGACTTTCAACCTAAAGTCATCAAAAGAGACACAGAAGTTCACTTCTTAGTGGTCAAGGAAAAATACACCAAGAACAACTTCCTATTCTGAACATCTAGGCTCCAAATGCAAGGCACCCTCATTCATAAAAGAAACTTTACTAAAGCTCAAAGTACACATTGCACCTAACACAATAATTGTGGTTGACTTCAACACTCCACTCTCGTCAATGGAACGATCAGGAAAACAGAAACTAAACAGGGAAACAGGGAAACTAATTGAAGCTTTGGACCAATTGGATTTAATGGATGTATACAGAACATTTCATCCTAAAGCAAAAGAATATACCTTTTTCTCAGCACCTCATGGTACCTTTTCCAAAAAGTCCATATCATTGGGTCACAAGACAGAGCTCAACAAATATAAAAAGATCGAACTAATCCCATGACTTCTATCAGACGACTATGGAGTAAAAGTGGTCTTCGATAGCAACAAAAACAACAGAAAATCCACATTCACATGGAAATTGAACATTAATTTACTCAATGATACTTGGACAAGGAAGAAATCAAGAAAGATATCAAAAACTTTTTTAGAATGTAGTGAAAATGAATGCACAACATACCCAAATCTATGGGACACAATAAAAGCAGTGCTAAGAGGAAAACTCATAGCCCTGACTGTCTCCAAATTCTTTTTGGAGTTTATGCTCAGGACTGAGCATAAACTAGCAGCTTAATGGCACACCTGAAAGCTCTGGAACAAAAAGAAGCTAATTCACCCAGGAGGAGTAGAAGACAGGAAATCATTAAAGTCAGGACTGAAATCACTCAAGAGATCACTTTTGTATCTACAGCATGTCTATCATTCTTAGTAATATGAAACATTCAGCTCAATTTTCACATCTCATATTGCAAGCTCATTTAAGTGTCTATGAATACATCAATTAAATTTGGGTAAAGTTTCTTTCACGCATTTATAGACTTAACACAAATACTTCAGAAATATCATGTACTATCCCATATTATATATGATTCGAAAGTAGTCATGCACTATTAGGATGAAAAATAGTCCTTCATTTCCTTATTTAATTTCTTGTTTAACTTTACATACTCAGATATGAATTACGTTTTTTTTCAGTAATTCAGAGAGCTAACATATTTATCTTATAAAAGCTTATATTCCCAGTTGCTATCAGTTGTTTTTCTTTAAATATTGGTTTTATACATTTAGCTAATTAGATTTCTTATTTCTGTTTTTTTGTATTATACATATATATTTGTGTTCAGGATGGTTATCTGGAACACATCCTTTGTATCACAAGTTTGAAAATAACATTTATTATACTTTAAATGTATATTTATTTTTCTTATATGTATTCAGGGTGACTGTGTGGAACTTACATTGTCTGTGTAGACAGTTTGAGACTTCTGTGTTTTAAATTTAAAATGTGTTTCATGTTCAGCACACATAACTGTAACCATCTGAATTCCCAGAATCACAAATTATAAGACAAAATTGATAAATTTTGTCACAATATTGTCTGCTATTGATGCTGTACAAACTGAGAAGTTGCTTGTGCTATTGTAGCATCAAAATAAATATGAACTTACTAAAGTAAGAGGTATGTAAAGTAAAGCTTTTGGAAACTCTCCTGATTTACAGATTCTTGCCCTTTGTTTTTTGTTTTACATTACACTATCCTTTCAATTCTCCTCCTTTTTAATGATTAACAGTGACACATATTCTCACAAATAAAATATTTCTATTTCAGAGTGAACTCTTAATTGTGCTCATATCATTTTGCTATAGATTTTCTTCTTTTTTTGGATTTAGGACAATTCAGTAAGCATAATAATGATGATCAGTTTGATGGACAATTTTCTGTCTTCTCTTCAGATCATAAAAATCTTTGCTTTTTTATTTCAAGGACTATTCAGACACTCTGTTTTTAACGTTCTGCTAACTTACTCTCAATCAAAAACAGAAACATCACACAATAATAAATACACATTTAATTTTATGTGTAATGTTATGCATTTTTATTACATTTATTTATTCTAAATATTTTTTATCTTCTTGGAAGCATTCTTCCAAAATTTGTTTGGTAAGCAAAAGGGTACTTGAGGCACACTCATTAACTTGAAATGTTATATTTTAAGCAAAATGGTAATGAACGATTGCAATTTTAATCATCATAATTCCACTCACAATGGCCGTCTCAATTCAAGGGCAATATTCTTTAAAAACAACCTTTCAGAAATGTTGTAGAAAATTATTTCATAACCTTCTATTTTACTCTTTAATTTTAGTATGTATGCTTATTAAATATACCTGCTTTCCAATACAGATAATTATAGTTTAGAATATACAAATAATTTCATCAAGGTCACAAAACTCTTTTGCTGGTGTTTTCATGGGTCAAGTAGCAAAAAATAATACTCAAGATTCTTAGTAGTAAATTCTGTGAAAGCTTTATATACTCAAAAAGCAGTTTGGAATGGATTCCACAGACAGTCACTGTTACAGTTGTTAGGGACCCATGAGAAGACTGAGCTGCACATCTTTTACATATGTGCCTGGGGCCTTGGTCAAGACCATGTATGGTTTTGGGTTCATAGCTCAGTGTCTGATCACCCTATAGAGCCTAGGTTAGTTTACTATGTCAACCTTGTCATGGGGTCTTTCCCCCCTCTTGGGTAGTCAATAATTCTGCCAAATCCCTCACAAGAGTCCAAAAGCTCTGCCCAATATCTGTCTATGAGTATTTACAAATGTTTCTGTTAGCTTCCGGGTAGAGCCTCTCAGAGGATAGATATGCTATACTCCTCTCTTTAAGCATAATATAGTATTAATAATGTCAAGGACTGATGGTTCCTATGTAATGTTTTTCAATTTGAATAAGTTATTGGTTGGCTATTCCTTCAGTCTCTGTTCCATCTGTGTCCCTGCCTTTGTTGTAAACAGGACAATTTAGGGTCAAAAGTTTTGTGGGTGGCTTGATACCTTATCTCTCCGCAAAGCTTCCTGCCTGGTTACAGGAGGTGGCCTTTTTAGCTAAAGTAACCATCATTGAATCCTGTGAGCCTCTCCCATTCCATGCCACTGACATATCATAGAATGCAGAGGTTCATCTTTCTTGATTTCTTATTGAACTTGTTATTTTCAAAATTGCTAAAAGTATAACAGCATTAGAGGGTTTAGGCTTTTAGATTGAAGTACTTAGCAATTTCTGTTTTCTAGAACAAGAATAATAGCAATTAGAGAGAAGCTATCTTTTGAGGTAGCTTGAAAAGACATTGAAGGTCTCTATTTCCTATGTAGAGTCTCAGATATGATCTCAAAGGAATCTTCTTTTAATATCCAAAAGATAGTGATTAAAGAAAAATCTCAGAAATTTCAAAGAACATAAATAAACATTAAAAATGTGGTGGGTTGAAAATCAGTTAGTAGTGTAGTTAGAAAGTTACTGAAGAAAATTCACAATGTAGACAATTAGAAGAAACATTGGTTATTGATTTCATGGTAATATAGAAGTGGAGGATGAGCAATTTTCTCTTGTGTTCTGGTAGTATAATGGAATGGGCTCTGTGACTCTCTATTTTTATGAATAGGGTGAGTTTCTTTTGTACTATGTTTTCACACATAGTACCATCATAGAGAGTAGAAGAGATTGGCAAGTTTACATTTCTGGGAGATATGCATGACCTGTTCTGAATGCAGTGTCCAGGTGTCAAATTTCTGCCATGTAAGTATTAATCATTTGAATCAAAGTCATGAAAATAAAGATATTCCTGGTTGATGAACATTCAGAAGTTGTAAATGAGTTTTGTCATCAGGTGTTGGTTTACAGATATATGGTGTCTGGTAACAAGATTATGATGCTGGCATGTTTGGATTCCTAAAATACTTAATTGAAAATATACTAATAGAGACATGCTTTGTGGACATAATTCCATACTAAACAATTCTTTACCTGTGAGATCATTATGATATAGGAGCATAGGAGGAAGTAAGTTAGAGGCAAAAGAAAGTAATGGTCCAAATTTCATCCAAGGAAGAAGCACAGCTTATACAGGTGACCTGTGGAGATGAATATCATTCCAGCATGAGATAATTCATCTCCACTCTGCATCATATTACAGACATGTAATGCTAGCGAAGCATCTTTAGAAAGACCAGTTATGCTAGCAGGCTTGCAGCTGGCCGCCATCTTCCCTCAGGTCGCTGCGGACTGCCTGCTGGCAGCTGGGTTCAGGTGTGTGAACAGAGACTTGGCCTAGCAATGAATACCTGGTCAGGCCCTTGCAGGCCCCCAGAGCCAGGGGAGGTTGGCAGGAGCTCTGAGCACCTGCAGCCCAGAGGCTGTTCCCGATCCCTGGGGACCGGCTAGTGGGCATGCAGCCGGCCACCATCCTCCCTCGGGTCACTGCGGAGTGCCAGAGGTGAATGGGTCCAGGTGCTTGGACAGAGACTTAGCCTGGCAAAGAACACCTGATCAGGCTCTTGCTCCTGCCCAGAGCCAAAGGAGGTTGGAGATAGGTCTGTGCACCAACAGCTTGGCAGTGCACACAGAGCCAGATCAGCTTGGCAAGCGGTCTCTGCGCCAACCCAAGGGGGCACCAACCTGCTAGTGGGTCGGTGCCTGGAGTACAGCCAGAGGCTGACATCGTGCCTCAGGACACTATAGACAGCTAACATGACAGAGCCCTGTGGACTGAGAGTACTACCATCCAGGTTCTAGCAGCCCAACCAGGGAACCTCCAGTCCTGTAGAGAACCCAGTGGTTAGACAGAGCCCTGAGACACACCACCATTTTGGAGCTGGTGGCCTGAACAGGTCACCATAGAGAACCAACAGAAGAACCCAGGACACCATAAAGATCTAACAGACTAGCCCAGATTGGTGGAGGAAAAAAAAATCTGACTTTTTTTTTTTTGTAAAAGGAATGCCAAAGCTTTACTGAGAGACCAGCAATATATACACTAGAGGCCAGAGAAGGGAACAGGAAAAAACAATTATATCCATAGGTCAGGCACCTGGGAAGTCCCTGCCATACGGATCTGGAAGGTAGGAATCAAGCTAAGCCTGGGGATGTTTTGCTCTCAAGAAACCTGTGCAGACAGCTCAGCTGGGGGCGTTGAGCCAAGCATGGTGGCGCACGCCTGTAATCCCAGCACTTGGGAGGCAGAGGCAGGTGGATTTCTGAGTTCGAGGCCAGCCTGCTCTACAGAGTGAGTTCCAGGACAGCCCGGGCTACACAGAGAAACCCTGTCTCAAAAAAACCAAAAAAAAAAAAAAATTACAATCCTGCTGGTTAAAAAATCTGACTCTTAAGAGCTAGCAACTAGGCAGGCCAGGAGGAGACAGCAGGAGGCCAATTGCAGGTCCAGCAGGGAGCCTCGGGGAGACTTAGATCCAGCACAGCAGAATGGAGGCAGTAACTAAGAACCCAGTAACTGAAACCTCCCGGTCTCCACCTCAGGGGCTCAGACTCCCTCTAAGATAGCAGCGCCAAACACCAGGCTCACAGGAGCCTCAAACACCAACCACTAAGAGTAAGACCAACTAACTCCAGAGATAAACAGATGGCAAAAGGCAACGTAGGAACGTTACAAACAAAAATCAAGGCAATATGACAGTATCTGCACCCAATTCGCCAACCACAGCAAGTCCTGGATACCCCAGCACACCAGAAAAACAAGAGTTGGATATAAAAGCACTGGTCATGATGTTGCTAGAGGAACACACACACACACACACACACACACACACACACACACACACCATAAACAAATCTCTTAAAGAAATGCAGGGGAACATCAATAGGGTAGAAGCTCTTACAATGCAAACACAAAAATTACTTAAAGAACTCCAGGAGAATATGGGCCAACAGAGAGAAACCAATAAAAAGGAAATAATAAGAAAATCAGTTTAAGAAATGCAGGAGAACTTGAAACAACAGGCAGAAGTCACAAAGGGGAAACACAAAAATCTCTTAAAGAATTACAAGAAAACACAAACAAACAAATGAAGGAACTGAGCAAAACCCACCAAGATCTGAACATAGAGGTAGAAACAATTAAGAAATCAGAAAAGGAGGCAACTTTGGAGATAGAAAACCTTAGGAAGAGATCAGGGGTCGTAGATGCAAACATCAACAACAGAATACAAGAGATAGAGATAAGAATCTCAGATGCTGAAGATAACATAGTAACCATTGACTCCGAAGTCAAAGAAAACACAAAATCCAAAAGGCTTGTAACCCAAATAAAAGTTACAACGTTTCTGTAAGGCAAAAGACACTGTCAAAAGGACAAATCGGCAACTAGCAAATGGGAAAAAGATTTTCACCAACCCCACATCCGACAGAGGGCTAATATCCAATGTATACAAAGAACTCAAGAAGTTAGACCCCAGAAAACCAAATAACCCTATCCAAAAGTGGGGTACCGAGCTAAACACAGACTTTTCACCTGAAGAAATTCGGATGGCTGAGAAACACCTTAAAAAATGTTCAACATCATTAGTCATTAGGGAAATGCAAATCAAAACAACCCTCAGATTTCACCTCACACCTGTCCGAATGGTTAGGATTAAAAACTCAGAAGTCATCAGGTGTTGGCGAGGATGTGGAGAAAGAGGAACACTCCTCCACTGCTGGTGGGACTGCTAGCTGGTACAACCACTCTGGAAATCAGTCTGGAGGTTCCTCAGAAAACTGGACATGATACTTCCGGAGGATCCAGCCATACCACTCCTGGGAAAATACCCAGAAGACTCCCCAGCATGCAATAAGGATACATGCTCCACTATGTTCATAGCAGCCTTATTTATAATAGCCAGAAGCTGGAAAGAACCCAGATGTCCCTCAACGGAGGAATGGATACAAAAAATGTGGTATATACACACAATGGAATACTATTCAGCCATTAAAAACAATGAATTCATGAAATTCTTAGAGAAATAGATGGAGCTGGAGAACATCATTCAAAGTGAGGTAACCTAGTCTCAAAAGAATACCCATGGTATGCAGTCACTGATAAGTGGATATTAGCCTAGAATCTTGGGACACCAAAGAAACAATTCGCATACCAAATAATGTCTGACAAGAAGAAAGGAATGGACACTAGTGCTGGAAAGGATCAAAGCATCAGTGTAGGGGAATACCAGAACAGGAAAGTGGGAAGGGATGGATAAGGGAGCAGGGGGAGGGAAAAGGGCATGTGGGATCTTAGGGGGGGGAAACAAAAAAAAGGGAAATGAAATGTAAATATAGAATATAGCCAATAAAAAAATGAAAGATAAGGAGAAACATATGGAGGTCTTTGGAAAGAAAAGAGAGGGAGAAATTATGCAATTATATTGAAAATTCAAAAAATAAAAGAAATATTTTTAAAATACCCACACAAAAATACAATAAAATTAAAAGCATGATAAACTGAAAAAAAAAATGAAAGAAAGACCAGTTATCTTGAGATTGAATCTTTATGAAATAACTACACTTAAATTTCTTCTTTGTGTTAACTCACAATTTGCATATGGGTTTTGGTACTTTAAATCAAAATTATTGAATACTCCTTTCATGAAGATGATAGTATAAAATAGCAAATGTGACCAAAGTCACTTGTCTTTGAGAACAATCAACTTCAGAAATTTTCTCTGTGATATCTGTGAGCAGGGGAAGAAATGGTTGGTTGTATGCAATTCTATGTGGCAGGTAAGTATTAGGTAATGAGAATAGTGGAAGATGCATGATATCAATGATATAGTTGAAGAAAACACTTCAGAAGGAACAACAGATAAATATCTGCATGAGAGGATCCAGAGTCATCACAGACATAAGAGTGTAGACAATATCATTCTGAGTGAGGTAACTCAGTCACAGAAGATCACACATGGTATGCACTCACTGATAAATGGATATTAGCCCAAAAGTTCAGAAAATACAAGATACAATTCACAGACCATATGACTCAAGAAGAAGGGAGACAAATTGTGGATGATTCAGTGCTTTTTGAAGGGGAAACAAAATACTCACAGAAGGAAATACACAAAAGTTGGAGTAGAAAATGAAGGAAAGACCATCCAGAGACTGCCCCACTTGGGGATCCATCCCATATACAATCACCAAACTGATCTATAGTGGATTCCAAGAAGGGTTGCTGACAGGAGCCTGATATGGCTGTCTACTGAAAGTATCTGCCATAGCCTGACAAATACAGAGGCAGATACGGAAAGCCAACTGTTCTACTGAATGCAGTGTCCATCATGGAAGGGTTAGATAGAAGAGGTCAAAGGAGCTGAGGAGTTTTGCAGCCCCATGGAGGGAGCACCAGTGTCAACCAGTCAGACCCCCAGAGTTCCTGGGGACTGAACCACCAACCAAATTGTACACATGGAGGGACCCATGGCTTTGACTGCATATGTGGAAGAGGATGGCCTTGCTAAACATCAGTGGGAGGAAAGGCCCTTGGGCCTCAGAGGGTTCCTTTCCCCCAGTGTAGAGGAATGCCTGAGTTGGAAGACAGTAGTGGGTAGATGGATGGGGAAGCACCCTCATAGAGGCAGGTAGAGCAGGGATGGGATGGTGGGGTTTCTGGAGAGAAGACTTGGAAATAAGATAACATTTGAAATGTAAATAAACAAAATTTTCAATTAATTGAAAAGAAAAAGAAAATAAAAGTAGACAAAATTAAAAAGAGTACAACACTCCTGACAGAGTTATGTATTCTATTGCAGGTCTTTTTGTAAGTTGGGCATAAGGATAACAAACTTCCTCTGCCACAAACTAGGTCCTTATGTTGCTAATTGACCATCATAAAGGAGTAAAATAAAACAAACATCAGATTTTGGTAAGAACCCTCCTGAAGCCCCACAACTGTCTCTGGGAGCCCAGTGGAAAAAGAAAAATCCTGTCATCACATAATAATCAAAACACTAAATGCGCAAAACAAAGACTATTAAAAGCTGCAAGGAAAAAGGGCCATGTAACATACAAATGTAGACCTATTAGAATTACACCAGATTTTTCAACAGAAAAACTAAAGCCAGAAGAGCCTGGTCAGAGGTCTTGAAGATTCTAAGAGAACACAAATCCCAGCCCAATGAATGAATATTGATGTGCATCTCTTTTTTTATTTAATTTTTATTTTCTATATTCTATGTTTACATTCCAAACGCTTTCCCCTTTCCCAGTCCCCCCACCATATGTCCCATAATTGATGTGCATCTCTTAAAGTTATCAAAAATATAGTAGACTAAAAGCATTTATTAAATATAGCCAATAGTTGCCTGTTGTTGGCAACAAAACAGTAAGATTTGTTACTCTTATTTATACATGTCTTTCTAATGGATATCAAATAAATATGACAGGATTTGGTATATTCTCATTTTCTTTCAGAAGTATTTTTTGTTTTTTTATTATTTATTCTATATTCTTTGTTTACATTCAAAATGCTTTCCCCTTTCTCAGTTCCCCCCTCACCATATGTCCCATAAGTCCTCTCCCCACCACCTATTCCCCAATCACCCTCCCACCATTTTAATTGCATGCAGACTTATACAAATGTTTATTGTGAAATGTATAGACAAATCTGACATATCTAAGATGAAAAATGATAAAGACATATGAATAAAATAATATATTTGACACAACATGAATAATTCAGAATGCCATTATTTCATGTGAAATGACAAGCAGCTAAAAATCCAAACATAACATGAGTTTTCTTATATGTGGATTTCAACTAGTAAATCTTATAATGTGACCATAAGTAAAGTGGCCATCAGAATATAAAGAAGGTGGTGAAATAGGTGTTAATCAAAAAAGAACAGATTTCAATTGAACAGCAATAAGTTCAGGAGAAATTTCAATTGTGCATGCATACTTAGCAATACAAAATCCCCTTTCAAAACAGAAAACTGTCACAGTATTAAAAACACATATAGGGCTGGAGAGATGGCTCAGTGGTTAAGAGCTCTTCCAAAGGTCCTGAGTTCAATTCCCAGCAACCACATGGTGGCTCCCAACCATCCCTAAAGTGATCTGATGCCCTCTTCTGGTGTGTCTGGAAACAACTACAGTGCACTCATATACATAAAATAAATCTTAAAAAAAACACATACAAAGGCATATTAAATAAACATTAAATATGAAAATTATAAAATAGATGAAAAAATTACAATTGGTAAAATTGCTTGCAAAAAGTGAGCTTGGGATTGATTGGATAACATGTAAAAGAAAATGAGATTCTGGGAGCATATGAATAAACTGTAATTTAAAAAACTGTAATAATAAAACTACTTATAAAACAACTATACTGCAAGAAAATTTCCTTTTCAAATATCAGTCACTGAACAAAGGATCAAAGAAAATATTAGAATAATTATAAAGCTTATTGTACATTATTCAACAATTTCAGAACCTCCCCTGAGAAATTATAAAACTAAAAAAAATGGTCACATTAGCACTCTATGTTAAGCCAGGTTCCAAATACCAGGTATAGTTTCTTTTTGTTTAACAGTTAAAAATGAACTGTGGTAATCATTGAAGTTTATGTGCATATATTGTACACTTTTTTAATTGGATTTTTTTTTCAACTCAAATGTTATTCATTTTTCCAGTTTCCCCTCCAGAAATACCCTATCCCATCCATCCTCCCCCTTCTATGAGGGTGGTTGCCCCTCCTACACACCCACTATTGTACCCTTAGGGTTATCATATCATGCTGTTCATCATTGTGATTCATGACTCACATAGCTGGAAAAACTGGTTGCTTTCTTATATCTGTTTGTTTTAGTTTGGAATTTTACTGCTGTGAACAGACACCATAATCAAGGTAAGGCTTATAAATCAGTGTTTGTTCTCTTGTTCCATATAACTTTTGTATCTAATAAAGATAAGGTAAGGATAAGTTTCAAATAATATCCATTGCCATGTCATAAAATAATCCTTGAAAACATATATTTCATTCTGACAATAACTGCCATATACTTAACCAAGTGATTTCTTTACCATTTTTTAAATGTGTGCAATTATTCTTATTTTTATTTCAGCTATCTCTCTCCTCTATCACACCTAACTATTGATAAAAGGATTTTTCTACATGAATATACATAATTATCCTTTAATAAGCTCTCTCAAACATTTGAAGTAAGTTATACCTTTTCTTTAACTGTAATACTTTATTTCTAATAGTGTAATAAGTTTTGCTAAATGAGATCTTTCCAATATAATCTCCAGGAGTACTTTTCTCTGAGCCCTCAATAGTTTTTTAACTTCATGATGATTGCTATTATTATGTTTAAAAATATCTTAACAGTATATTTCAGTGAGTGTTTATTCTCATTATTAGACTATAATTATATTCTATTACCATTTAATGATTATTTTGTGTTTGCAAAATTCCAAAAGTAAATACTAAATTATGATTTAGAAATTGAAATGTTTTGTCATGTTTTAACATAATTTTGATTTATCTATTAACATCTGTCTAAACTTGAAAAAGTTATGAGAATTTTTATATTTGCGATATATAATTATTTTTAAGAATACTCTGGGATGCCCATGCTATACTCCAAAGATCCAAGGAGGCAGAAAATGAAGAACGGAATAAGAGAGGATGATTGAGTCTCACTTGGACAAGGTCATGCAACTGCAGTGGAAGGAAGATGGAGGGAGGAACCTGGGTGAGAGAGAAGATAAGAAGGGCAGTGGGATTCTGGGTCAGGCCTGAAGAGGAGCACAGCAGAATGTGAGATGGCCATGAGATCAAAATCTGCAACTGAAAGGAGGTTGGTATGGGCCATCTTCAGGAAGAGACAGAGATGCAAGCTAGGAGAGGCCCCACAAATTTTATGGAGGTGTCCATAGCTGTGACTCACATCATTGGGGATATGGAGCCTTAAGAGACTGCCTCTTGTGGCCAGGCAGGCTCTCTGGGGGAGCAATAGGGACACCAACCCACTCACAAAATTTACGAGCAAAAATTTATCCTATCTTCAAGAAATTCATAGATTGGGGGTGGAGTAGAGACTGTGGAAATGACCAAATAATAACTGGCACAAATGGAGACCCATCCCATGGTCAAGCACCAATCCCTCGCACTGTTAATGGTACTCTATTATGAAAGGCTGTCCTCTGAGGCTTTATCCAGCAGCTGATTTAGATGAAGCAGACATCCACAGAAAAACAATGGATGGAGCTTGTCTACTCTTTCAGAGAAGAAGGAAGTATTGTAGCACTTAAGTGGATAAGTACTCCACAGGAATATCAACAAAATCACCTAACCTTAACCCTTGGGTCTCCCAGAGGCTGAACCAACAATCAAAGAAAAGATTGAATGTAGGGTAATAAAGAAAGCAGATCAGCTTCGGTGAAATAGCAATAATCAATGCATGTGGGAATCAGAAAGATCATTGGCCTGGCGATGCTTCAGAGGCAGGAACTCTGTCACACCTCTCCTTACATAATCATGCAGGACCAGACACCTCTTTACATGCTTTGATGTTGAGTCAAAAAACGTCCATATTTTGGCAAAAACAAACAAACAAACAAAAGAATCGTGGTCTTTAGGCCCAAATTTACCCCCAGCCAATATCATGGACCTTGGGAAGAACTGAGGAATCAAAAATTTGATTCTGTTAAAATTCAGAGGGAATGAGAGGGTTTAGCTAGACTGACTCCATCACAGGCTGCAAGATTCCAGTTCAGGAGTTTCTGTTTTCCACAAATGAAATAACCAGTTCCAAGAAAAACCATGATCTGGAGGTGATCAGGAGCTATCCAACCATCTGGCCTGAGGCAAGAATATTTAGTCAGCAATGATTCTGAAAAGTCCGAAGAACCCTAGACAATCCCAGAAATAATCACACCCCTAGAAATAGAGCCAACAAATCATAGTAAATGCCACCAACACTTCCCTGGAATTCCCCTAATCAGCTTTTTAAAATTAGATATATTCTTTATTTACATTTCAAATGCTGTCCCCTTTCCTGGTTCTCACCCCCAAATCCCCTAAACCATCTCCCTCTCCTGCTCACCAATCCACCCACTACTGCTTCTCTGTCCTGGCATTCCCCTGTACTGGGGTATCTCGCCCTCTCACGACCAAGAGCCTCTCCTCCCTTTGATGTACCTCAGGGGTCCAAGTTAGTTAAGAATGCTGGTCTTCCTATGGAGTCACTTCCTCAGCTTATTCATGACTTTCCCTAATTTAATCACAGGGGCCATGGCTTCTGTTCATTGGATGTGTATAAGCATACACATCTCACTCATTACGCTAATTGTTGGGTCTAACAGAGGCCAGCCATGCTAGGCTTCTGTATGGAAGCACACCATAGCCTCAGTAATACTATCAGGCCTTGGAGCCTCCCCTTGAGTTATATCTACATTTTTACCAGTCACTGGACCTCCTTTCCCTCAGTCTCTTCTCAATTTTTATCCCTGTAGTTATTTTAGATAGTAACAATTCTGGGTCAGACGTTTTTGAGTGATGGCAACTCCATGCCTCATTTCAATGCCCCATCTTTCTAGTGGAGGTGGACTCTAAAAGTTCACTCTCTCCACTGCTAAGCATTTTATCTAAAGTCCTTACCTTTGAGTCCTAATAATTTCTCATCTCCCAGGTCTCAGGTACATGCTGGAGGATGTCCTCACTTTTTACTTCCTAGGTTTGCTTGTTTCTACTCTTTTTTGCTTGTTCTCAGGACTTTGCTCCTGTTACCCCCCAATTACCTGATAATGTACACCCTTTCCTTTTCTTGTCCCATTCCCCATCCATATCCTTCTCTCTCGTTACTCACTGTGATTCTTTTTTCCTCCCAAGTGGGATTGAGGCATCCTCTCTTGGGCCCTTCTGCTTGTTAATGTTCATGAGTTATGTGAATTTTATCCTAACATTTTGTATTTTTGGCTAATAGCCACTTATTATTGAATACATACCATGCATTTCCCTTTGGATCTGAGTTACCTCACTCAGGATGATATTTTCTAGTTCCATCCATTTGCTTGCCAAACTCATTGTATCCCAGTTCTTTTGCCTTTTACTTTATTTGTTTGTTGTATTTTTTTCAACATAGTGTTTCTCTGTGTAGTTCTGGCTGTCCTGAAACTCACTCTGTAGACTAGGCTCACCTCAAACTAAGAAGTGAGCCTGCCACTGAATCCCAAATGCTGGTTTTAAAGTCATTCACCACCACTGCCAAGCTATTAAGGCACATAAATTCAAAGATACATTGCTTTCCATGGGGTAGCCATCCCTCAATTGTTCTCAAATTCCTAGGTGTCATAGCTCGTAATAGCTGAAAAGTAATTCATTGTTAAAATGAACCATATTTTCCATTTCCATTCTTCTGTTATAAGGCTTCCAGGTTGTTTCCTGTCACTGGCTATCACAAATAAAGCTGCTATGAACATAGTGGAGCATGTGTCCATGTGGTTTAATGGGCATATTTTGTGTATATGCCCAAGAGTGATATAGATGGTTCTTCTAATAGATCTACTTCCAACTTTCTGAAAAACCTCCATTTGATTTGCAGAACACCTGTACCAGTTTATACTCCCACCAGAAATAGAGGACTATCCTTTCTCCACATTCTTGCCAACATGTACTGTTGCCTGAGTATTTCATCTTGGACAATCTTAGTACTGTAAAAAAGAATCTCGGGGTTGTTCTGGTTTGCATTTCCCCGAAGACTAAGGACTTTGAAATTTTCCTTAAGTGCCTCTTGGCCATTCAAGATTCTTCTGTTCTGAATTCTCCATTTACTTCTATACTCATTTTTGATTGGATTCTTTGAATTTTTTGAGATTATCTTTTTGAGTTCTTCATATATTTTCAATATTAGCCCTCCGTAGTATGTGGAGCTTGTGAATTTTTCCCCCAATCTTCAGGTTCCTGGTCTGTCCTATTTATTATGTCTTTTGCCTGATATAAGCTTTCCAGTTTCATGAGGTCCCAATTCTTGACCTAAGAACCTGAGCCATAGGAATTATGTTTAGGAAATTTCCCCCTGTGCCAAGGAGTTCAAGGCTCTTTGCAACTTTCTCTTCTTTTAGTTACAGTGTATCTGGTTTTATGTTTAAGTCCTCGACACACTTGGACTTCAGTTTAGTGACAAAATAGATCTATTTTCATTTTTCTACATACTGACTTCCAGTCAGCCCAACACTATTTATTGAAGATGCTTTCTTTTGTCCATTGCATAGATTTTTTTCCTTCTTTGTCAAAGAGCAAGTATTCTTAAGTGTGTTGTTTTATTTCTGGGTGTTCAATTCTATTCCACTGATGAACATGTCTGTTTTGTCCGAATACTAAGCAGTTTTTATCACTATTGCTATATAGTAGAGCTTACAGCCAGGGGTTATGATTCCTCCAGAAGTTCTTTTATTGATAATATTCCTTTTGCTATCCTTATTTTGTTTGTTTGCTTGTTTCTTTGTCTTCATATGAAATTGATAGTTCTTCTTTCCATTTATTTGAAAAATTGTGTTGGATTAATGGGGATTAAATTGAATCTAGATTTATTTTGGTAGGATGGCTATTTTTACTATGCTATTTGTGAGCTGGCATGTGGTTGCTGTACATTGAACTCAGGGTCCCTGGAAGAGCATTTTGTGCTCTTAACCACTGAACCCTCTCTCAATTCTCCCATTCAAAATTTTTTTCTGTCATCCCTCTATATGTACAGTCCTGTCTGACACTTGATTTGCATTCTTCGACATGCTGACCTCCAGTTGAATCAGCACCATTTGTTGAAAATACTGTCTTTTTTCCATCTGGACTGTCACCATTAGATACCTATGATGTTGATGACTCTATTGGAGAAACAGTTTCCAAGACAGGATCAATCTTCAGGTGCCAGGCCTTTTAAATCTCAGAGACCTTCAGAGAATTTCCTGAGAAGCAGGAACATGGAAGAGATGATGGCACCATGTCAGTCAATTCTCCAAATGTCCTGTGTTCACCATTTAGACTAGGCCCTTTCAGTAAGAGAAGGTATTCAGGTAATTAAGCTCCATGGTTAGTATACCATCATCTGGTGTTGTATTTTGTTGTTGTGTTCCTCTTCATAGGTACTTTGGGGCGTTACTGTTAATATTTCGGAATCTTTCTGTCCTAGTAAGTTTAAACATATTAAATGCCATATTGAGCAATTTTCTGATTGGTTAGAGAACTAGTACCTACCTTGTATATCTGAGTTAAACAGTCTTTATCTATTCTTATTCTTGAAAATTGTGCCCTACAAACATAAAAGAGATTAAATAAAGCTTTAATCTTAAAATTCACTGTACCATATTTAGCACGACTTTAATATGCTTCTGATTATACTAAAGGATTTGATCATAATCATAATTATGAATTATATATCTTCTAGTATCACAATAAAACTTTTTCAACCATGAACATCTTCCATAAAGAGACTGGGAAATTGGATTCTCTCCTGATAATATATTATCATAGACCATACCATTATCCTGTCTAATGGAAACTTCCAGTTTCTTGGCAAATTTAGTTATGACAAGTGTTGTTTTGCCGGGGCACACAGATTAAAGGATATCTTCCTAAGGCAAACTAGTGGAAAGAATATTTTTCTGAAGCAGACATAGGTAAAGGATGTTTTGATATAGCAAACACATGAAAGACACTTCAATATGACCCCATAGACATTGGGAGAAAAGCACTGAGCATTGGTTTGCTTTGCACTACCTCACCATTCTTCTCTGAGGACAAACATGTATTGTTTTGCCTTACATAGCATTGTTGGAAACATCTTGTTATAATTCTGCCATTGTGAGAAATTCACACAAGAACTGCTCATGAGATTCCTATGGCAGATTACCACTTCAGTCACCTCACCTCAGGCAGGTTGTAGAGCCTGGAGATTTCTTGAAGATTGATCTACAGTTTCTGCTTTACATGTGGTATCTGTCTACTTAAAGGCCTGGACCTCAGCTCCTGGGTTGAATTTGGTGTTTGCTATGGGACTAAACTTCTGCCAAAACATTAAGATTGTCCCCCCAAAATATTGCTGAATAGATACACTTCCTCCATATCCTAATAATTTTCTCTTCCACTATCTTTGGTAGGTGGTGGGTTAGAGATGAGGTTGACGTCTCATTAAAAGTAGGTTGCAAATAAAAAGTGGATTGCAAAAAAAAATGCCACTTTCCCATCTGGTTAAGTTTAACCCAAAGCTACTGTCAGTACAGTAAAAAAAGATAAGAAATTGGAATAGTAATAGGCAATTTCCTTGGCTGTTATCAACTTCTTTGGCTGAAAGTAGAGGGCCTCTTGAGCCCTGCCACAGCCCAAGCAGAAAGGGAGCTGGATGGATTACATAAGACCATGTTTCTTTTTTGTTTTACTGGTTTTGACTCTTTAATTTATAACAGATAGAAAACAACAAGATGTGTATCTCATTGACATTATATTACATTAATTATTAGCTGTATTTTTTAAAAGAAAACTTTCTATTATTGTGTTCATTATTTCCACCACCAGATACATAGCCATCATAACAGGAATTGGTTGAAGCCTTCATATATATAAGCATATACATATTCATATATATGTTTATACACATATCCATACACACACACGTGTGTGTATATATATATACATATATGTATATATATAATCATAACTTCTAGAACTCTAGAAGAGAAAACAAATTCTTAACAGTTTAATATTTCAGTGTCCATAAACTCAATACTGTGTGCATTGCCTTTATGCCTTTTTGATGCTGTCACCAAAAAAGCTTCCATATATGAATACATGGAAATGAAGCTTCAATAAGTTATCAAAGAAACATTTTTAATTCCTATCTTTTATAAGTCAAATTTCTCGGGCAGATATTACATAAAAACATTATCCCAATTCAAAAATATTTCCAGAAAACCTGATTGGTCCATGTCATGTGTTATTGCCCAGAATGAGTATAAATAAATGTGAGATATTTTAGACCCATTTTCTGTTACCAATATTTTAGATTACTAACCACACAGCACAAATTGTATGTTAAATATTTTATAACTAAGACATGAACGATATGTTCTCTTATATATAAGTCCAGTCATAATTGAACATTTGTACATTTAAAATGGATATACAAAACCTTCTTTAATTTTTTGCTACAATTTCAAGGGAGCACCTTTTACTTGTTGAATTCAATTGTCATGGACAGAGATGATTTGTAGCAGAACTTGACATGATTCTTTCTTACCATAAAAACTTTGAATCTGTTAATGCCACTTTAAGAGCTCCTTGTAGAGCATACCCTGACTTGCTGCCAGCTTTATCCAGGCAGGAGGCAGGTTTCAAAGGGAAGCACTAATTTATCAGTTTTTGTTTTCCCAATTCAGTTGCTTTTCCTAAAAATCCTTGAAATGAGTTAAAACTAAGTCAAGGGATGAAGATCCAGCAGATGAAGGATTATTATTATCATTAATTAATATTCTTTAATCTTTTTTGCAGTCCAGGTATTATCCCCCTCCAATTCTACAGTCCTATGCATCTCTATATCTATATATCAAACTACCTGATTTTTGACAGAATTTAAAAACAGTTTGGAGAAAAGAAAAAAATTCAACAATTATTACTAGTAAATATAGTTAGCTACACACAGAAAAATCAAACTTGATCACTGACCCTTTCTCTCCTGAAGCTAGGGCATATGGACAGTTGATAGTGGTGAGATGAAATTTGTTTTCTACCTCTCTGAACTCCATGATGTACTCTATCTTGCTTGAGCTAGTATACATGCCTAGAATGCTGTCACAATCATTGTGAGTTCATATGTGTAACTGACATTTTTATCTTGAAAACTGTTTTTATAAAACAAACTCCAACCCTTTTATCTTATAATCTTTAAGTTCATTTCCCCCTTGAAATACACATAGGGAATGGATATAACCAATAAATCTGAATTAGGGTAGATCACTCCACATTCTCCTATTCTCTGCATGTTGAACATACATGTTGCATATGGTAATTCTCATCTACTGCAATAATATGCTTCTCTGAGGAAAGGTGAGAAGTGTGTTTGTCTATAGGAAGAATCCAGTATTTATAATTTTAATATGCTATTCTGATTTATCAGGTTTATTTACATTCTTCCTTTGACCAAAGGACCCAACCTCAGATTCATGAACTTATATACAATAACAGAAATTTATGTAACCTAACAGAATAGGAATTAGATCATATAAGAATGTGGTTGGGTACTCACATACATTCAATATTGGACCAATGAGCAATTTTGTCAAGTTACTTGTGTTGAAGCTTGAAGACTTTATAGCTGTATGAAGCTGATGAACTTATCTGCCCCCAGTGATATAGATATAAGATACCAGAACTACAAAATCTAGCCTATAGAGATGAGAAAGCTGAGCTAAACTGACACCATGACAGGATATGAGCTGCCCTAAGTTTCTCTTTCCCAGATCTAATAAAACAGTTCCAAGAAAAACCACATCCCACCAGTAGCCAATCAGGAGCTACCGTGCAATCTGGCCTGAGGCAAAAATAGTCAGCAATGGTTCTGGAAAGTCTCTAGAACTCTAGACATATACTCATATAGATAATGCCAGCCAGTCAGGTTAAAGGTCATATACTCCTCCCTGGAATTCCTCTATTTGTTTGAAATTGAACCTATGAATTCACTATGAGGTTGCTAATGGTCAATTCCTGCATTGTTGTAATTTCTACAGAATAAAATGATCTCTGCTTTTACATGTTATTCGTGTCTGGGTATTCTCATTGGTAATTCTTGGACCCTTATATATGTGGGTTCATCTGTGATCAAGGAAGGCCCACACCCTCAAATAGTTGTGCGTTTGGCATAGGGTTCACTCACTACTTATTTTTAAGTTTGGAGAATACCACATCCTATGGCTCTCTTACTGTCTGAAAGCAATCTGGAAGCCAAGATACTTCAGAAATTCGAGGACTTCAAACTTTTGGCAGAGAATCTACATTTAATTGTATGATTGGGGAAATTAACTATCTTTTGCAGAAATATATAGCCACCAGGTCTACCAACTCTTTGTTTTTTTATCTTTAACTCTTATACCATAGGACATTTGGGTCTCTTCAGTGAAACATTTGGATCTCAGAACACATGATTAAAACTGCATCTGTTGCCTCTCAGAAGGCTACCAGGCTCCTGTCTGTAAGCACACTATAGTATCAGTGGTAAACTCACTTGGAGACTACCCTTGAGCTGGATCTCAATTTGGGCTAGTCACTGGATCTCTTTTCCCTCAGTCTCTTCTCAATTTTTGTCTCTGCAGTTCTTTCAAACAAGGATGAGTCTGTGTCCCAGTTTTTGACTATGTGATGGTAACTCCATCCTTCCACTTTATGGCCTATCTTTCTACTGGAGGTGGATTCTACAAGTTATCTCTCTCTACACTATTGGGCATTTCATTTCGTTCCCTCCCGTTGAATCCTGAGAGTCTCTCACTGTCCCCAACCAGCAGGTCCAGTTATTCCAGGGTCCCCAGAGAGGTGCTACCTAGGGATCATGGGGTGGGGGGAGAGAAAGACCAAGACCCTGCATGTGATACGCTTTAGTCAGAGTCTGTTTAATATTTGGAAAGCAATGGCTTATAAGCAGAAAGAAGGGTATGTGTGACAAAGGCATTAAATCTTGAAACAGTCAAATGGGATGCCTTGGGATGAGGGATAAGGACACTTAGGTTGAAGGCCAGTTTGTCAGTTAACTGGTTCATGTAAAGAGGTTCAGTATGTAAATAATCAATCAGTTTATTGCTTCAGCCAGTTCCTGGTATGGCAGATGAAAAAAGGTGAGATAGGAGCACTGTGAGATGCTTGCACTCCAGTCCTTAATTAAGGCATTCAGGCTGTGAGAGCAGAGGCAACTGGTGAGAACGGAAGATGACTTATCTGGGGGAGGAAGACAGGATGACACCAGATCAGATGGCTCAGGGCTTGGTGAAGATTGTCCAGGGATGCCCCTTATCTTTTATGGTCCGTCAGTTCCTGGAGTCTTCTGTGCCATTAGTTAATGGGAAAGGCTTTAGTTTAACAATCTCACAACCCTGCAACAGCCATCTCAGGGCTGAGCATTTGTGGCCGTGTAGCTTAGAATGGCTCCTTACATCTCACCCTTCCCTGTATAATAGAAAGCAGGGGTCAGACAACCATTGAGGCACCAGAATAATGGGGCAGCGCCTGTCTTATGAATCAACCCATACATCAACCCATTCCAGTCTCTGGGTGTGTCTCTGCCAGCCTCCAGAGACCCCTGTCTTAGGTGGGTGTGGCCCTGGGAAGGTGCCCATCATTGGCTAACTGTCCAGCAATGTTATCATCATTGGTGTTTTGTGGGGCTCCTTCTGGAGTCCCGGCTGGAATGGCTGTGACAAGAATGTTCTCCATGTAGGCAATTAGAGCTTTTGGGGAGAAACTGGGCAGAGGAAAAGATGACTGAAAGACGTGTAGCCCTCTCTATCTTAGGATCGACCTCTCAAGCCCCAGCCTTACCTGTCATAGGATTACTTTGTCATCCTCAAGGCTCTGTGTCTTAGGTTGGTCAGGGGCAAGAGGAAGTTGCCCGACATTAAGATGGCTACCTTGGGTCATCTTACCATTTCTCCTATAAGCCCAGGGATGAAAGAGTAAGGGCCAGATGGCATTATTTTAGGAGATTGTGGAAGTTGAGCCTTTCTTGATCTGTTATAGGCACCTTGCCTTGTTCATCGCCCTCCTGCTCCTTGTCAATTGTTCCAGTTTCCACGCAATGATAATATACTGAAACCGAATTCTTACCTAAAACAGAACCTATTTGTGATTTAATAAAGTATGTAAGTCACCAAAAGACCCAAGGACCAAAGGAAATTAACAGAAGCATGCCTATAAAGGGTCCTAAAATCGAAGGTAGCAAGGTAGAGAGCCAGGGGGATGTGGATAACCACATTTTATACCAGGTGTCTTGCTGTTCTCACTCTTTTTTGCTTTTCCAGGCTATCCCTCACCCTTCTTAGACTGTCCTCCAAGAGTCCAGTCTTATTCACTTAGACACAACATTCCTCTTTTAGGGCTGCACAAAGTCCTCTCTGCTGTAAGAGGAGGCCCAGTCCCCTATATCCCCTGGGTATAGAATTAAAAGTCCAATTAGATGAAATCAGGAACTGTGTCTCCAGTGTCTTCTTTTGCTGGTGTTTCTGGCACAGTGGAGAGTCTGCAGATGATGATTGCTCTGATGTAGGCTTGAAGGAAGTGACAGGTGTGGAAGTCTCTATCCATGGAGAAGGCCTGGCACAATAAGCTAGTCTGGCATCTACAGGGACCTGTAAATATATAAACAGAGCTTCTCATGGAAAAACATCCAGTCTAGTTATTAGGTCTTTATTTTTGTAGAGGTACAAAATATTTAGACTTTTTTTTAAAAGTATTATATGGAGATGAATAATTATGATTTTATTTTGTAATTTAGATATCTATATCTTTTAGTGATGAACTCATTCTATAATAGCATGTCCCTATGAATTATAAGGGATGTCAATGGAATATGAGAAACTAGGAGTCAGACACCACTTTTAAAAGACTTTTAAGTTTAAACAAAGACATTATCTGATTTTGAGCCCCTGGCATATTTACAATTATAAAATAATGAAGCAAACATTGTATCATATCTTTGAAAGTTTTTCTAAGTTAGGAAAAAGCATAAATATTAATAAGAATTAAGTGTAATGCATACAGAAATAAGGGCTAACTTTCCAAGAGATAGGACGTATATAATATATGTGTTTTTTAAATCTCAAGGGCACAGGCTCATCAGGTGTTAATTCCTAAGCTTAGCAGACAGTTCTTCAGGAATGTAGGAGCAGTCTCACTGAGTGCAATGGTGATTTGCAGTGTAAAATCTTGCTAAACTACCTACTTAGGAAAAGCAGTAAGCTTTTGTTAAAAAAATAAATTAATACTTACCTTTATTTGTAGAGCCTGGAAGCATAGAATGAACTTGAACATGTCCAATAGAGAAAAGGCAATTTCTAAATTGATGCAAAACTTGTAATTCTGAAAGCTGGGGCTAAAATTGTAAAATAACTGTAAAACAGTTATACAGTTTTTTGTTTGTTTTTTAAAGGGCTTGCCCTTAATATTTAAAAAAATACAATGGCTATTGTCTTTAGTTCCATTTGTTATGTAAAGGTGTGTGAGTGTGTGTGTGTGTGTGTGTGTGTGTGCGTGCATGCGTGCGTGCGTGTGTGTGTGTGTGTGTGTGTTTGTGTGTGTGTGTGTGAAATTTTCCTTTAGGATCTAGAAAGTTAAGATAACCTCTTTGAAGAGAAGTCATGAGTAAATATTTTTGTGGAGGTTTAGCCCTTGCTGCCTGGTATTGCCAGATGCAGCTGCTGAATAGTCCTTTGACTAATGGATTGGTCACCTTAGGCTGTTGAATTACTTTTGTTGTCTGGGGGCACTGAGGTAGATCCCTTACACAGTTTTGCCATGGACAGACTCAGTCAGAACACACACCCGTGGGGAATCAGGGTCTTTGGTATGCAGGAAGGTACACGTCCAGCGAATGACAGACAGACACACCAGGTGTAGGTTGAGTCTGAATGTACTTTACTGTTCTGAGGCGGGAACTTTTATACACATAAGTTGGTATTGCATTACTGAAGAAAAATGTATCCAGAGAAGTGTTTACAAAGAATGGTTACCATGAGTATCTGGCACAAGGAAATAAAAAAAATCAATCAGGTATGAACTTTAGAGAATACATACAAAGCATTACGTCCCTTGATCAGAGTTGCTGTAGTCAATGATAAATTAGTAGTTCAAAAGTTCTTGAGAACACTTAGTTATACCACTAGGTCTATTGTTAGTGTAGTCTTTGTCTAATATCCTGCTTCCTTCTTGTGAGACTTCTTTAGGCTCACTTTGAAACGTTATTTAACTGATGCTTTCCATGTCAGAGTGCCAATGCCACCCAGCCATACAAATGCATATATTGTTGGGAGGTTAATTCTTTAATGTATTTAGGTAATAACTGTATAGCTGATCAAAAGGCAAAGCAATGGATCTCTAGAAGATAAATCATGGCCAGTGCTGTAGCTCAAAGAATGAACTCTCGTTAGCTTTAAACGCCTGGGTGCTCACAGCTCTTGTTGCCAAGAACAATTTGTAAGTAAAGAAACAGGTTAAAGAAAGTCAGACAGGCAAGGCTTGCCATGAGAAATCCAGCTCAGTACTATCTCCGGCCAAGGAGGCCCACAGCTACTTCCATCTTGGACAGCTTTGCCATACAAGACTTTTCCCAGTAAATATCACACAGCTTCCACTGGGATTGCAGCTTGGCTGTGCAAAATTATGGTGTCCAAGAGGTTCGTGTGATATCTCCTGCTTTTTTATTTTTTAATTTGAGCTCATGAATATCTCTTTTGGCAGCAGAAATGGAGGAAAAGACTAGTTTGAAAATTAGTGGAAAGATAAGAAGAAGAAAAATTGCTCCTGCAGCCATGGCAACAACAATAATCCAATGCATCCAACTTATAGGGTTCAGAGATTTCAAACCAGAACTAAAAGACTGAGCCAAATCCTCCAAGTTAACTGATCCATGATGTGCTTTGCTCATAGCCAAAATTTGAGTTTTTAGTTGAGTCATATCATGAGAAATATCTTTATCTTTCCAAATTCCCAACAAATGGTTTTTAGTACGAGTCCAATTATATTGCTTGTCATAGATTAATGGCGTTATGCATATGTATTGAAAGCTGGCATGATATCTAGTGGAAAGTTGAACCTTAATATTTTCTATCTCTTGTCCTAACTCCAGAACTACATCCTCTAAAGCATCAAGCTTTGCTTCTAATTTTTTATCTATAACTTCTTGCTTTACCAGTGCCATGGAAACATTCTTATTTAAATTATTAACGCAAGTGTGCAGTCTTTATTTCTGAGACTAAAGCAACTGATGAAACTGTAAGTGAAGTTACAATAGCTATTAAAGCACTTATACCTAACATCAAAGCTGCTACGAAACGCTTTGGCCTAATAAGTTCATTAATTCTTGTAACTACCTGCAAAGCCTTATTGTCAAACCAAGCATCATCCTTCAAATCTGCAGGAAGCATTACATAGGAAGGTCTTCATAATATCAGAATGCATGAATAAGATTTAGCTAGCTGGTGATCAATACAATTAGTCAAAATACATTTGAAGCAGTGAACTTCATAAGAATGTTCTAGTTTAGTAACTTTTAAATCTGCAGGTCTTCCAGCAAGTATACTATAATGATAGCCCAAACAAGATCTAATTGCTATAGGAATAGTTGAGGACACACGTAGAGCAGCGAGATCAAGCCCCATCATCTTTTTCAGCATCTTCTCTTTTAGTCTCTTTCACTTTCCGTTTTCTCTTCTGATTCCTCGATAGAGGCTCTTTGGAGAAATGGTTGGATGATTCTGTCTGGGATCCAGATTGGACTTTCTGCATCCTGTGGAAAAACAGAAGCATATCCTCTCTCGGAGGAAGTTAAAGCATCTGGTCCTTTCTAGGATCCGGTTAATAGATCTTTCTATATTACTTGTGGAAGTTGTTTTCCTTTTATTCCTCCCCAATGTTTCATAGAAGGGGAGTTTCCTTGTTCATCAGTATTTAAATGATTTATCACAAAAATAGCATGATTCAAAAGGTGGTGGGGAGAAAAATATTTATTAGCAGCCCTGAGGCATTCAATCTGATTTTTCAAAGTTTGGTGAGATCTCTCAATTATTTCCTGTCCTTGAGGATTATATGGTATTCCTGTTGTATGGTGTATATCCCATGCTCGCAGAAAGGAAACAAAAGCCTTAGATGTATAAGCTGGAGCATTATCTGCCTTAATTCTTAATGGCTTTCCCATCATCATGAAGCTTTGTATGAGATGTTGAATTATATCTTTCACAGCTTCTCTACTTCTAGCAGAGACAAACAGCACATGAGAATAAGTATCCACTGTCACATGAACATAAGCCAATTTTCCAAATTCTGGGATATGTGTAATGTCCATTTGCCATAAAGCTAATGCTTTAAGGCCTCGGGGATTTACCCCATTTTTTGTGGATGGTAAACTTGAGGACAATTACCACAATCCTTGACTATCTGTCTGGCTTGTTCTCTAGTAATATGAAACATCCTTCTTAAAGCAAGAGTACTTTGATGATGTAGCTCATGACTATTTTTTGCCTCTAATACATTCATGATTGTTCCTCTAGTTAATGCATCAGCCATATAATTTCCTTTACTAAGAGGGCCTGGTAAGTTAGAATGACCCCGTATATGTCCTATATAAAATTTTTCTGTTCTTTCTCTAATCTTATTTTGTAATTGCTACAATATATTTAAAATTTGAGAGTGCCCTGAAAGTAAGGCTGTTTCTATGGCTGGAAACAGAGTGACCACATATTTTGAGTCTGTATAAAGATTAAATTTTTCTGTAAAATTTTGAAAAGCAAGTAGAACTGCTCTTATCTCTGCTTGTTGAGCAGAAGTTTGCACACCTTCCTCTATCAGAGGCTTTTGTCCTGGCACATAGACCACGGACCTCCCATTAGAGGAGCCATCTGTGAAAATACATAAGGCAGACTCCAGAGGTTGTGAAGAACACTTATTTGAGAAAATTATTTCTGTTTCCTTATAAAATTCAATTAAAGGATGTTTAGAATAGTGATATTTAATTTGTCCTGTATAACCTTGTAATTCAATTCCCCAATCATCATCTTCTACTAATAATATTTTAAATTGCCTTTTATTATATGGTAATATAATATTATGTAGTTCTTTTCCAAATAGTTCCCTGGATCTCATTCTTCCTTTATTAATCAATAATGAGAACATATATGGATAAGAAGCCAACATTTTCTGTTGCACATGAGGTAAATGTATCCATTCCAGCACACCATCCTGCCATAAGCATCCAGTGGGAGTATAAGGTGTTTTAAAAATTATCAAGTCCCACTCTTTATCATAAGATATCTGCTTTACTTTTGCATCATTTAGTTTTTCTTCCACCAATGCTAAAGCTTTTATGGCTTCTTGAGTCATAACTCTTGGAGACTTAGGATCAGTATCCCCTTGTAATAGTTGGAACAAAGGACTTAATTCTCCTGTAGTAATTTTCAAAGAAGGTCTAATCCAATTAATATTTTCTAATAATTTCTGAAAATCATTTAAATTCTTTAATTTGTCTATCCTGATAGAGACCTTTTGTGAGGCAATATAATCATCATAAATCAACTGTCCCAAATAACTTAAAGGTCTATTCTTTTGTATCTTATCTGGGGCTATTACTAATCCAAATTTGGTTAAATGTTCAATTGTATAGGATAATATTTCCTTATTAATTTTGATACCTTCTATATGGCCTTCTCAAATTTACAGCTGGCACACTAAAAGCAAATCTTTTGCAATCCTCAGGATGTAATTTTATAGTAAAAAAGCAATCTTGCAAGTCAAATAATATCACATCCCATCCTGCTGGAACTGCCACTGGAGAGGGCAGTCCTGGCTGCATTGCTTCCATGTCTTCCATGGTAGCATTTACTGCCCTAAGGTTTTGTAGCAATCTCCATTTCCCTGTTTTTTTCTTTATTACAAATATGGGAGTATTCCAAGGACTGTTACTTTATTCAAGATGTCTCTTTTTTAATTGTTCTTGCACAAGTTGCTCTATAACCTGTATTTTTTCTTCTGTCAGGGGCCACTGATTGAGCCATATAGGCTGCTCTGATTTCCAACTTAGTTTATCTGCATACAACAAGCCCTTAGCGGCCCCTATGAAAAATGCTGTTCACTCAGGTTATCTGAGGTCACTAATTTCATATCCATGTCACTCATCATGTCTCTTCCCCACAAAGAAAAGGGGAAAAAAGGAACAACGTAAGGCTGAATCATTCCTGTCTTTCCTTCCAATTCCCATTTCAGGAACTGTGAACTTTGAGCCACATTAAAGGCCACCCCTAAACCTAACAAAGAGAAAGAAGTCCTCTTACACGGCCAAGATGAAGGCCAATCTTTTCCTGCTATGCATGTCTTATCTGCCCCTGTATCCAAGAGTCCTTGAAACAACTTTCCATTTACCCTAACTGTTTTAAAAGGTCTTTCCATACCAATGTTTTGGACCCATGCCACAACATCTGTAGAGCCAAACTTTCCTTGTCCACGTTCATGCTTTAAGATTGGATTAGGTAAGTTAGGATAAGGCAGGAGCAGAAGCTGAGCTATTCTCTGTCCCTTATGAATTTGTATAGCTTCTTTTAATGGTCTAATCATGACTTTTATTTCTCCTATGCTATCACTATCAATCACACCAGGAAACACTTCAAACTTTACTTAACTGATGCTTTCCATGTCAGAGTGCCAATGCCACCCAGCCATACAAATGCATATATTGTTGGGAGGTTAATTCTTTAATGTATTTAGGTAATAACTGTATAGCTGATCAAAAGGCAAAGCAATGGATCTCTAGAAGATAAATCATGGCCAGTGCTGTAGCTCAAAGAATGAACTCTCGTTAGCTTTAAACGCCTGGGTGCTCACAGCTCTTGTTGCCAAGAACAATTCGTAAGTAAAGAAACAGGTTAAAGAAAGTCAGACAGGCAAGGCTTGCCATGAGAAATCCAGCTCAGTACTATCTCCGGCCAAGGAGGCCCACAGCGACTTCCATCTTGGACAGCCTTGCCATACAAGACTTTTCCCAGTAAATATCACACAGCTTCCACCGGGATTGCAGCTTGGCTGCGTAAAATTACGGTGTCCAAGAGGTTCGTGTGATACAGTTTCTCTGGTTTGATAAGATTCCTGTATTAGTAGCACTAGATAAGGCAGTCCCATTTTTATGAAAGTTAATTTGGCACTCTTTATGCCAGTGGTACCCTTTTAGATAAGCAGGATACTCAGTTGGATTTCTGCTTTGACTGGGACCAGGAGCTTTAAAATTTATGGCACCTTTTGCCTTATCAGGACATTGTTTGCTGAATAGTGCAGGCTTCTTACCTAAATAACTTTTTTCGAGCCCAGCCTAATTTAGTAAATATTTTCTCTCCTTGATTAGTAGGATTCGGGATAGTGTTCTGGCCTTGTGAGGCTGTAATAGGCTAGGCATATCTTGAAAATATGAAGTAACAACCTTAACACATGCTTTAAATAAATTTATTGATATTTTAATTGTTCATAGAAGAGAATGAAAAGTGGGTGCGGCATTCTCAAAGGTCGGTTTTTTTTAAAACAATATCATCTTTTACCTCAGAGCTAAGAACTAATTTTTCCATAGCCTGTATTAGCTGATCAAGAGATTTCTCAAAATGTTTCTCCGGTTTATTTATTATATTAGAAAGCCTTTTGAATTTTGCATCTCTGTTAGGCAAGCATTTCCATGATTCTAGGACTGCAATTGATATTTTTCTTAGAGCTCCTTTTTTTTTTCATTTTTTGTTGAGTTGTTTTTTTAAGCCATTTCCCTGTACCCATAAGCATTTTGTATGTTAGCTCTTTTATTCCCCTCTTATTTTTAAATAAACAACTCTTTTTGAGCCAGTTTCTTATATGTATTTCATCCCTAGTAAAGATTTATCTTTAGTTAGATAGGCTCTGGCTATTTTTAATCAATCATGAGGAGTCATCTCAGACTTTTTTGTCATCGCATAAACACATTTTTAGATCTTGAGTGAGACTATAGTAACAGGGTCCCCTCACAAGGAGGTGAATATGTTTCCTGAACACATATGGCTTTTATATCATCTACTAATGTCTTTCTAAGCATTCCAAATAGCAAGTGCTATAAGATGCATACTTACTCTTCTAGTCTCTGTAAACCAGTCTTTAATATCTAACCCTATTTGTTCTCATGTATTCACACCTAAACTTTTTCTTTCTGGGTACCAGGGACTGACTGTTTATACAACTTGAAGAAAGTCAGTCAGCTGGCTAGTGTTAACCTTAATGCCTTTTTTCTTAAGTGGATATTTAATAATATCTATAAAAATTATCTGCCTCTAGATTCACTTTGTCCCATCCTGAAAGATATCCAAAAAATGTACACAAATCAGAACTGATGGCTCCAAACCTAGGAAGGGTGCTGCTAACTCTGATCAGGACAGCTAGACACTATTAACATGTAATATCAGCCTCTGCTGATGGCAGCAGACAATAAAAGCCAGAGATGATGGCTCCTGGCCTAACTCAGGCACTGATGGTACCCAACCATGTGCTGATGGCACCTACTGTGTCTCCTCTGATGGCAGCAGGCAACTTAACTTTTTCTTGCCCTCTGTAATGGCACATTCCCTGTCCAGGGGATTGCAACTAAAATGCTGATGGTAACTTCTCAAATGTCTTAGAAACTTTCTTGCTCTTTCTGAGGGTGAAAGACTGCTGCTGGCTTAGGTGATTAACACCTGTAGCCTAACAGCAGAAGATTAAGCAAAGTGATCTTTGTTCTCTCTCAGGGGGAACAGATGGGCTCTAATTTTTAGCTTGCTAGTCAGAAGTCTTTGCAGGGAGAAAAATAGAACACTTAAAGAAGTGGTTACTGAGTTTATTACCAAGTAGTAACATCTATCATTTGTCTTCTCTACAGGTTCTTAGAAAGTTTAAAACCATGACTAAGTTATAAGTGAAGTTTTGTATAGATATACCCAGTCAATCTTCTGCTCTAACACCTATAATAAATCCTAGTTTCTTTTTTATGACCTTTGTTTAATTGTTTTACAACGTCTTGGAATGGGTTCAGAGTAGGAGAAGGTCTGGTTGTCATCTAAGAGGAATTAATTTGTGACATTTGGGAGACTGGCAGAGTTCTCATTGTAGTTTGACTATAGAAAGGATCTAGTAGCAATCCCGTTAAAAAAGAGCTTAGTAATCATAGATATAATGTTAGGAATTCTTATAGGATCATCATTAAAATTTACGTCATCTATTTATCTATATAGCATCACTAGAAGACAGTATATCTTTGTGGATCTACACAGATCTGCTCCAAAGGAATGTGATATTATTTTGTAATAACACAGCAACAACTTTGTAATAAGGTGTTAAAACTTTCTTTGGGGATGAAGAAATATGAATCCACATTAGTGGTCCCTTCTGCCAAATGACTGCTGTTTGTGTATGACTTGTAGCAAGAATGCAAGCAGCAAGTATTTAATCATAGTCTATATAATGTATCTGTTGTTGGTTAATAGCTTCCGTTACTTTCTGTAAAGCCATTTGTCCCTCATCAGTTAATTGTCTAGGGAAATTAGGATTTGCATTCCCCTTGAGGGTATCAAACAGAGGTATAAGTTTTCCTGTAGTAAGTTTAAGATGTATTAGCCAATTTAATATCTCCTAACTTTTGAAAATCACTTAAAGTAAATAAATTATCTTTTTCATTTGAATTTTCTGTGCTACAATTCATTTAGAATATAATTGATATCTCAAATATTAGAAATTATATTTCCATTGAGTCTTTTCTGGAGCAACAATTACTCCCCAAGATTTAAAAGCCCATTGTAAGAGCAAAGTCTTATGATAAAACTCCATGAAGAGTATACACCGAAAGATTCAGTCTTAGCTTCTTGTATTGAAGTCTATACAGAATTTTTTTCTCACATAAAGTGAAGCTATTAGCCATTCCTTGAGGCAAAACTTTCTAATGATATTGTTTCACAAACTTTTTATCATCATCAGGATGAAAGTAATAATATAAAAATAATTATCTAAATCTATAATACCACTTTGAGGTAGGCAGGCCAGATTTTAAAGACTTCATAAGTTCCATAGCCTCATTAACCATTCATAAATCTTAAATTTGAACTTTATTTTGAACAATACCTTGATAGATCTGTTGATAATGCTGCTTTGGCCTAAGAGGAATAGCTGAAGGTGAGACAAGCACCCAAAAACTTCCCTAGGCAGGGAGTGTCACACAAGCCTCTGGCTGCTCTGAGCTTTGCAACGTTAAATGTATTTCTTTATCTGAGACTATTGCTTGATGCAAGGTCCAAAGATTACCCCTCTTGCCATGAGGGCAGACTCCAGGGGAACAATTCTATTACCTGTCTATGTTTTTAATTTTTTGAATAATCTTTTCTGAAATTATTTGTTCCATACTTAAAACATTTTTGATCACCTCAGCACTGTAAAAGCATTATTTGTACTCTAGACCACTGCAAGGCAGCAATCACAACCGGACCCTGATTGTATGAGGGTCCAATTCAAATCTGTCCCTGCTTTGGATGGCTGGGTGGCAGTGTGGCCGGCTACATTAGCATTCTCATAAGCCAATAGTGTAACAAAAGAAACCCCTGCTTGAGGCTTGTAATCAAAAATTTTACTAGCTCTGTCTATCCACACATTCCTGAAATAGTTCATCAGGAGCCTGGTTGATACCAAATATAAATTTCCACTAAGATCACCTTTCCAATCTTGGGTTAAATTTTGCTTCTAAAACTGTATCCAATAAAGTTTGTGTAAAAGAGGCAGCAGGCCCATATTGACCACAGTGGTTTTAAACCTTTTTCACTTTCAAAATCCTCCTAATTATAAAATATGGGTGAGTTAAGAATCATGAGCCTGTGATCAGACTGCAAACTGCAGTCGATGGAACACTGACAGTTTAGCTTTAATTGATAAGTTTCTTTTGCAATATTAGAGCATAACCACAACTTTGTAAAACAAAAACCCAATTTTAAACAATCTATTTTCTTTGAAATTAATACCAAAAGCATTACCTTAATTAATGTTACAAAGTATGATAACCAGCTTTTGTACACAAAAACACATGACAGTGCAGTCTCCAACACCTCAAAAAGACAATGCCTTAAATCTTATCTTTTATAAGTCTCATTTTTAGGATAAGAATTACACAAAATATTATCTCAATTTAGAAGTATCTTTTGAGGCTTGATTTACCTGGGCTGTTTCATTATTTCAACCTTGAGTTACCAGTTTTAAGCTCAGTTTCTTACAATGTTACAACTTTTTTAATCATATCCAATAACTTATAAGCCAATACTCTATAACTAAGAAATGCAAGAAATATATATAACTTTAAAACCAATAAGAAATAATATGAAGCAGCTACACAAATGTTATAAAGTTAACCAAACAAAATTTTCATGAACTGTAATTTCAAGGTCCTTGTTACGTGCTGAATCTGATAATCACAATTATGGAAATTTCTGTAGGAAAATCAACCATCAGCTCCCTTACCATAAGAGCCAAGAGTCTGTTGGTCCCTTTAATATCTATTCATAATGAGAATCTCCTGGCAGGGCTTCTCAGCTGTGTTAGATTCTTTTTTTTTCTATATTCTTTGTTTACATTCCAAAGGCTTTCCCCTTTCCCAGTTACCCCCCACCATATGTCTCATAATTCCTCTCCCCCCATGCTATTCCCCATTCTTCCCCCCCCAAGATTTCTCTGTTCTGGGTCTACAATACTGGATCCAATCTTTACAGGCCCAGAGTCCTCTCTTTTTTTTTCTTCTTGAGAGTCATTTGACATGCTAATTGTGCCTTGAGTATTTAGGGCTTCTGGGCTCATTAATATCCACTTATCAGTGATGGCATTTCGTGTGTATTCTTTTGTGATTGGGTTAGCTCACTTAGGATGATAGTTTCCAGATCTAACCATTTACCTACAAATTGCATGAATTCATTATTTTTAATTGCTGAGTAGTACTCCATTGTATAAATATACCACATTTTCTGTATCCATTCCTCTTTTGATGGATATCTGGGCTCCTTCCAATTTCTGGCTATTATAAACAAGGCTGCTATAAACATAGTGGAGCATGTGTCTTTGTTGTATGCAGAGGAATCCTCTGGGTATATGCCCAGGAGTGGACTGCCAGGGTCCTCTGGGAGGGGCATGCCCAATTTTCTGAGGAACCGCCACACTGATTTCCAGAGTGGTTTTACCATTATGCAATCCCACCAACAGTGGAGGAGTGTTCCTCTTTCTTCACATCCTCGCCAGCACTTGTTGTCTCTCGAGTTTTTAATCTTAGCCATTCTGACTGGAGTGAGGTGGAATCTCAGGGTTGTTTTGATTTGCATTTCCCTGATGACTAATGATGTTGAACATCTCTTAAGGTGTTTCTCGGCCATCTGAATTTCTTCTGGTGAAAATTCTTTGTTTAGCTCTGTACCCCATTTTTTGATAGGGTTATTTGGTTCTTTGGGGTCTAACTTCTTGAGTTCTTTGTATATATTGGATATTAACCCTCTGTTGGATGTGGGGTTGGTGAAGATCATTTCCCACTTTGTTGGTTGCCGTTTTGTCCTTCTGACAGTGTCCTTTGCCTTACAGAAACTTTGTAATTTTATGAGGTCCCATTTGTCAATTCTTGATCTTAGAGCATAAGCTATTGGAGTTCTGTTCAGGAACTTTACCCCTGTGCCCATGTCCTCAAGGGTCTTCCCAAGTTTCTTTTCTAATAGTTTCAGTGTGTCTGGTTTTATGTGGAGGTCCTTAATCCACTTGGAGTTGATCTTAGTACAAGGAGATAAGAGTGGGTCAATTCGCATTCTTCTGCATGTTGACCTCCAGTTGAACAAGCACCATTTGTTGAAAAGGCTATCTTTTTTCCACCGGATGGTTGTGGCTCCTTTATCAAAGATCAAGTGACCATAAGTCTGTGGGTTCATTTCTGGGTCTTCAATCCTATTCCATTGATCTACCTGCCTGTTGCTGTACCAATACCATGCAGTTTTTAACACAATTGCTCTGTAGTACTGCTTGAGGTCAGGGATATTGATTCCCCCAGAAGTCCTTTTATTGTTGACAATAGTTTTAGCTATCCTGGGTTTTTTGTTGCTCCAGATGAATTTGAGAATTGCTCTTTCTAGATCTATGAAGAATTGAGTTGGGATTTTGATGGGGATTGCATTGAATCTGTAGATTGCTTTTGGCAAGATGGCCATTTTTACTATATTGATCCTGCCAATCCAGGAGCAAGAAATATTTTTTCCATCTTCTGAGGTCTTCCACGATTCCTTCCTTCAGGAACTTGAAGTTCCTGTCATACAGATCTTTCACTTGTTTGGTTAGAGTTATGACAAGGTACTTTATGTTGTTTTTGGCTATTGTGAAGGGTGTTATTTCCCTAACTTCTTTCTCAGCCTGCTTGTCCTTTGAGTACAAGAAGGCTACTGATTTGCTTGAGTTAATTTTATAACCAGCCACGTTGCTGAAGTTGTTTATCAGCTGTAGAAGTTCTCTGGTGGAATTTTTGGATCGCTTAAGTAGACTATCATATCATCTGCAAATAATGATACTTTGACTTCTTCCTTTCCAATTTGTATCCCTCTGACTTCCTTATGTTGTCTAATTGTTCTCGCTAGAACTTCAAGTACTATATTGAAAAGATATGGAGAGAGAGGACAGCCTTGTCTCTTCCCTGATTTTAGTGGGATTGCTTCAAGTTTCTCTCCATTTATTTTGATGTTGGCTACTGGTTTGCTGTAGATTGCTTTTACTATGTTTAGGTATGGGCCTTGAATTCCTGCTCTTTCCAAGACTTTTAGCATGAAAGGATGCTGAATTTTGTCAAATGCTTTTTCAGCATCTAATGAGATGACCATGTGGTTTTTTTCTTTTAGTTTGTTTATGTAGTGGATTACATTGATGGATTTCCGTATATTGAACCATCCCTGCATTCCTGGAATGAAGCCTACTTGATCATGGTGAATGATCGTTTTGATATGCTCTTGGATTCGGTTGGCAAGAATTTTATTTAGTATTTTTGCATCAATATTCATAAGAGAAATTGGCCTGTAGTTCTCTTTCTTTGTTGGATCTTTTTGTGGTTTAGGTATCAGCGTAATTGTGGTTTCGAAGAACGAGTTGGGCAGTGTCCCTTCTGTCTCTATTTTGTGGAATAGTTTGAAGAGTATTGGTGTTAAGTCTTCTTTGAAGGTCTGGTAGAATTCTGCACTAAAACCATCTGGTCCCGTACTTTTTTTGGTTGGGAGGCTTTCTATAACCCCTTCTATTTCTTTAAGGGTTATGGGACTGTTTAGCTGGTCTACTTGATGCTGATTTAATTTTGGTATTTGGTATCTGTCTAGGAAATTGTCCATTTCCTCCAGATTCTCCAGTTGTGTTGAGTATAGGCCTTTGTAGTAGGATCTGATGATCTTTTGAATTTCCTCTGTTTCTGTTGTTATATCCCCATTTTCATTTTTAATTTTGTTAATTTGGATACTATCTCTGTGCCCTTTGGTTAGTCTAGCTAAGGGTTTATCTATCTTCTTGATTTTCTCGAAGAACCAGCTCTTGGTTTTGTTGATTCTTTGTATGGTTCTCTTTGTTTCTGCTTGATTGATTTCAGCCCTTATTTTGATGATTTCCTCTCTTCTACTCCTCCTGGGCGAGTTAGCTTCTTTTTGTTCCAGGGCCTTCAGGTGTGCTGTTAAGTTGCTAGTGTATGCTCTCTCCAGTTTCTTTTTGGAGGCACTCAGGGCTATGAGTTTTCCTCTTAGCACTGCTTTCATTGTATCCCAGAGATTTGGGTAGGTCGTACCTTCATTTTCATTGAAGTCTAAAAAGTCTTTGATTTCTTTCTTTATTTCTTCCTTGACCAGGGTGTCATTGAGTAGAGTATTGTTCAGTTTCCATGTGTATGTGGGCTTTCTGTTGTTCTTCTTGCTATTGAAGACCACTTTTACTCCATAGTGATCCGATAGGAGACATGGGATTAGTTCGGTCTTCTTGTATTTGTTGAGGTCTGTCTTGTGACCAATTATATGATCAATTTTTGAGAAGGTACCGTGCGGTGCTGAGAAAAAGGTATACTCTTTTGTTTTAGGATGGAATGTTCTATATATATATATATATATATATATATATATATATATATATATATATATGTTAAATCCAATTGGTCCAAAGCTTCAATTAGTTTCACTGTGTCCCTGTTTAGTTTCTGCTTTCCTGATCGGTCCATTGAGGAGAGTGGAGTGTTGAAGTCACCTACAATCATTGTGTTAGGTGCGATGTGTGCTTTAAGCTTTAGTAAAGTTTCTTTTACGAATGAGGGTGCCCTTACATTTGGCGCATAGATGTTCAGTATTGAGAATTCTTCTTGGTGGATTTTCCCTTTGACAAGCAGGAAGTGACCTTCTGTGTCTCTTTTGATGACTTTAGGTTGAAAGTCGATTTTATCTGATATTAGAATGGCTACTCCAGCTTGTTTCCTGGGACCATTTGCTTGTAGAACTGTCTTCCAGCCTTTTACTCTAAGGTGGTGTTTGTCTTTGACACTGAGATGTGTTTCCTGTATACAGCAAAATGTAGGGTCCTGTTTCCGTATCCAGTCTGTTAGTCTGTGTCTTTTGATTGGGGAATTGAGTCCATTGATATTAAGAGATATTAAGGAATAGTAATTATTACTTCCTGACATTTTGGGCATTGTTATTATTATTTGTATTTGAGTGGTTCTCTTCTTTTGGGTTGGATGAGATGGGGTTTCCATCTTGTTTCTTCTGGGGTGTTGTTTCCCCCCTTGTGTTGGTATTTTTCCCCTATTATCCTTTGTAGGGCTGGGTTTGTAGATAAGTATCTTGCAAATTTGGTTTTGTCGTGGAATATCTTGGTTTCCCCATCTATGGCAATTGAGAGTTTTGCTGGGTATAGTAGTCTTGGCTGAAGTTTGTGTTCTCTTAGGGTCTGCATGAGGTCTGCCCAGGATCTTCTAGCTTTCATGGTCTCAGGTGAGAAGTCTGGTGTAATTCTGATAGGTCTTCCTTTATATGTTACTTGGCCTTTTTCTCTTACTGCCTTTAATATTCTTTCTTTGTTTAGTACATTTGGGGTTTTGATTATTATGTGACGGGAAGTATTTCTGTTCTGGTCCAGTCTATTTGGGGTTCTATAGGCTTCTTGTATATTCATGGGCATCTCTCTCTTTAGGTTGGGGAAATTTTCTTCCATAATTTTGTAGAAGATATTTGCTGGCCCTTTAAGTTGTAGATCTTCATTCTCATCTATCCCTATAATCCTTAGGTTTGGTCTTCTCATTGTGTCCTGGATTTCCTGAATGTTTTGGGTTACCAGCTTTTTGCATTTTGCATTTTCTTTATTTGTTGAATCCATGGTTCCTATGGTATCTTCAGCATCTGAGATTCTGTCTTCTATCTCTTGTATTCTATTGCTGATATTTGCATCTATGACTCCTGATTTCTTCCCAAGGTTTTCTATCTCCAACATTGTCTCCCTTTGTGATTGCTTAGTTGTTTCTACTTCTGTTTTTAGATTTTGTATGGTTTTGCTCAGATCTTTCAGTTGCTTGTTTGTGTTTTCCTGTAATTCTTTAAGGGATTTTTGTGTTTCCCCTTTTATGACTTCTACTCGTTGACCCATGTTCTCTTGTATTTCTTTAGGTGATTTTTGTTTCTCCCCCTTATTGGGATTCAGTTTTTGCTCTATATTCTCCTGGATTTCTTTAAGTGATTTTTGTGTCTGCCTTGTATGGGCTTCTAGTTTTTGATCTATTTTCTCCTCTATTACTTTAAGAAATTTATCTAAGTGATCCTCAATCTGCATCTTTACCAGTGATTTTAGATCTGAGTCTTGTTTTTCTGGTGTGTTGAGATATCTGGGATTTAATTGTGTTTGCCTTGCAATGGCTTCTAGCTTTTGATCTATTTTCTCATGTATTACCTTAAGAGATTTATCTAAGTGTTCCTCTATCAGCATCCTGACCAGTGATTTTAGATCTGAGTCTTGTTTTTCTGGTGTTTCGGGGTATCCAATATTTATTGCTGTTGGGGAACTGGGTTCGGATGCCGCCATCCTGCCTTGATTTTTGTTAGTAGCGATCTTATGTTTGCCTTTTGCCATCTGGTTAACTCTGGTGTTAGTTGGTCCTGTAGATACTAGCTGGTGCTTGACCCTCCTGTGGGGTTGTAAGGCTATTTCCCAGCAACTGGGATACCTGAATCACTGTCCTGCGGGGGTCTTGCTCACAGATTGCTGACAGGTGGCCTGAGTCCCCCGAGGTCTTAAACTCAGGATATCCCAGGTACTTGGTTCTGCCTGTTGGGCGGCTGCTCTGCACTGCTCCTGCTCAGGGTTTGCTGTCTGATATCCTGTTTCCCCAGGGGTCTTAAAGTTGGGATATCTCATTTATCTGGTTCTGCCTGCTGGTCCCAAGCTGCTGGGAAGCTGGCTGGGTCCGGTTTCCAGCTTCCCTGCCACTGGCTGGATGGGAGGCTGGTTCGGCCTCTGGCTGGGTCTGGGCACCTGGCACACTGGCTGACTCTGGCTTCCTCACCACCAGCTGGACGGGAAGCTGCAGGCAATATGGCAGCTGCCTGCAGGGAGCTCAGGGTCTGCCCCGTGAGTGCAGAGTGCAGCCACTATTCTGTGCCCAACTCCCACTCCAGGCCTGAGTCCCCGAAGGTCTTAAGCTCGGGCTGTCTCGGGTACCTGGTTCCGCCGCTGGGTGGGTCTGAGCACCTGGCACGCTGGCTGACACTCTGGCTTCCCCACGACGGGAAGCTGCAGGCAATCGCTGTGTTATATTCTTAAGTATAGGTATCTGTCTCCAGAAACCAAATGGGACTCTCTCTCTCTCTCTCTTTCTCTCTCTCTCTCTCTCTCTCTCTCTCTGTCTCTCTGTCTCTCTCATGAAATTAGTTAAAACTAAGTCAAATGGTGAACAACCAGTTGATAAAGTTTTAACCATTTTTACTTTTGAACATGAAACATGGACAGGCAAACAAACCACAAAATTAAAACACAGAACATAGCTTAACATAAAACAATCAGACATGGACAGACATTGGCGCACCAATTGAAAGACAATAGACAGAGAGTATTAGGGTGTATTTTAAGGGGAAACTGATTGTTCAGTATGTCCTTAAGAGGTTCAAATTTTAGTCTTTTAAAGGGAATCTGCTCTGCTGAATCGGCTGCCTCGTTTTCGCTCTCACTATCTCCACCTCCTAGGCCCTCAGCATTATCACCTGCCTCTGAAGCTCTAAACTCCTTGTTCTTTCTCAGTAGTAGAATTAGGGAAAAGGCCGCAGTCCCCAGAGAAGGAGTTTTTACCCTGAGCACCAGAGGAACTAGTCAGGACAAAAGGGCTAAGCTAACAGGCTTTTGTCACACCAGGATGTTTAGATACTGTGCTTGCAGAAGGGGCACACACACACCAGGAGGAAGAAAAACTGTTTGTTTAACTGCAGTTTGTAAAGACACAAGGTCCAGGAAGAGCTTTGAAAATTTTTGCTTAAGGCTCAGGACCTTTCTAAAGTCTTCTTTTTCTTTAAATGGGTTGCCTTCTAAAGGCAATAGTCAGAGTACTAGAAATGAATAAGAAAAATTCTTACAAATCCTTTTTCTTAACTCAATCCTCTCTCCCTGAATGAATGCTTGATTTCTCCTATGAAACAAGCTTCTTTACTCAATTTTTCCCCATGATAATTGGACAACAATTTATTTGTCCTTTTCTTACCTGCCTCTCCAGCGGTGCACGAGCAATGCAACGTGAGAGGTCCTCAATTCTTCTTTCCGTGGATCCTTTATCCTCCATTGTCCGGTAGCTGACCATGTTCTAGGGTCCCTGTTTCAGGAGCCACTGTACCCAACCAGCAGGTCCAGTTATTCCAGGGTCCCCAGAGAGGTGCTACCTAGGGATCATGGCAGGGGGGAGAGAAAGACCGAGACCCTGTGTGTGATAAGCTTCAGTCAGAGTCTGTTTAATATTTGGAAAGCAATGGCTTATAAGCAGTAAGAAGGGGAAGTGAGACAAAGGCAGTAAATATTGAAACAGTCAAATGGGATGTCTTGGAATGAGGGATAAGGACACTCAAGTTGAAGGCCAGTTTATCATTTAACTGGTTCCTGAAAGGTCCGGTATCTAAATAATCAGTCAGTTTATTGCTTCAGACAGTTCCTGGTACAGCAGATGAAAGAAGGTGAGATAGGAGCACTGTGAGATACTTGCACTCCAGTCCTTAATTAAGGCATTCGGGCTGTGAGAGCAGAGGCAACTGGTGAGAACAGAAGATAACTTATCTAGGGGAGGAAGACAGGATGATGCCAGTTCAGATGGCTCAGGGCTTGGTGAAGATTGTCCAGGGATGCCTCTTATCTTTTATGGTCGGTCAGTTCCTGGAGTCTTCTTTGCCATTAGTTCGTGGGAAAGGCTTTTGTTTAACAATCTCACAACCCTGCAACAGCCATCTCAGGGCTGAGTGTTTGTGGCCATGTAGCATAGAATGGATCCTTACATCTCACCTGCCCACACCACAGGTGTCTTGTACATTCTAGAAGTTTTCCCTACTTCCTACCTTCCATGGTTGCCTGTTTCCAACCTTTCTGATGGACCTCAAGTTTTCACTCTTGATTCCCACCTAACCAATACATGATAGTCATTATGGTCCCCCTTTCCTTTGCCTGTTCCCTCTACTACTCAGGTCCCACCATTCCTCTGCCCTGCCTCCCGTGATTGCTTTCTTGTACCTCCCAAGACATCATCATTACAGCCCTTTGCTTGTTAACAAGAATCACATGGAGATATAGCCAACCAATGGAAGAAAGTCGAGGACTCCTGTGGTTGAATTAGTGAAAGGCCAAAAGGAGCTGAGAAAGAGGATAACTCCATAGGAAGGCAAGATGTCTCAACTAACATGGACTCCAGGGATCACTCAGACACTGGACTACCAAACAGGCATTGTACATCAGCTGATTTGAAGCCCCTAATACATATACTGTAGAGGATTGCTTGGTAAGGCCTTAGTGAGAGAAAAAGGCCTTAAACTTTTTCTTAAGAAGACTGTCAGAGATTTAAGGCCCCAGGGAAAGGGAAGGGGGTGTGTGGACATCCTCATGGAGACTGGAGAGGAAGAATGGGAAGAATTTTATTTTATTCCATTGAAAAACCATTTTCCCCATGAATACCATTCTGTTTTTTATGACTTTAGTCTTGTGATTTGCCCTGAAATCAGGGATGATGATACATCCAGATTTTTTTTTTTGTTTTGTAGCCATTGTTCTGGATATGTTGGGTTATCTTGTATCTTTCATTTTTCTATAATGAAGTTGGAATTATTTTTAAATATCTGTAAAGATCTGGAATGTAATTCTGATGAAAATTAAATTGAATATGTAAATTGCTTTTGTTAAGTTCGTCATTTTCACAAAAATACTCCTAATTTAAGAGAGTATCCTATTTATCTGTTTTCTGGTATCTGCTTTAATTTCATTTTCAATGTTTATAATTTTGTCATAGTATGACATTGTCACTTCCTTAGTTAGGTCTCCTCAAAATTTTAAGGCTACTCTAAATAGTGTTACTTCTTCAAAAATTTTAGTTGTAATTGTTTGAAAAGTTGGGCTCAAGAGAATCAAATAACCCTATTAAAAATGGGGTAAAGAGAAAGCCCACATACACAAGAAACAGAACAATACTCTACTTAATGATACCTTGGTCACGGAAAAAATAAAGAAAGAAATCAAAGACTTCTAGAATTCAATGAAAATGAAGTTACTACTTACCCAAATCTAAGGGACACAATGAAAGAAGTTCTAAGAGGAAAATTCATAGACCTGAGTGCCTCCAAAAAGAGACTGGAGAGAGCATATACCAGCAGCTTAATGGCACACCTGAAAGCCTTGAAACAAAAAGAATCTAATTCACCCAGGAGGAGTAGAGGACAGGAAATCATCAAACTCAGGGCTTAAATCAATCAAGTAGAAACAAAGAGAACCATACCAAGAATCAAAAAAAAAAAAAAAAAAAAAAACAGGAGCTGGTTCTTTGGGAAAATCAACAAGATAAATGAGCCAGACTAACCAAAGGGCATAAATACAGTATCCAAATTAACAAAATAAGAAATGAAAAGAGAGATGTAACAACAGAAACTGAGGAAATTAAAAAAATCATCAGATCTTACTACAAAAGACTTTAAAATTACAAAGTTTTTGTAAAGCAAAGGACACCATCAGAAGGACAAAACAGCAACCAACTAATTGGGAAAAGATCTTCACGAACCCCACATCTGACAGAGGGCTAATATCCAATATATACAAAAAACTCAAGAAGGTAGACCCCAAAGAACCAAATAACCCTATTAAAAATGGGGTACAGAGCTAAACAAAGATTTTAACCTGAAGAAATTTGGATGGCTGAGAAGCACCTTAAGAGATGTTCAACATTACTAGTCATCAGAGAAATGCTAATCATAACAACCCTGAGATTCCACCTTACACCAATCAGGATGGCTAAGATTAAAAACTCAAGAGACAGCAGATGCTGGCAAGGACATGGAGAAATAGGAACACTCCTCCACTTTTGGTGGGATTGCAAGAAAGTACAACCACTCTGGAAATCTGGCAGTTCCTAAGAAAATTGGGCATGACACTTCCAGAGGACTCTGTCATACCCCTCCTGGGCATATACCCAGAGGATTTCCCTACATGCAACAAAGACACACGCTCCAATATGTTCATAGCAGCCTTATTTATAATAGTCAGAAGTTGGAAAGAACCCAGATGTCCCTCAATGGAGGAATGGATACAGGAAATGTGATATATTTATACAATGGAATACTATTCAGCAATTAAAAACAATGATTTCATGAAATTTGTAGGCAAATGGTTGGAACTGGAAAATATCATCCTAAGTGAGGTAACCGAATTACAAAAGAATACACATGATATGCAATCACTGATAAGTGGATATTAATTAGCCCAGAAGCTCTGAATACTCAAGTCACAATTAGCAAATCATATGATTCCCAAGAAAAAGGAAGAGGGCCCTGGTCCTGATAAGACTTATTCCAGTATGGTAGGGGAGTACTAGAACAAAGAAATGTGGGGTGCGATTAGGGAATTGCCAGAGGGAAGAGGACTTATGGGACATAGGCTGAGGGGTGGACTGGGAAAGATGAAAGCATTTGGAATGTAAACAAAGAATATTGAAAATAAAAAAAATGTGGTACAGAATTAAGAAAGTATTTTCAATTGAGTAATATGGAATGACCAAGAAGCACCCAAAGAAATGTTCAATATCCTTAGTCATTAGGGGAATACAAATTAAGACAACCCTGAGATTCTGACCTCACACCAGTCAGAATGATTAAGACCAAAAACTCAGATGACAGCAGATGCTGGCAAACATGTGGAGAAAGAGGAACACTCCTCCGTTGTTGGTGGGATTTCCAGCTGGTGTAAGCTGACTTGAAATCAGTCTGGTGCTTCTTCAGAAAAAAATGGATATAGTATTACCTGAGGAACCAGCTATACCACTCCTGGTCATATATCCAAAAGATTCTCCAACATATAACAAGCACAAATGCTCCATTATGTTCATAGCAGCCTTATTTATAATAGGCAGAAGCTGGAAAGAACCTAGATTTCCTTCCTTCCTTCCTTCCTTCCTTCCTTCCTTCCTTCCTTCTTTCTTTCTTTCTTTCTTTCTTTCTTTCCTTCTCTCTCTCTCTCTCTCTCTCTCTCTCTCTCTCTCTCTCTCTCTCTCTCTCTTTCTTCCTTCATTCCTTTCTAGTTTATTTTTTGGTTTTTTGGTTTCTTGGTTTTTTTTGAGACAGGGTTTCTCTGTGTAGCCATGACTGTCTTGTAACTCATTCTGTGGACCAGGCCATCCTCGAACTCAGAAATCTGCCTGCCTGGTTGGGATTAAAGACAAGTGCCACCACCGGCCAGCTCAGATATTTTTCAACAGAGGACTAGATACAGAAAATTTGGTGCATTTACACAATGGAGAACTACTCAGGTAATAAAAATTATGAACTCACGAAATTCTTAGTCAAATGGATGGATCTAGAAAATATCATCCTGAGTGAGTTAACCCAAACACAAAAGAACATACATGGTATGCACTCACTCCTAAGTGGATATGAGCCCAAAAGCTCTGAACATCCAAAATACAATTCATAGACCACATAAAGCTCAAGAATAAGGAAGACCAAAATGTGATTGTTTCAGTCCTTCTTAGAAAGGGGAACAAAATACAGGAGCAAATATGGAGACAAACTGTAGAGGAGAAACTGAAGGAATGGTCACCCAGTGACTGTTCTACCTGTTAATTCATCCCATACACAGTCAACAAAACTTGACGCTATTGTAGATGCCAAACATTATTGCTGAAATGAGCCTGATATATTTGTCTCCTGAATGGCCCTTCCAGAACCACAAATACAGAAGTGGATGCTCACAGCACAACATTGTACTGAGCAGGGTGTCCCTAGTGGAGGAGTTAGAGAAAGGACTGAAGGAGTTGAAGTGCATTGCAACCCAATAGGAAGATAAATTATATCAACCCACCAGATCCCCACCCCCAGAGCTCCCATGGACTAAGCCACCATCCAAGAAGTACACATTGTTCCAGCTTCATATGTAGCAGAGGATGGCCTTGTCAAACATCAATGTGAAGAGAAGTCCTCGATTTTATGAAGGCTCAATAGATGCCCCAGTATAAGTTAATTGATAGTTGGAAGGCAGAAGTGGGTGAGTAGGTGGAGGAATACACACACAGAGTCAAGGGGATGGGGAATGGGATAGGGGATTTGTAGGAGGCGGGAATGGAAAGGGGATAACATTTGAAATGTAAATAAAAAAAACCAAGACATTTTTTAAAAAGGCTAATGGTTTGTATTTTTATGTCATATTCTATTACTTAGCTTAATGCATCTATAAGCTGAAGTACCTTTCTGTTAATTTCTTATGATCTTTTTTAAATAAAGTCATATCACATTCAAATACAGATATTTTGACTTCTTCCATTCCTATTTCTACCCCTTAATCTCACTCATTTGTTGGATTGCTCTAATTAGATTTCAGGTACTTCATTAAATATGTAGAGTGAATTGCAATACAAGTCTTGTTCCTAATTTTAGTAAAAATGCTTTGAGTTCCTTTTCTATTGTATTGATATTGTTCAGGGTATTATTCTAAATTTCCTTTACTATATCAGGTATCACTCTTATGAACCAGCCTTAATGTCAATGTGTGTTTTTTCTTGCAGTATTTAATATTTTCTCTTTATTCCATATGTTTCATGTTTTGATTATTAGTTATGATGCAGAGGTTATTTGCTATTCATTTGCATTTGAAATTCTACATGGCTCTTAGCTCTTGATAGACATCTTGCTTAAATTGGAGGTTTTTTTTCCTACGATTTTGTGGAAGATACTTTGTGCACCTGAATTTGATCTTACACTCTTCTTCTATAACTATTATTTACAGAATTGTTTTTTATAGTTTTTAAGAATTTCAGCATATTCTATTCTTGTGATTTCTTGATATGACATTGAATTAGTGATCCAAATAATCTACCTTGTCTTTAAGACTTGATACTTTCACTTGATGGGAAAATAGAAAGTGATAGCAAAATATAGGGAGATATGTGCTCAAAGTCACTGACAGTCATACTTTTAAATGTTGTTATGCATCCTAACTTCAAGTACAATGCATATATTGCTAAAGAATAACAACAAAATCTTCACAATGTATAAAATTTTAGCATCTACTTTACATACTGTCCCAGTTTGTCTTTCCTTAAATATTATTTTAGTTAAATTATATGGCTTTAGTGTAAACATATTCTGCCAGTTTGGAATTCAGTATAAAGAACTCTCAAACAACTAAAATTATGCATACACGAATGATATTATTACTGAGCGTTTTTTCAGAGTACTCAAAGCTAATGTATCATGAAGATACTTCTACAACAGAGTTTTTGCTGCAATGTTTAGAACATCTAAGCTAAAAAAACGACCTAGGTCTAAAATAGAAGTGGAAAAACCAAATGTGTTAAATATACAATACAAAACAGTTTAAACTGGTTATTTTTTGATACAAGAAAACATTAGTATCTAGAGGATCAAAAATAACTACTGGGAAAATGATGGGAAAATAGGAAGTGATAGCAAAATACAGGGAGATGTGTGCTCAAAGTCGCTGACAGTCATACTTTTAAAAGTTCTTCTGCATTCTAACATCAAGTACAATGCATATATTGTTAAAGAATAACGACAAAATCTTCATAATGCATAAAATTTTAGCATCTACCGAGCACTCATTATTCTCAGTAAATCCTTCATTATTTGTTCTCTACACAATTTTATATCTCTATTCACATAGCCCATTGCATCCAATTACTGTTGACTGTATGTGCCTTAGTTTGGGGCAATTCCTAGCACTGGGAAATACTATTGGTGTCCTCATAATGAAAATAGATTGAGTCTCCCTTCCCAAGAAGATTTGTACTACAAAGAGCTGCTCTATGAAACTCAAGCCAGCAATACAAATATCACATTTTAAAATTACATATTCTTGCAGAATAGTCCAACATATAATGACTTCATAATTATATGCTGATAAGATTCATAATAAATTTTGAACATCTTTACTTCTGCAATTCCAAAAATCTATACTGATTCTGGATACATTATTTGATGCTTTATCATATTTAAGCATTGTAGTACTACTTTATAATTTTGCATATTCAATAATCAGGTTATAGCAAAATTACAACATGTAACAGGCACAAATTGAAGTTTACACCCTGATTTACTACATGTATACATTAATTGTTCATCATTTTATGGTCAGAAAATTTACAGTTGCTACATTTTTCATGTGACCCACAGTTTTAAAAATTGTTTATTAAGTGATCATACAGGTAGTTACATTACATTATTTTTCTAAAAATTTTCAGAAGGGCTTTCTTGATGTCCTTGTTCCTCAGGCTGTAGATGAAAGGGTTCATCATGGGAACCACCATGGTATACATTACTGAAGCTACCACACTTCCACTGGAAGAACTAGAAACTATTGAACTAAGGTAGACACCAATACCTGTTCCATAAAATAGGCAAACAACTGACAGGTGAGATCCACAGGTAGAGAAGGCTTTATATTTCCCTAACAGTGATGGAACTCTAAAAATAGAGGAAGTAATTTTATAGTAGGAGTAAAATA